>VWZF01005014.1:1740221-1843066 GCA_013396755.1 Sclerurus mexicanus
GCCCCGCGCCCCCAGCCATGCGGGCCCCGCGGCCGCCGCTCGCCGCGCCCCTGCTGCTGCTGCCGCCGCTGCTGCTGCTGCTCGGTAAGTGCCGCGTGGGACGGGGCATCGCCCGCCCCTTCGCGGGGCGAGCGGCAGGGTCGCTGCGCCGCCGGGAGTTGTCGCTGCCCGCGCTCCCCCGCGGCGGGGGAGCGGAGGGGACGCGCATCCCCTCGGGTGGGATGCAGGAGCATCACCTTGGGAAAGGCGAGCGGCCGGCCGGGGTGTGCTCCCGGTGGGGTCGGGGGGAGCCGTGAGCGAAGGGCGCTGCGCGGGTCTGTGCTGAGCTCGCACAATGAGAGCAGAGGAAACGCCTGGGGTAAGGTAGGCTGCGGGAACAAAGTGCTCTGCTTGGCTCTCCGAGAGCGCCTTGAGACGTAGAGGGGAAAGGCAGCCCCCGCTGCCCTGAAATGCAGTTTGGTTGCTTTGTGCTGTCTCGCGAAACTCCTCCTGTCGTCCCTGCGCTCCTGGCTGCGTTGTGTGCCCTGTGAACGCGTGGTTCTGTCCCATCTCACAAGTGCCTGCCCGGGGGGTGATTCTCCACACTTGGGTGAAGTCCCCTGCGACCCCGCTGCTGGGTGAGAGGTGCTGTTAGCCATGCAAGACCCCTTCCTGCGAACCTGGGAAAAGCAGAACACAAGACACTTCAAATGCCTCTTGGGTTTTTAGTGGCAGACCATGTGCCAGCCTTAAGTACTGATGAGTTGATAGGAACATTTGTGGAAAATACAGTACAGCAACCTCATGCTGCTTTGTGCCTGTTTATGTACAGAGCAATCTTGGAGCTGTTTTGATTTGCCTTCTCGTTGGTATGATTTTCTGCCGGCATTAATGCTCCTGAGGGAAGAAGCAGCAAGGCTGGCAATTTCACTGTCTTGAGAATTGTCACATACATACCTGCTCTGCCAATTTGGAAACAAGATCCTTGCTTGAATTGCAGCCGTGCTTCCATGTCTGTAATTTGTGTGTTTGTGTGTGTTTTCATGCACGCTGTCTGTCTCCAGCAAAGAAAAAGAGAGAAAACTCTTTGAGAGGGTTTTGGAGAGGGTTCAAACTTCTCCTAACCACTAGCTTTCTTCCTTGGGTTCCCAAAAAAGAAGAAAAAAGCTGTATTCAAGCTAAGTTTATCTGGGGTGGCTTTGCTTGTGCGGTCAGCCTGTCACAGCCCGAGAGATGGGTGTAGGCAAAGGGCACCAGCTCGCTGCCTTGTCTTCACACGCTCAATCTCCCCTGCTGAAGAACAATAACACCATTCTGGGATTAAGGATTCCTAATATGGAGCGGCTGGGCTCCGAAGCACGCCCGGCTGCTGCTCCGGCGGAGCAGCAGAGGGCATCCATCCATCCTTCCATCCATCCTCCTGATGAAGGCTCCCCGTGGCCGTGCAGAAGTGCGACCCACCAGACCCACGCTGTGCACACCCTGTGTTGGCACTCACACTCCACCTAGCCCGCTGACAAGGCTGCCGTGACCCCCCTGCTTGCAGGAACAGGCTTCCTGGGCTTGACCTAAAACTGGCTCTAGCCTGCCTTTGTCCTCCCTGGGGCAGGGGATGAGCTGCGAGGGGTCATCTGTTGATGCTTGGGGGTCATCTGTTGCTGCGAGCATCAGTCGCTTTTCAGTGGTCCCAAATCCCACGGATGCAGCCAGTTTGTGAAAACATCGTGCTGGACTCCTTGTGCTAAACGTGAGGCTGTTTTAAGCGGTAGGAAGCGTAACACGTGTGTGCTTAAGAGTTAAGTTTTCTTCTGGTGTTTTTCACCTGGACTTCTTTAGCCAGTTGATTCGCGTTTGCGCAGCTGCTGGTTTGAATAAAACTGGGGACGTGTGCCTGTGCCTCAAAGCCTCGAGTCACAACGAAGTGCTTTAGGTTGCTCTTTGTAAAACTAAGACATCATTTGACTTAGTGGAGAAGGAGCTGGAGTAAAAATCCGTATTTCGTAACATAAATATCTCACTGGCTTAGAAAAGGACTTTTGGTTTCCAAACAAGTAATGTTAATTCTAGAATATAGGGGTAACGTACTGTGGGTTGAATGTGCAGAAAAAGAAATGCAATCATTTTTTTCTTTCTCCTTTTGCAAACTCATTAAAATCACTGAAGGAGGAATTGTGGTTATGGAAAGAGGTGGTGGATGATTTAAGGTAATATATCAAGTGTTAACTACCTACCAGAATCCAAGTAACTGCAAAACCAGGGCTTGAAAACCCACATCTGGCATGTGGGTGTAACATTTGTAGAACTCTGCTGTTTTTTTTTTCCCTCTCTTGCTGCAGTGTTTGTTACAGGGTTCTTTAAACAAGTGGCACTTCATCACAGCAAGTACAAAATGGGAAAATAGAGCAAGTGCTGTAAATAATCCTCATGCAGCGATGAGACCATTAATACTTTGTGCCAGCCACTGCTAATCCCGTGTGTAGTTGCAAGATTTACCTCCTTTTTTTACAGGGATGCAAAGTCTGATACTCCTCATATTTATAGTGTAATATATAGGAAACACAATAGGCTTCTGGGGAATGCTGAATTCATTCATGTCAGTGACTGGTTTATGAATAGTTCTGCTTTTGAGTCTCTTGCAGTCTCCAGAATACCACCTGTGAATGCAATTTACGGCTCTTTGTGTTCAAACATTGCATATGTATATATGTACATAGACTCATTACCCTCTTCCTCTCTCTATTCATGCATAGTAATTGGTGATTTATTTGCGATTCCTAGAGGGGAGCAGAGCATGCGGAAGGTCTTGAAACTGCAGCTCACTTATAGATGGCACGTTGGAGTGAAATAACGACGCAGAGGTGACTCTTGGAGAAGGAAGGGATGATCTTACAGGCCTGGCTCCCGGAGGGGAACGGGTGCTGGCTGGGAATCCAGCGGTGTGCAGCTGGCTGCCGCTCGAGTGTTGTGTTCCTCCTGCTCCTCTGCTGCCTGCCCATGCACAGGGGCTGAGGTTGGCCGTGGCTCATGCACAAGCCTAGATGCAATAAAAGCCGAAGGATGCTTGGCTGGAGGGGAACAGACGGAGAAAACGGCAGCCGTGGGTGTTTGCACACACGGGGTTTGGGGTTGTTTTTGTTTACCACAGCTAGCGGGCCCAGGAATGTTGCTGGCGCCTCATCTGCTCCTCGGCGCATTGTTAGCGGCAGCGGCCAAGATCGTGCTTTCTCCATCTGCGTCTGCCCCAAGTCCTCCGCCGCAAGCTTCATTTGGCAAGCCAGCTCTGCTGCCCTCGTGCCCGCGTCCGCTGCCTCTGCGTCGCTGCGGTGTGCGCTGCCGGACCTGGACCGGTCCCGAGCGTGCCCGGGCGGGCTGTGGCTCTGCATCTTCTGGAGGACGCGGTGGACGAGGGCTCTGCAGATGGCCCCGGCTGCTGCCTCATTTCTACGCGTGATTTCGGCCAGTGTCCTGGGTTTCCCAAGGCTGCGGTGGCCCTTGGTGCTGGGCTGGCAGGCTCCGCTCCTGCGCATCCCCAAATGTGATTCTTCATGGGGAGACTCCCTCCCTGCAGCCTTGGCCAGACTGTCTGACATCCTGAGGCTCCTGCAGATCCTGTTTATTTACACAGGAGGTTTTGGTTTATGCGAACTGTTGTCTTTTAGTTGACCTTCTGTCAAGTTAGATGTCTTTATTAAAGCGGTTTTTATTGTAAATCGAATGTGTACTTAGAACATTTTTTACCAGACCCATTATATAAAGTGAAAGGCAGAATAAACAGCACTGCAGACCACAGGAAAGAGGGTGGGACAGAGAGGGTCACAAGGAGAAAATCAGTTCAGTGCTGAAAGGCTTGTAGAGTTTTTTTGACCAGGAAATTGCCTTTTTTGGAAAAAAAAAATTTAAATTCTTTTAAAGTTTTTTCTCCTGGTCTCTTTAGGCTTCTTACCGCTAACAAAATCAGTCATGGGTTCAACAATTGACTTAAAGGTTATACAGTCTAGTATGAAGCCAGATCTGTTTTTGTTGGTTTACCTTAGGTGAATCAGATTGCTGTGACCTGAAAAAGGGCTCCTTGCTGTCTGATAGTTCGCAATCTGCAGACCCTGCCCAGAAACTTAAAGCACCGAGAAAATTGCCTGAAAGGAAGGGAAAGATTTTCAAGCACAATAGGGTTTTCTTCTTGTTGCTAGGGTTCCTCAACTCGTGATTTGACTTGTCTACTGGTATCAAGGACGTTTAGGCCCTCCAGCCAGTGTCTGAAAAACTGCAGTGCTGCGATTTGCCTCTGGCTTTGAAGTTCTTAAGTACTCTTTAATGATAACCTGCTAAATTGGTTTGGACTCCAGTTTTATGTTGGCATCTCTTTCCTAGCCATATAAAATCTTCTTAAGGAGTAGTTCTCTGTGTTAAAATGTATGGCGATGTTTAGCATCTGTTTCTTATAAGCTATGGAAGGGCTAAAACGGAGCCTTTCCTCGCAGAGTGGGGTTTGACACATTGCAAGGCAAAGAAATTGGGTCTGCAGCTGCCTTTGGTGGGTCTGGGATGTCTGTGTGCATGTGTCTCATTTCCAGCTCTAACCTGTTGCTCACCCTGTCTCCGTCAGTGTACTAAGAACATGTTTCAAATGATGCAAGTTAATGAGCTTTCTGTTGTTAGGTTTAATTAGGATACGGCAACGATGCAAGAGGAAATCTTGCCTTTCTAGCTGCTGTTAAAGTCACATTCCACTAAGTAATTGAACACTAGCACAAAACCAGACCATCCCAGCTAAGTGATGGGAGGCTTTTCTTGAAAAGGGTAAGTGCTTGGACACTCAGGATTTGTACCATTGCTGCACAGCTCTTACACAAATGCCAAAAAGCAGGGTTGCTCCTGAAAGGAGATGGTCCAGCCTGGTTCCTGCCCGGTGTGGCGGGGACGGGAGGGTGCAGGCAAGGGTTCTTATATGAGGACGAGCTGGAGGGACTTGCTTGATCTCAAAGCTAACTTGGCAAACCCAGTAAATACATAAAGGGACCGGAGGGGTGTGTCTGATATGAAAACAGATCTGCTTTTCATGTGGTGCTGCAGATGTTTATGGGGGCCTAAGGGTGGGCTGGGGAGGCAGGTGGCTGGAGGGCATGGCGAGTTCATCTGGATGGGTTACCCCAGTGTGCTGGGGCTTGTGTGCTCCACGCCCCAGGGCCCTGGTCCTGGGTCCAGGATGTGCCACCAGGTGCTCATCCCTGCTGAAGAGGTGAGGTGAGTCCAGTGTTTGACCCCAGCCTCTCTCTCTGGTTACCAGCTCCTGACAGAGGCTGCCTGCACTGTCTTGCTTAGTGTTTAATCTGTAGTTCCTGGCTGAAACCACTGCTTGTACCCTGCTGTGGCTCCTTCCTTCTGATTTTACTCGGCAGTTGGTGGTTCCTTGGTGTTTCCAGGTCTGTTTCCAGCCCTTGTTGGGAGATGGTCCACAGAGAAGGAAGAGGTGGCGGGCGCACTTTTAAGTGGAGGAGTGGGGAAAAGATTTGAATACATAGAATGGTTTGGGTTGGAAGGGACCTTGAGAATCATTTAATTCCAACGCACCCTGCCCCCTGCCATGGGCAAGGATGTCACCCACTAGACCAGGTTCCTCATACCCCCACCCAACTTGACCTTGAATACTTCTGGGGACAGGGCATCCATAACTTTTCTGGGCAGCCTGTTCCAGTGTCTTACCACCCTATGAGTAAAGAATGTCCTCCTAACATCTAATTTGAAACTCCCCTTTTTAGTTTAAAACTGTTTCCACTTGTCCTATCACTATCTGGCCATGTATAAAGTTGTTCTCCATATTTTTTATAAGCCCCCTTTGAGTATTGAAAGGCTGCAATGAGGTCTCCCTGGAGCTTTCTCTGCTTCAGGCTGTACAAAAGACGAGCCAAGGGAAAGCAGTGGGAGAAGGAGGAGAGTGAAGAACCCAAATGATCAGAAAGCAGAAAATAGGCTCTGGAGGATGGATCATGCTAAATGCTCAGCATTACAACATGGACAGAGTTTTTAAAGCATCAAAGACTCCCAAGTATGAAAGAAACAGAATAGTGGTGATCTGCCCTTATTTGTTGTCTTGTTCCTGAGCAGTGTACTTACCACTGCTCTTGCCTGACTTCTTTACTACCAAGATACTGATTCTGTCTTGGACTTGAAAAGTCATTTAGCTCTTCTCCTGTCTCTTCTGATCCTGGCAGACTTAAGACTTTGCCAGTCAGGAATTGATGAGGCTCCTGCTGAAGTGCAGGAATAAGGAGATTGCTGTGCAGTTTCTACTGACAGTGTTCGCCCCACTGGGATCCAGAGGATATTCTGCAGAGCAGCACATGGGGCAGCTGCACAGCCATTCACACCCTCAAGCGTTACACTAATGCCAGTCGTTTGGTTTGGTGTTCTGGATATTGTTTTTCTGTCCCTTGCAGAACAGCTCATCAGGGTCTGATATGATTGGAGGTCATTTTTGATAGTTGTTGTGGCACTGCTAAGTTTTGAGTTGTTTTTAAGTAGTGATGTGAGTCTGGAGTTGGTGTCATTTGCCTGGCGTTCCTCTCGCTGCTCTCAAAAGCTGATAGTTTTGCTTCCCAGCAAGTATCTTCCCCTCTGGTGTCATTGTGATTACAGGGGGAATAGCAGGGAATGGTGATGCATCTGGTTTTTTTGTTTTGGTTTTATTTTTCTTTGTTCTCTTGGTGATTGTTCCGCACCCCCTGTTGCATCCCTGTTCTGTCTGCCTGAGGCTCGCTGTTACCTTTAATGGCTTTTGGGCTTTGTATGGGAGTTGATAAGCTTGTCAAAGGGAGATGGGAGCACAGGGTGAGGTAGATACGTTTTTCAGCAGACTCTGTGGAGCTGAATATCTCTTCTGTGTTTGAGAGGAGCTCGGCACTGACCCAGGCTGCTCTGTGAGATGGATTATTTCTGAAGCCTTTAGAGAAACGGAGGCTTGAAGATACTAAGCCCCAAAATAGCAAAAAAGTCTTTGTTTGCTTCTTTGGGAAGGAAGGGTTCAGATCTCTCATGACAGCAAGGTTATCAAGATTTGGCTGCTTAGAGAAACTGAGATTTTTGTCTTCTTGGATTAATCGTTCTGTCCCATTCAGCATCATCACCATCAATGCAGGAATCTGCCCAGTTTCCTCCAAATCGCTCTGGAAAGGAAGCTGGACCTTGAGTATAAAGGCAAGAGGAGAGGGCAGTTGTTTGTTACCAGAAGTCATCCAGAAGCTCAATACTCTGCAAAATCATACTGCTGGAATCTGGCACTTATTAACTCAAGTTACCCAGTACCTACGATCCAGCCAAAGGGCTCTGGCTGTCTGCCAAGCTGAAATTACCAACCTGGGTGTCAAGGCCTTGTTGGTTCCTTCTTGGTAACTTGAAATAGGAGCTTCCCAACAAGTGTGTGTGTGCCAGCCTTTGTTCTAGTCGTGTTTCTTCTTACAGCTTTGTAAAGCCTTCGAGGTAATTATAGTACTTACTAATATTTATTCCCTTCCAAGCAATTATCTGAATGCGTTTATCTCTTTCGAAGTACTCTGCCCCATCTCACCATGCCATTTCGTCTCATCTCCCTGACTCAGTGCTTTCTGCTCCCTCCCCTCTCATGCAGCCCATGGACCTCAGCTTCCTCCACCTCCTGAATGTGCTGTCAAGCATTGCTTTCCTCTCCTGGAGGTTCCTGTACCCTGCTTTGCTGTCTAATCCCATTACGGAGGAGGGATGTTTGCTCCATCATGCGGGGGATGATTGTTTAACTCCCCTGCCAGGTGCTAAGGGGCTTTGCAAAGAAGGACATGGGTATCAGGAGAAGCTGGGCTGGCACCATGCCATCCCCCAGCTTTCTGCTGACTACTTGTGGCCTGCAGACAATATCTTAAGAGCTCCTGCTGAAGGGTTTGACCTTTATGCCTGCAGTGTTATCCGGCGCCTACAGCAGCAGTCACAGCATGCAAATTCCAGTGCTTTCTTCTGGCTTGTGATATAATTGTAGGCAAGTCACTCTGTCTCTGTTCTCTGCTTCTTGAAGTAGGGAGAATGGCTTAAAAGGTGTCATGGGATTTTTGGGGGGGGAGGAAATGTGCGGTGTTAGGGCTGAGGTCTTGCTTGCTGTCTTAAGAAAACAGGCTGCTTTTTACTTAACACTTGGAAGAAAATGTAGGATGGAAGAGATTGTTATGCCCTGATTGATTTCACTCCTGGTGTTAGGAAAAGAAGGAAATTGATTTTTACTTTGAGCTCTAGGGTGTTACTTACCCCTGCAAGCTCCCTCGCTTATCCTGTGTGAATGGGACCAGGCTCTCCTTGCCACCCCATTAGGCTCCTGGGGCATGGCCCATGTGACTGTAACTTGGAGCTGCAGTGATTCATTCCAGCAGCACAGTTAATCTCCGGGTCACTGGCATGCAAGGAGCTGTTACCTCTAATCAGTGCCATGCCAGGAGCTGGTTGGCAGTTAAATCTAATCTAGAGCGTGGAGCTGCCAAATGCTTGAAGTCACCAAGCACTTACTCCTTTCTGCTGTAAGTAAGGCTGGCTTGAACAAGGTCAGCTTCAGGTGCCGCGAGCAGGGGTCAGAGTTCCACCTGGGATACCTGTGCTGCAGAGGGATGGAGGTTGTCCGGAGTCCGAAGGGCTGCAAGGAGTGTGTAAATCTACCTGGTCATCTTCATATGTAGATACCAAAACACCTTTTTTCCTCATTCTACATCGCTTTTTCTCCCACCTCCTTCCCCTTGCCTAGATGTGGGTGGAGGTGTGTTTGCAGGTGATCTCTCAGGTACTGCTGTCATTAGAGCGTAGAGGGACCCTGTCTTGATTCTTGCATGTGTTTAAGTCTTGCCTGAGATGCCTAGTTTGTTTTTTTTCCTTTCCTGATTTCTGCTGCCCTCACGCCTCATCCACTCCTCTGGAATTTTCTAGTTGTGCCTGCAGGGTCCCTGTTAACCATTTCCCCTCCATAGCAAGAGCTCTCTTATGATGTGCTTGGAAGTATACCTCCCTCTGCTGCTCAGGGTGGGAGGGGTGAGGCTAAAAACTTGCTTCCACTGTAGCTTCCTCTGCCTTTGTGGGGCAGGTCATGGGAGGTCATCCCATTTACCTTTTAAATGGAATAACTTTTCAGAAGTAAAGGACCAGCGCTAACAGTTGCTATGCCCATGGGAGTGCCATTGGTTTGCTTTAGTCTGGGTGCTCTCAGGGAACTTCTCAGGGGACCTTCACTGCCTTGTGGCCACCAAGTGAAGGAAAGGCAGCGCTTCCTGCAGTGGTTATTTGGTTTTGTGCCTGGTCCTGGTGCTTGGACTGATTTTTATTTATTTACTTATTTATTTATTTATTTTTAATTCTGTTTTCCCAGCCTTTGCAGGGAAGAATGTGGCAGCAAATACACGATGGGAAGGAGATTTGTTTCCTTCTGGCGCAGAGGGGAGAGCTATCTGAGGCTGCCCTGAGCTGCGTGGGGTGGCTTAGGGCAGGCAAGGGCTGGTCTCAGAGAGGTCTGTTCCCTCTCCTTGGAAGCCTGCCCCTGTTAAGCTCATGTCACCCTTCTGGCTCTCTTTTGGATCACAAAGCTGTGTCTGTCCCCTTGGGGTTTTTTTGGCTGGCTTGTTTTGGGGGAGGATGTAGGAATGAGAGGGGTGAGTGTGAGGGAAGATCTGCTGTGTGTCAAATGCCTAATGGCTGCTCTAGCAGATCCACTGGGATGCCTTACTAAAAGCATCCTAATGATCTCAGTGTAATGGGCTTGAGCCTTGGAAGCCTGCTTGCTTGGAAGGGGAGCCGAGGGCTCCGTGCTGGGCTCCTGGAGGAGGAGGAGGACAGCTGGGCTCCTGGCAGGGGACAGGGCAGGCAGCAGGAGCTGCCTCAGTTATGTTGGAAAAGACGTCTGAGTTGACTGAGTTCAACCTTTGACCAAACACCACCATGTCACCTAGACCGTGGCACTAAGTGCCATGTCAAGTGGCACTTAAACACCTCTAGGAGCTGTCCCTCCGCCCCCTCCCTGGGCAGCCCATTCCAGTGTCCCATCACCCTGTTTAGGGTGCCAGCAGGTACCCATTCCTCCATGAGGAGAAGCTGGAGGGCACCCACGTGCAGGGCTTTGGCATGGCAGAGCAACGACTGGGGAGGCTTGGCCAAGCACCAGCTGCTGCTGTCACCTCAGAAACGTAGCTTACCAGTGGCTGCAGTTGTTTGCATGCCAGCTAAGTCCCTAAAGAGATGCAATCTGAGGAAAGGGTAATTTTCCTTACAGATACACCTGGGTGTTGGTCAGAGAGGACAATGTGCTGAGGAACATGGCCATAGCTGAGGCCAGCAGCCCCTAAGCCTGGCTTTTGGGAGCACATGTTGGGAGGGAGGGATGCTACAGGCTGTAGGTCCCACCCTGGCTGCAGGAGCAGTACCTGGCTCTGCTGCTCCCCTTCTTCTAATCGCTGCTGTTCATGAGATAGCAACGTGTAATCTCTTCCTTGCACTGGTGGTGGCCTAGAAAAGAGGCGGATTGTTTCTTACCTGCAAAAATGATGGAAGCGATGGTTATGTGAGAAGGGAGGGTTCATTAATTCTGGAAGATACCAGTGAAGCCATGAAGACCCCTGAGATAGGTGGGGATGATGGGGAAGGGGTAGAAATGAGGGTGGGAGACAGCAGGAATTCTGTTTTCCCGTGGATGGGCAGATGTAAGAGAAATGCATGTACATGATCCTAAAAGTGCTGTGACAGAGATTCTCCATAGTTACTGGGGTGATCAGCATCATTTTTTAAATCATCCTCCGTATGTGGATGCGAATCTTGAGTGTGGGTAGGGTGAAGTGAGGCTTCTGGGGAAGTGTGCTAGCAGGAGGCCAAAAATAAATTATCAAAAGAAAGAATTGAGAAATTAACAAAGCTAAACGGATGTATGAAGCTCTAAGAAAAGGGTGTCGTATTTGAAAGCGTATTTTTGAAAATCCATTTGCTTAGTCATCTTACAGATAACTTAGCTATTTTTGCTTTCTTTGCTCTGATGACACTTCACTGTCTATATAATGGGTTTAGCATCTGCATTCTTTTCTAGTGTACAGGGAAAATATATCTGCTAATTTTGAGTTGGCTTTGTAGAATTGCTTTACCTCTTGGCTGTGAAATAAGGAAGATACTGCTCTTAAAACTATTTTAAAGGAGAATAGCTGGAACTATTTCCCTTCTAACCCATCTTTTTAACCCATCTCACATGTCTGCAATCAAATTTGAATAGAGAATATATTCCCTTGCCATTTCAAGTGTAATAAGGACCGTGCCCTCAACTCCCCCAGACATAAAAGTCGTGATGTTTGGGTTCAGCACAGTAATCTACTGGGGAATGAATGCAAGATCAAGGGCATTTGCAGCTTCTCATTTCTTTGTGTTTGCAGGGGCTGTGGCATTGCTAGCAGGTTGCTCACAAATGGTGTCTTAGATTACCTCTCTTGCAGGCAGCCAAATTTGCATCTTGCCGTTCCTATTTGATCTGCAAGTGGTGATGAGAGCTGTATACTTGAATTCAGATTTTCTGAGTAGCAGTCTGCAGTCATTAGGGCAGCACTTAGACCCCAGAGGCTTTTTCCATGTTTTCATCCTGTTTCAGTAACTGTGTCTCTTGTTATCTTGTTCCTGAATATTTTCTCTGGTAAGAGGAGACTGTTTGTTGCAGCTGTTAAACCTCAAATGTCTTGAATCTCCCTTAGGGAAGAAAGGGAAGAGTTCCTGAGGTTCTCGTGTAAGTAGACTATAGAAACACCTACACGTCTTTCCCAAATATACAGCCAGGAGGGGTTATTGGTGCTGTCCTAATCAACTGATATATTCTGGCTGGTTCAGCCTGTGATTCCTCCCTGTTGCTGGCTTGCTGTGTTGAAGGGGCTTAGTAAGGGAACTGCTTTTTGTTGGGTTGGTTTTTTTTGTCATGCAATGGTACTGAATGGCTCTGGTTGTTTTTGTCGGAACAGCGTAGCTGGGAGGTGTCAAAGGAAATTATGGGTGTTTGTTCGGTTTCCTGGCTGGATATACCATGTAGGTTTTAGAGAAATGTGCTTTGAATAAACATTGGGTGAATCTCCCAGGGCTAGCACTGCCTGGGAGCGGGTGTTGGGAGCTGTGCTTGTCTTCCTGGCAGAATTCTTTTAAAGAAAGTTTGTGTGAGAAGAGTTCTGCACCCTGTGTTTGGTTCCCATCGGTTCAGTGATTTGTAGTGTTCCTCCGTCTGTTCCCTTTGGAGCCAGCTGGCCAAGCCTAGGAGAGGATTATCTGAGTAAAATTCTCCAAAGCCTATACTGCTGTCAGAATTCCTTCTTTCCCCCTCTTCCGCACTGCCAGAGGCCATCCTGAGCCCAGATGTGATCCACTGCCATACCTGCTGTGTTGGGGCCAACCCCTGGGCTTGCTGGAGCCCCTTGGGAAATGGGTTGTGCCCCGTTCATGGTGCTGCAGGGGTGAGAGAGCCCAGCCCCAGTGGAGCCAGCGAGGATGGAGCCTGCCCAGAGCGAGGGAGCTCTGTCCCAGGTGGTGACAACTTGGCACCTTACCCAGAGTGACCTGGGAATCTGAGACAGGGTGTGCCATGGTCCCCTCACCGCCCTGCTACCCACACAGGTCATCCTCCCTTCTTGTGGCAGACCCAGGGGATGGCGTGGTGGCAGAAAACGCCAGCAGCGAGTGCCAGGTTTCCCAGGGTCTGGGCACGGGGGCACCTCCTCAGCCAGGGACAGCCATGGCTTGGGCACTGGGGGTGGCTTTGGGACACTGGGAGCAGCCAAGTGCCTGTGGTGCCCATGCCTTGCTTTATGAGCTTGTGCATGGCATTTAATTCTGCCTCCGTGGCATTTCACAGCTGCTGCAGGCAGGTACTCACAAAGCCGTGTGCTGGTGGGTGCTTGGATGCAACCAGTGTCAACCCTCACCGCTTGCAGTCCACTGCAGTGAGCTGAGGAGGGGGGATGGCCTCAGCAGCTCCTCTGGGCGTTGTGTTCCAGCTTCCTGGCCCTGCATCCCTCTCCCTCCCTTCCTGTCCCTGTGCTGGTCTCCTCCAGCTCTGTCAGCCCCCGACAGATCTGGAGCGTGTGTGGCATTTTGGTGCAGCTGCTGTATCTGTTCAGCTTGGATCAGTCGGTCGCTGTTAAGGCTTATAATCAGTGTAAAAATCTCTGGGGTGCAGCTATTTACAGAAAAAGAAAAAAACACACCACCCTTCCAGACTTGCATCAAACAAGGGTTTTATTCTCATTAATTGAATTCCTCTAGAGTCTGATAACTTGGGCATGTTGGAATCAGATAAATAAAACCCTCCCCTCCCTGGTAGCTGTGTAAGCCTTTCCTTAACTCCCTGATCAGAGGGGACTAGGCTCTGCTAAGTAAGTAGCTGAAGATGGGAACTTCTGCATACATCTGCTCTTTAGGGAGTGTAGGCAGGAGGATGCTCTGTGTGGTGTATCAGGAGAGGAAGGATTTACCTCATCTCCACCTCTCCTTTTCTCAGTTGATCAGGAAAGATTTTTTTGTTTAGTGACAAATGCTGTTTAGTCACCCTCAGACACATAGTCTGTGTCTACAAACTGAGGCTCTGCTTTCTTCCAGACCTCCAGATAAATTCACAGCCCTACAAAGTGGCAAGTCTGCTCTTGCTGAAATCAGGGTGTATCACCTTCAGAGTACCTCTCAGGCCATGCCGCCCCATCTCATCACATGGATGTTGAGGTGGGCTGCTCTGGGAGGCAGGAGAGAGTTTGGACTTGTGCCTGAGGTGTAGTGTTGCTGAGCTGATTCTGTAATCCTGAAAAAATCCAACTTGCAGCTTTTTCCAGACTCCATACATCAAGTGAGACTTGCAGTCATTAAGGTCATGTCCCTTTCTCCATCACCTCTCTTACATGTCTCAGTGCCAGAGACTGGGGCCCCTCTTGTTCAGCAGATGCTCTTGGTTAGTCCAGGGTCATTCCCTGTGCCTGGATCATCCATGCTATAATGAAGTACCTGGCTTGCCAGCCAGGCCTTTGTGTGTCTTGGTTTTCAGCCAGCACCACTCTTCCCCTTCAGGGTCTTTCTGCTTTCCTCCTCCCTTGCCACTCCTGGTGTGACCTGGACTTGGACTTCCCCCCACCCTTCTTCTTTTGTCAGTATTTCTGCCCCATAGCTGTTCACACCAGTGATGCAGTGGCATCTGCCCCCACCCCTGGGACACTTTTTACGCCTTCTTTCCCGTCTCCTTGCCCCACCATCTGCTCCTTCTGCTCCTGCTGGCATGAGTCCTCTGACCATGCTGTGACCTCCCTGTCTCAGACAGAGCACAGCTCCTTGCCTCTGCCTTGTCCCTCATAAACACCTTGGCTTCTCCTGGTTTTCTCAATACTGGTAGTGATACTTCTTCCCCCCAGGCCTGGATAGCCCCTTGTCCACCTTCAGATTTGCTCCTCAAACCGTAGCAACTTTACAGAGAGAACTGGCATAACAAATAAAGGTCTGCCTGTGAGTTTGCACAGTCCTGCTTCTTTCCCCATGCTTTTCACAAAGGTGGAATTCGTAACCTCTCTGCTCCTCTTAAGGGTCCCAGCTCATTTTCCCTTCTCTGTGTCATTTGTTTTGCTACTCATAGCCTCTCTCGCTCAGTGCAAAGCTGCTTTATCCCCTCCTCCTCAGCAGCTGCTCTGTCCTCCACAAGCCCCATGGGATTCTCTGTCTGGAGCTTTTGCCTCCCAGCTCTCTGCCAATTTAGTCTGTCTCTATGATTTACTTTGCAAGGGTGTTCTTAATAGCCCCCACTGCTCTACATCTCAGTGGTGATCCAGCGTTACCTTCCTTTACTTAGCAATTGCCCTTGTGATAACCAATTTTGGTCTCTTTCTGGAATGATTTCCTCCAAGTTGTGTTGTCTTTGCCTTTTTCTGCCTCTGTGTCAGAGCTTTTCTTATGTCCTCAGGAGTATACCCTGCCCAACTTCAAGGTTTGGGGTTTTTTTGAGGCTGTAAGGGGCCTATTCTGTGATGTTCACCTCTTCCTGCAGTCCCTCCCTCTGGGTAATTTTATCCACTCATAAGAATTGGACTGGCCTCTCTCCTGATAATACAAGGTCATTCTTTTCAAATACACAGTATTTCTGTTCAAATCAAAATCTTAACCTCTGTCTCTGGTGCTTACTTATATTCATGTGCATGCACCTGGTTCTTTCCACTTAAGAAGTGTAAGCTGCAGCATTTCCTATCTGCCTCTGAAATTCCTTCAGGTTTTTTTGTTGTCTGCTGATTCCCCTGAACTCTCAAGTTAGTTCCTCCCCTTCTGCCGTGCCAAATGCAATATGCTTGTCTTCCCTTTTAAAGCCCTTTTTAGCCTTGTTCTGCCTTGTCTTTTTTAGTGCTTCTTCCCTCTGTGTGGTTTTTGATTCCCAGCCCCTGCTTCTCCTTGTGTTTCCTCAGGCTGGGTTCTCAGAGGAACATGAGTTATCTGATGGTGCTGCCTCTGCCGCCCCTTTCCGGATAACCTGGAAGCCCTTTGGCCAATTTTACGTAAATTTGACAGGAGTAGAGCGCTTGGAAAACGAGTTCCTGCAAGTCTTGTGAAGAATAAGTAGCTGAGTCAGGGGGGCAGCAGAGGACTGGAGGAGACCCTTTCCTCCAAGGGCTTTAGCAGTGCCTCCAAATGACTGTGCCAGCTGTAGGAGCAGCTCCAGCTGAAGCTTGCAGTCAAATCATTAGTCTCAGAGACAGCCTCCCTCCTGAAGGCGTAGGAAGCTAGGCTTCATTAAGTCTCCTGCTCTTGCTAAAAGTGGTGGCTTGGAGCCCTTTTGTTTTCTGCTGTGTGGCTGGGAGCGACCTGGAGCCCTGCTTCACCTGCTGCCTTGCCCCAGGGCACCTGCCATCAGGGTCTCCCAGCAGGGAGAGACCTTGGCACTTCCTCACAAGCCGCCTTGTTCTCACCTCTTCCCTGGCCTCTCCTGACCCGTTTGCTGCGTGTCTTGAAGGTGCTGTTTCATGGTACAGCAAAGCTAGTGGCGTATCCCAGCTGCTGATGAAAAGGGTTGTTTGCCCCCCAAAGGAAGAAGTGTTCCTGCTGTCTCAGTGAAAACAAATAGCTCTTTCCTTGGGTCATCCTTTTTTCAGCTCACATGTGGGGGTCAGGCATGGGTAGAGGAGTGCATTTGTTGCTAGCAATAAAGTGAGTGGGAAAGCAAGGCAGCTTTTTTTCCCATGGCAGCTGGTACCTAGATTAGCTTAACCGCGTTGTGAAACCACAGTTTTGAACCGAATCTCCGGGGATGAGGGTGTTTTTGCCACTCTTTTCTCTGTAGGGGATCTGGCACGGCGAGGCTGCCCTGAGGAGGTGCTTGGTGCCGAGCTAAGGAAGCTAACAGCCTATAGCAGTGGTGATGCAATCCTGTTGGAGTGACCTTCACAGCAGGATTGAGATTGGGAGGGACCTCTGGAGGTCATCTGGTCCAAGCCCCCTGCTCAAGGACTGTCTAGAGCAGGTTGTTCAGGATCATGTCCAGACAGCTCTAGAATACCTTCAGGATGGAGACCCCACAACCTCTTTGGGCAACCTGTGCATGTGTGCCACCACCCCTCACAGTTGTGGGTTGTTTCTTGTTAGTTTGTTTAATATAAAACGTGTTCTTCTGTGCTTTCCACCTGGTCAGTTGCCCCCCTGGTGCATGGACTTGTTCCTCCTCAGGGAGGAGAATTGCATCTCATTGTCCTTTTTACTCACTGGTAGTAGCAGTGTGCTATGAATGTGCTTCCAGGGATTGACTGTACCCTTCTCCTATGCAGACTGGAAGCAACAGTAACATAAATGCCTCTCCATTTTATTTTTTTTCTCCTTTTCCAAATACCTGAAAGCACCTGTCCTCCCATTTGAAATGAGAGCCTTGGTAATTTGGTGACAACTGCTGATAGTCTGTGTAGCATGTCAAACTAATAAATTACAGTATAAGGAGACGAGGAGTTCTAACATCTTAATTAGTAATAAGAGGCAGCAGGTAGCTGAAGAATCCTCCTGATTCTGTCTGTCTTTCAGCGATGCTGTCTGACTGAATCACAGAGGTTTTGAGAGGCAGCATCTTACTGGTACTTAGTGAACGGGGAAGAAAACAGAAGAATTTGTGAGAAGGAAATGGAAACTGTCTGCTGTTGTACGGCCATGCTTCATATTCTTGTGATGCTTTATGGTGGGGTGGGAGAATTATTTTGGAGAAATGCGTGCTTTTAGCCAATGTGCTTGACCTTGGGGATAAGTCAATTTGCTGTTCACCTGAAAGCTCTTTCTGCTGAAGAAGAAGTACAAGATGGCAGCTTTGCCTTGCAAATTGAATGTTCTCTCATGCTAATGGCCATGGCTGAGAGGCACAAATGTTTCTTTAGCATGCCAGAAGGAAGCGTGAGAGATTGCTCTTGGCCGCATTCATTTCTAGATATTACACTTTATAACTTCTTGCAGTGCCATTTCTGCAGAACCGTGTGCTCCGAAGGAGGAGGGGGGCTGGTGCAGACCCGTGCCTGAAGATACAAGCTGGAGTGCTGGAGGAATGGTGTGCTTTGGGAGGTAGGGAGGGATGTGCTGCAGGGCAGTTTGTCATCAGCTCTTCCAGCCTGTCAATACTTAACAGATTATTGTTAAGTTTCTCTCTGTAGAAGGCAATCGATTTGGGGTTAAGCAATTAATAAATGGCTGCCTGGGGCTGCCAGTTTGGAGGTTGAAAAGGAGATCATCTCGCCCCACCCAGAAAATGAAGGTCTGAGAGAAAATAAGGGTGCTGAACTGCTAAATGTCATCCCTGCCAAAGTAAGGGAAAATCTTTGGAGTCACCTGGAGCAAGGGGATGGGACGGAAGCCAAATAAGCATCTTCTGAGAGTATGGAAAATGGGCCAAAACACTGGAGTTTCACTTTGAAGCTGCAGGAAGGCACTTGTGTGTCTGTCCTTGCTCCCTCTCTTTCAAATGAAGAGAGCAAGAAGCTTTGTTTTTCTTTAGGAAAAAGGAGTTTGAGGGAAGGGAAGGAACCAGGCTCTCCATGGATCAGAAGTATTTTGAGAGATCTCTTCATGAAAGAGAGGGAATTCCTTTAATGAGAAGCTGGGTAGTAAATGCTGTTTCCTTTTGGCAAGGGTAATGCGAAGGTGAGATTTATAACTCTAGACTCTTTTCTCCTGGGAGAGTATTTTAAGCATCTGGGATGTTATGAGGTGAATTACAGTAATAATAGGGACGTTCTGTTGTTTAATATTGGGAGGGATTGCAGAGCACGCAGGAAAACAGAAAAAGAAGTGGCATTAAAACGTTATTGACTGTGAAACAAAATGAAGTTTCTTATTGTCCAAGAGTGAGTGATCACAGAGGGAATAACATTTGACAATTCTTGGAGTGACCCTGGATGTTGAACATGTAGGACATGAAGACTAAAGAAGGATAATAAAAAGAAATGCAGGGGCTGCAGGGCATAATGAACTATGTCAGAAATTTCCTGCCTGGCTTTGTTGCTTGAACAATTCCATTTCACCTCCTTCTCTTGATGGGCTGGGAGCACATACCAGCTGAGAGTTCAGCCATCCGAAATGTGTGTTGATGCTTCGTGGCTTTGGTACTACCATGGCAATGCTGCGTCTTTTAGAGGTCTGGGAGCAATACTAGAGACACCAGGGTCAGTGGTGTGTCCTTACATGTGTTGTACGAGCTAAAAGAACAGAAGGAAAAAAACCACACATAGGAATCTTAGGAGACTTCAGTTTTCATGCAGGTCCGCATTAAATCTTACGGTGAGTACCTGTGGTTACAGCTTCAAAGCTCAGGCTGGGGAGGCAGTAATGAAGCCATCGTGGCTTTTCATTGGAAAATATAAAAGTAAGCATTGCCTTGGGTGTTCCAGCAGACCACTGTAAGTGCTGCTGTGTGTTGTAGTGCTTAACCAGACCTGGAACCAGCAGTAGTGATATAAGTCACTAGGGCATGTATTCAGTGGGCTGTAAGAAGGAATAAACTCCTGAGGAAAAAACACGAGGAGCAGTGCAAGTTAGAAGTACTGCGTGGGCAATCCAACACTTCCTGCCTGCATATTCCCAATATAAGTATAATCTGCCAGGGAGCTTCTGCTCGTGTGTTTCTCCCATAAAGATAAGGGTGACGGTGCTATAGTATCTGAAGAACATGCTGATCTGAGTCGGAAAAGGGCTGCAAAAGTTTTGTTCTGACCTTGGAGGAGGAGAATTAATTGATTAAATAGATTCATGGGATGGGCTCTACCTTAAGTACAGAAAAGAGCCTGTAGTGCTACTCAAGCTCTCTCCCATTCTGTGGGGTTAATGAAAACTGGTGTTGCCTGTGATGAATACAATGATTGCAGATTATTACAGACTTTTTTTTTCCTTTTTTCTATTTTTTGCCCCCTTCTCAGGATCTTGGCAGGAAAACAGTAAAACTGTAATAAGCAGTGGGTGTGTTGCACAGATATTTGAGCCCACAACAGTCATTTACCATTATGAACCTGAACCAGCAGGGCAGCCAGCTCAGTCTTTCCCTTGTACATCGGCATGTGTTGTTATTCACCTTTTACATCAGGTACACCTTGTTCCAGCAGCTGCTTTCAAGTCCACGTGAAGCAGGGACGCTGAGCACCACGAGCTCAGGGACTTGTGTGCCCAGCCATCCTCCTTCCTTTTGTCATTATGGCTATTGCTCTTTTTTCTGACCACAAGTCTGGCTGGCTGGCTTCTGGACGCTTCGTTCTGTGCGTTTTCGAAGTAAAGCTGTACTAGATTAAAGAGCAGTTTCAGACTTCAGCGCAGCAAAGTAACTTTAAATCTGCTTTCTGATGGGATGATTGAGAACGATAGAACTGTAAGAGCAGGGAGGTCTTGTGTCGTGCATCTCCTGGGGCAGGTTCTGCCCGTGGTATCCTTGAAGAAAGTAAATGTCTGTCAGAGGAGGTTGTAGTGGGAGAGACCTCAGTCCCACAAAGCTGTCTCTCTGGTGCCTCACTTTCCTTGTTCCTGGGAAATTGAACATGTAGCTAGCTCCCATGAGCAACCTCAATCTCTGCTGTTCAGGTCCAAGCCTATTTCTTGTCTTCTCAGTGTCCAGTGTAGATAATGAACTACTCCTTCATCCTTTCAGCATTTTTAGAAGTTTAAAGGTTGTAGAAATACAGATGATCTGTGGCTCAAGAATGTGCTGTTCTAAGGTGGTGTTAAAACTAGCATATTTTAACGTGCCTAATTGTAGGGAAGAAGCAGTTAAAGGAATGTGACATCCATATAGGATGTGGTTTGCTTAAAAAGGGAAGGAAAAAATCACAAGGGAAGATCATATTTCACATTGTGCATCTGTAGAATACCAGTGCCACACTGGGGAAAGTAAGGAAGCCTTCTGTCCATGTAAGGACCAGATCTGAGAAGAACCAAAGAACTGAAATGGCTCTGATCTTGGCGGGGGGATTGGAGGTCTGACTGGATGCATAATTGTAGCAGAGGTACAAGACCTCTTTTACAGTCAGACCTTGGGAAGCTAGTCACAAGGCCACAACAATCTACGGTGATTAAAAGAAATGTCACCTCTTTCATATTTATTGAAAACATTTTTCTTAAAAGACAGTAAACCTCTGCTGTGGAAGCGAGCTGTTGTGAGACAGAGCAGGGAGCAGAGATGAGTGAAAGCAGTTGTGTTGGAAGAACAAAGAGCTTCATTGGCGGCTCCTGTCTCGTTTGCCCATGCTTTGATATTTCCCCACTGATTGTGATATTTCCATACCAATTATTGTATAAATTACCCCTGGCTGACCTCCCCACTTAGCCATCCTTAGTTGGCTTAGCAGGGGGAGGAATTTGAATGAGGAATGAATTGCTTTTTGAGTTGGTTCAGGAAGGATGGTCCATGTGCTGGGAGTGGTGGGATGGTGTCAGGAGCGGAGGAGGATAGGGGATCAGGCAGCCTTGGTTGCATGATCTAAACATCAAAGCAGAAGGGTGGAGGATAGGGACAGAGTTGTTCTGCAGGTGGCTCCAGCCAGACTGTCAGTACACTGAACTCACTTGGCATGACAAAAAATATACCAAGCAAAATATATTTTCCCAGAATGAGGCTTTACAGTAATAGGAGGAGGGTTACCACCACATGTTTTCTTCTGATAGCATTGTTTCTTTCTGTCTGGCAGCAGGTTGTAGTGTGCAGAGATTGTCCCTGCTGTGACTCATTTATGCAAGAATTAAGCTCAAATCTAATTTTTATTTGTGTGCCTTAACAAGAGACTTCACAGAATAGGAGGTGTGTGTTGCTAGAAGATTGTCTCTGTTTTGGTGTTGTCTGTTGGGGCAGAGTCTCCTTCAGAGATCATATTCATCTTCAACCCATGGAAAAAAAGTGATGGCTGCTTGAGGCAAGTGTTCGCAGTGGCTGGGCAATTGTCAGCTTGGAAGAGCCGTCTTGAATCAGTGTTTTGTGGGTATCAGCCCCACTGTGAAGTCCAGAGGAAAAGCAGGCACTAAGTGATGGGTTGGTTTTGGCAAGAGCTGTCTGCATCCTCCCTGGGTGACAGAAGGGTGAGAAGGGCCATCCCCTGGGAGGACTCGTGCATAAGGGAGATTGAAAAATTAATCTGAATTAAGAAGGAATATGAGCTTGGAAGATGGTAATTATTCCTGGGTCATTCACTGGAAGCAAAGACCTGTGCAGGGTTCAATGCTCTTGTTTTGGGGTTGGAGAGTGGAAACACGGAGGAGGAGGGAGTTGAGGGGAGCCCTGCTGGGCTGCAGTTGACTGTGTGCGCCCCATTGCTTTGTGAAGGCAGCCAACGCATGGGCTGCTGCAGCTCAGAGGCTGCTTCTGCCTGCCCTGCTGTTCCCTGTGACCCACTGCCCGTGAGCTGCAGGCTGTGGCATCGCCCCGCAGTGCTGCCATCCGTGCCTGTGGTGGGCTGCGAGTGTATGGGAGGTAGGGGGGGAAGCATCAGATTAACAGCCCTGGCTAATAAAGCAAGAGCATCCTTGTGGCCACATCATCCTTTCCTTGCCCGTGGTGCAGGTGCTCCTGCTGCCGCCCGTGGTGTCGGGCTGGGGCTGAAGGCTCTGAGCGCAGCCGGGGGAAGTTCTGCTGGCACTTGGGTCGCCTCAAACTGCACTCTGCCATGTGTGGGAGAGCAAGGGCCAGCTGGGTGAGCCCAGGATCTTGCACCACTCGTGCCTGGGCGAGCCCCAGGTCTGCAGGAGGGCAGCAATTGTGCACTTGGCGATGGCACCTGCTCTTGGGGTCGTGCGTGCCCAGAGCATCTCTCCAGCTCAAGGAAGTAGGTGCTTTGGCGTAACTGCTCTTTAGCACTTATGTCTGAATTGTCTTCATTACTGGGGACTTTCTGCCAGGTCCTGTGGTCTGCTGCAGATGCTGGTTTGTTAGAGCCAGACAGGATTTAGGCACGCTCCCCTTCCCTTCCCTGCGTACGGGCACAAGCTCCCACGTCAGGGCTGAGGGTGTTTCGAAGCAACCGGTTTGGCTGGCCGTGTTCAGAGCAGAGATAGCCACGCTTCTGGAGGAAAAGCTGGAATGGTGCCTTTTTTAGCTTCTGCTGTAGTATGGCCAATGCACAGGCTGCAGGCTAGATGTAAGAATGAAGGGTATAGCCTGCAATGACATGGGTTGTGAAGGGGCAAGAGGACAGCTGTACCAGTTCAGACTAAGTCCTCCTCCTAAATCAGTGTCATGCCTCAAAAAGCTGTAGGCAGGCAGCTGTGCAATTGTAGCTTGTTTTGGAAGCCTCGTGAACCCGGTGTAGCCCTCTTCCAAGTACTTGTCCCACCCATATAAGCTTTCCACATCCACAGCATCCTTTGGCAAGGACATCCACGGATTTGCTATGTGCAGCTGCAAGAACTGCCATGCTTGTTATAAGGCTGGATCTGACCAGTTTTGGTTGATAGCCTTGATTTTTAAACTAGAAAAGAGGGTAAATGGTCAATTCTTCACCATCCTTTCCTTGGATACATATTTGTATAAACCTTTCAGATCCCCTTCAAGTCATCTTTTTTTTCCAGGCTCCATTGTTTCTGACACAGAAGCCATTCCCTAGTGTTTGTCATCATTGTTGCTCTTCTCTTGACACATTCTCAGGAACACCTGCAAATTGAACAAACAATAAGGACAACAACAACAAAACCCAGATGCATGCCGTGTATTTGTGCAA
The DNA here is from genome assembly GCA_013396755.1 of Sclerurus mexicanus. Classification (NCBI taxonomy): domain Eukaryota; kingdom Metazoa; phylum Chordata; class Aves; order Passeriformes; family Furnariidae; genus Sclerurus; species Sclerurus mexicanus. The sequence continues at coordinate 1,763,381 of VWZF01005014.1, forward strand.
GGGAAAGGGATCTCTTTGGAAATGTTTTCTGTCTAATAACTGTAGTCAAAGGCACAAATTAATTTTTACAGGAAATTTAGGATTAGTATTGTCAGTTATTGACAAATACTGCTTTTGAGCTTTCCAGTGAAAGAAAACTGCTGTAAAGCTGCAGGGGTAGAAACATTCCCTCAAGCTACATAATCCATTTGGAGTTCAGCACTGTCAACCCTACACTTATGAAGGATATGGAAAAATATAAAGACTTTTTTAGTCGCTCCTAGTGGTTAAAGACCCAAGATAATACTCCTAAGAGCTCAAGTTTCTCCTTTAGATTAAATGACTACTGGCAGTAATTACTGATATCTAAGATACCCTGATGCAACTGCTGTAGTGCCTTTGGATGTGGTACAGACATAACCTACACTCTTCTGAGATGGGGAGACTGCTTGTGCAAGAGGTTCCTCGTAATTCTGCCATGAGTTGTTATTTATTCTTTTGATGTGTGGATGCTGTGGCAGAGTTTCTGTGTGCTCAGCCATCCATTCTTTCATTACGCTTACCTTGTGATAAGCCTTGAATCAGTGTTTCTCCCTTGCCTTCTCCCTGCTTTTTGGAGCTGTTTCCCAGGACACTGATGTGGCCCTGGAGTCTGCTGGACAGGTTGGTGTACAGGAGGTGCAGGAACCAGGCATCTGCAGGTTCTTGGGTCCTGCACTGTCCCTTGCTTCATGGCTTTGAGTCTAATCACCCAGCCCACCATCCCCTCTTGCCACTGCTGCCTCCTCTTATCTCTCATGTACCTCCTGACTCCCAAAGAGGGCGTGGGAGATGGGTAAGCCAGCAGAAGTGTGGAGAGCTGCCTGGCTGTTGTTTGGCTTACTCTTAGCTCAAAAGGCTGGCAGCAGCAGCCCTCATCTGTAGGGGATAAGGACCAGGGAACGCTTCCTCCTTAAAGCGCGGGATTTGCTGTCTTTTGGAAAAAAAACAGACTCACAAACCTATAATTTCTTATTAATTTTAAAGTAGCACTTGGCTCGCTACCTCCTCCATATCAGCCCTTGCGTTGTCAGTAAATTATATTGGATTTGCAATTAAAAGCCAGCTGTGCCAGCGCAGTGCCAGCCAAATGCCACCGTAACTGTCTCCTGGGTGTCCTAGGGAAGTGAGGAGCACACAGCTCCTCCTCCGGTGAGCTCTTCTCTCACTTTAAGAGAGAAAGATAAGAGTTTAAAATGGGTTCTCAGACGCATTATTTTTGTTAATCAGAATGCTTGCTCGCTTAGAAACGCAGCTCTTTTCTGGGTACTGTGTGTTCGTGGATACAGCAATTCCCAGGGCTTGAAAAATGCCAAACATCATGCAAAAGGCAACTGTTTGAGGAGAAAACTTGTAGTGGTGGATGTCTGCCTCAGGCTGATTGTTTTTCTCCTTCCCTTTCTTGATTAAAATAGTTCATTGTAGAAGTATCTCTGCTTCTGCTCTGTGGAGTTCTTTTTAAGTGTTGAAAAGCATTTGTGCCCAGGCACAGGGAACAGAAGTGTGGGTGTGCTGCTCCCTGCCCCTCTGGAGATCCAGCCTGTTCATCCAGCTGCTGAGCCTTTGTGTCTCACTGCTGGGACAGCAACTTGCTGAAAGTTGTAGCAAAAACCTGGCTATTTTGTCTTCTCCTGCACTGCCTTTTTCTGTCCCTCAGCTGCTTGGGTTCCTGGAGACAGAATGGGAACACAGGAGCTCTTTGGGTCTTAACTCTCTTTTGGTTGGGTTAGGAAGGTGCAGCAATCCAGTGCAAGAGGGAATAGGAGAGGAGGAATGTAGAAAGTGGGTCTCTTCTAAACCTGGAGGAGCACTCCAGGTTTTAGGGTTACAGGCAAGGTCCCATAAACCACTGGCAAGGATGAAGAAGGAAACTCATCTTAGTGCTGGCCATGAGGGTGGTGGGATTTGGCATCTACCAAAAGGTTGCCTGCATCAGGGAACAGGGGTCTGTGCTGTGGGTCTCCGAGGCTGTGATCTTGCCAGTGAGCTTTGGAAGGGCCAATAGGTGTCTCTGATAAAACTAAATTTTTCAACTGGATAGCTGGAAAACTCCTCAAAGAATTCCTGTGCAAAAAATCCAGTGCTGTATTAAGAGACTGCAAAATGAGGTCATGCACTTAGCTGGCAAATACCTGGGTGAGTGTTGTGTGTGCAACTTTTAATTCCGACTGCTGCATGTTTGATTTGTGCTGCAGTTTTAATTATGGCATTGCACGTGGGGTATCTGTATGCTGTAGCAAGGCTACATGTGCATACAAAAATTGGATTATGAGCTTTCTTTTAGTGTGTAATAAAGATCTTACCCTTCCTGCTGCTTTAAGAACAGTTCAGTGAAAAGGCTGTAGTATTGGCTTTGTCCTTTGGCCCTTATGGGGTGAGAGAAGAGGCTGTCTGCACCTCAGATGTGTTAGATGTCTCTGGTGGTATCTTTCCTCGGGATGAAGAGGTTGGTACAGCAAACAGTGGGGGAGTGTTTGCCTCTGTTGTTCCTCTCCCTGTTTGTTTCAAATGTGCTAGCTTTCCCCGTCCTCCCCTTAAATCACATTATTTCATAAAGAGTAAAAAGAAACATAATTTGGAGCAGCAGCAAGCTGAGCCCAAGTTAATAGTTTGAATTGCACTCCATCTGTTCAGCTGCATGCCCTGATGGATGTGCTGAACCCATTTTTCACAATTTGTTTTAAGCTGCTAAGAACCATCTCTCCTGGCTCCAGTCCAGGCTGGCTGTGGAGAAGAACTTCGTATCTGGACATCCCTGTCCAGAGGGTGGGATTGAATCAGTAATCCCCAGATGCAAGGCAACCTCTTCACCTGCAAGATGCCAGTTTTTGAGAGGTTAAATTCTTCTCTGTACTTGAACATCGTTGTTGAAAATCAGAGAAGGGGGGGTGGGAAGCCCCCCAACATACACACGCACAGAGAGGATGAAATTTGCAAACGTGATTATGCAGGACCTGCTTTAAATCGGCTTATTGCTGTTTTATGATGGCAAGCAAGCAGCCACAGAAGCCAGGATGATTGGCCTTGCCATGTGTGCGTGCTGCTGGTAACTCAATAACCGATGAACACCCACCGTGGTCTCCAGACCTCCAGCCTTTGATGCAGCAACAAACAAGATAGATTGCTGTAATTTATCCGGCCCCTGGAGGGCTGTGCTGGTAATGTGCCATGAGCCCAAGGGCCAGCCATCCATAATCTGTGTAAAAATACAGTGGATCACAGTCACGGTGCTGCGGGGTTGTCTTTGTTTTGTGCCGCGCGGGTTTGCGTGTGTACAACACACAGTGCTTGGTCCTGACCTCAGCAGCCAGGAGTGGTAAGCCTTGGTGTAATATGCCCACTCCCTCCATTAGCTTTAATTGATTTTGTTATGCACTAAATACACACCTTTCAAACAGACTTGGAAAGGCAGTGCCGGAAACCTGGTATTTCTCTGTTTGCTTTTACAAGCGTAACAGAGACTGGGAAGGGTGTGCTGGGTCCGTGGGAAAAAGAATGGGATTTTGTAGCAGCTGAAGCCTCTGACAGGTTTGCTGATGGAGGACAGGTGCTTGGGGCATCATAGCTGGGTGGCCCAGAAACAGAAGGACAGAGGGAGTGTAACCTGGCTTGCAGATGGACCTTTCTCCTGGTAGAAGACAATGCCATTTGGGCTGTGCCAGGAGAAGAGGGAGTCACTGCTGAACCGAGTAGCCCCAAGGAACAATTGCTCCCTGGCCACCCCTGACACCTTCTACTGCCCTCTGGCAGTCACACCTTCTAGTGTCCTCTGGCAGCAGTCTGTGCCTGGGATTACAGGGTGACAGAGCTGGAAAGTCAAAGTAGTACTGAAAACAGAGACCTGTCACCTTGAGGTTCTGGTTTGTTACTGTGTGGTGCAGTACACTTTCATAGAATCATAGAATCAGCTGGATTGGAAGAGACCTCCAAGATCATCAAGTCCAACCCTTGATCCAACACCACTGTGATTACTAGATCATGGCACTAAATGCCACATCCAGTCTCATCTTAAAAACTTCCAGGGATGGAGAATCCACCACCTCTCTAGGCAGACTGTTCCAATGCCTCTCTCTGTAAAACAGAAAAGGGTTTCATGCATGGGTTCTTAATGCTACCAAACAAGGGGTTTGTGTTAGCTCAACACCGATGCTTTCATGGGGCATCTTCAAAAACACTTGCACTGAGTCAGCCAGAAAGCTGCAGCGTGACTCTGGGGGTGCTGTGCCAGAGCCTGATGTGCCAGCTGTAAGGTGGGGTGTGAGGACTTGCCTTGTAGAGTGGGTATGTCTGGGGTGGGGTGGAGGTTCAGGGATTGCTTTTTGGGAAGTAACGCTGTGCTCCTCTCCTCCCACAGGCGTAGCGTTGGCCCAGCGGCAAGTGACGGTGCAGCAGGGACCCCTCTACCGCACAGAGGGGTCCCACGTCACACTGTGGTGCAAGGTGAGCGGCTACCAGGGCCCGGCCGAGCAGAACTTCCAGTGGTCCATCTACCTGCCCTCGGCCCCCGAGCGGGAGGTGCAGATCGTCAGCACCGTCGACCCCTCCTTCCCCTACGCCATCTACACCCAGCGCGTGCGCAGCCGGGGCATCTTTGTGGAGCGGGTGCAGGGGGATGCTGTCCTGCTGCACATCACGGAGCTGCAGGACCGGGACGCCGGGGAGTACGAGTGCCACACGCCCAACACCGACGAGAGGTACTTTGGGAGTTACAGCGCCAAGATGAACCTCGTGGGTAAGCTGTCCTGCCAGCAGAGCATCTGGGGCAAGGAGGTGTCTCCCAGCCGGAGTGCGGCGCAGACCCTTGAACCCCCATGTGCAGTGTAGTCTGCATAAGCTGTCTGTAATAAACCACAACTGTGCAGGAGAATAGGAGCAGAGAGCAGGTGGCACAGCGGTATGAATCGCCTGGAATCTTGGTATAGAGGTGTAAGATGTACCGAGCTTTCTCCAGTAATAATGCCCTTACAGAAATGAGACACGAGGGCAGAGGAACGTTTGAAGCCATTGCTGAAAGGTGGATGTGAATCTGATGTGTGCAGAGGGAGAAGAGCAGGGAGTCTGTGTCAGGTGGCACAAGCCACGGAGAGAGCTGTGTGCTAAGGGTGGTGAAATAGCAGAGCAGGGAAGAGAGGAGCGACAAGGAGTAAAGGGAACAGGTGAGATGGTCATCTTCAGACTCTTAACAGAGGCCAGTGCTGAATGCAGCCTGCAACCAGCACACTGATCAGGGAGCTGTCTGTAGATGAACGTGGGGAAGTTGGTTTGGGGTTGGTTTTTTGGGTTTTGGGTTTTTTTGTTGCCTTCTTTTGTCTGTGTTAGAAAAATCGAAAAGAGCTTCTTTAAAATCTGGAGTATTTCCACGGCACCTCTGACTCGCTGATTTGACCTTTCCAAGCTTCACTTTGCTTTCCATATCTCAGAACAGGGTTGTATTTGAAGCATCGAGCTCAGCTAACAGCAGTCAAATAACTTCCATCAGACTCTTTGGCTGAAGGACCCCTGAAAGAGCTCCTTTGCAGCAGAGGCGCCCGTCTAGCAAATTTAAGCCTGCAGACAGCAAGCGGACTTGCTTTCCCTGGGAGATGTCTGTGAACCTGCAGGTTGGAAACCCCTTTGATGTTATCCAGCCGTGCAAGCCAGTGAGGGTGTTGCCGGCTGTGTTGACACAGGGAGCCCAGTGTGAAAGGAGCCAAGGTGTGATTGAAATCACAATGGCCTTCCTTGGGGTTGTGCTTCTTGCTTCCAGCTTGTGTGGCCTTGGCTTCTCTTCAGAGGGGCCATCCCAGCCACTCTGCCAGGTGAAGCCCCACAGTATGGGTGAAGATGCTTATTTAGGTACCTACTTTCCCACCTGATGTCCATGAGCAGTCTAGAGGTGGACACCTGAATATTCTCCTATTTTTTTTTTTTTGTAGTTCCGTGATTTGCTTCAGGTTGTCCAGATTTGCAGTTCCCACTTTAGTTTAAACAAGACTGAGTCAGAGCTGCTGCTGTAAAGTCACCTCAGGGAGTGAAGCCAGTTTAAAAAAAAAAAGTGCCTGGGGGCAGGGTGAGGTTGCAGCAATCAGAGTTGGATGCTGGAATGCTCTGGAGGGAGCTGCACCCTGTGGAAACCAGCCAGTGAGCTGGGTCCTTACAGGGGAGGCACTGGGTCAAGTGAGAGTACCTGTGTTAGCCTTGGAGTGCGGTGAAGTTTGGGTTGGGGATGCAGGCAAGCACAGTCAGCATATTCCATGGCTGGGTAGCAGGGAGTCAAGGCACTCCTGGTTTTAACCACAGCTCAGCAGCTGCTTTGCTGACCAGCCAGAGCTGGGTTGGGACACTTTTGCTCTGTCCTATCCTTGCCACAGGTACACAGCATGTAAGATTTGGGACTCTGTAGACACCCATGAGTAGTGCTTTGAGGACATTGGCTTCGGGGCTTACATGTGTCACAGATACTCAAGAAAATTAATCTAGAGTAACTTTTAGTGGATTAGTTAAATCACATTATACCCCTTCATGGATGCTTGCGCTCAGGATTTTGGGCCCTAATTTGGTTTGGCTTAATTCATTTCTGAAAATTCACTTGAGAAATGACTTAGGGTCATTTGTGTTTCGAACGTGTGCGTCTGTGTAAGGTGTTTTCTGTGGTTTAGCCAAACTCTCACAGAAACTGAATTTTTCAGAGTTCTTCCTGCAGTGACCTGTAGACAACAGGCCATTACAAAGAGCCTTCCCTCTGGCTCCCATTCATATGAACCAGTGCTGACTTCAGCCCCGTTGGACCCTGAAGTCCTGTTGGGGAATGGGATGCTCTGCAAGGCAGGACAGAGCACGTGTCCTTTTGTTTTTCCTGCTATTTTAGCTCTCAGCTACAGGTCCTGGGTTTTCAAGTTTGCTTTGTTGCTGCACACAATATGCAAGAAGAGGTACACAAGAGCTAAATGAGAGTTATTGTTCTCGTTTTCACAGAAACAGAACCAAACTTCTTTTTTTCTTTCATCCAGTTATGAATTTTTAATTGACTCATTAGATTGAGTGGCTTTTTTTTGGCAGCCCTGAAACCTGAAGGGAGGCAGGTTTGTTAGCGTCTCTGCTCTCTCCATTTCTGTGTGAAATGGATGGGTTTGAAGCAGTGTTGATTTTAGACTCACTGCTCTGGTACCTTGGAGCTGTTGCATCCCATGGTCTGAGGAGAGAGGTGAGAAAGAGTTTTTCCCCTTTTCAGCCTGTGTGATGGGGGAGCTGGATGTGACACTGGTGCAGCAGCACATGGGGCTGCTGTCTGCACTGGGACACCTCAGCCTGCAGCGGAGCAACTGGGATGTGTCTCTGCTCCTTCCATCGTGAGCATTATTGAGGGCCATGTATCCAGGGCTCTCCAGCTGCTAAAAAATAATCTTGTCAGCTTCAGAGATGTGCCAGTTGGGCTTGAAAGTACATTTCTATTCACCTCATGAAGAGCAAGCCATGGGAGTTTGTCCCTCTCCCGTTTTTTGGCATCTCCACTCAAGATTCCTTTTGCTCCATTGAGATCTTGGCCAGGATCTAGTAATGCTTTGAGGACCTGATGTCTGTGATGGCCTGGAGTAAGAAGCACTCCCCAGATGCAATGTGGGCCTCTCGTCTGAATTTAGGCAATGCAGCACAAGTGCTAATCTCACTGAAGCTGTGAAATCAGGCCAGTCATGTGGTTCAAGGGCCTTCTGCCATGCGAGCATACGTATCAAGGCTTAGTCTTTTTCACCAGTCTTCAGTTTCTTCAAAACAAAGCCTTTCTGCATCTTGCTGCTCCTCTTCTCATCCCCTCCCGAGCTATGTCATTGGGAAGGTGAAGTTGTACCTGGGCCGTGAGGTGTGCTAGGAGGAAGACTTTAGGACGTGTCAGACTGAATTTTGGATGCTGAAGAAGGTGGCAAAAATAAAAAAAAAAAAATGTGGGGGCACAGCTCTTCAGGATGTTGTGGAACCATGGCCCTGTGCTTGATTTATGAGAAAGGATTAGTCCATGTTCACTCTGCAGCTTTGTTGTTTGCCCTCAGAGTTCAGTTCCCTGAGGCTGACACAGAATCGCTGAGGCTGGTTCATGCTCTTTTACTGAGGGTGGGGAGAAAAGATTTTTGGAAGATGTCACAAGTGGCTTCCTACTCATTTAACACCAGACTCATTGCCTAAGGTAGATGTTCAGGCAGTATCTGCCATCAGAGGACAGAGAGGGGCAAATCTGGAGGGCAACCCATCTTTGTTTAAATTAAGTGCGTTCTTTTGCATGTTGACTAAAGAGAGATCCTAGATGTTAGACTCAAGCTAGGCAGCAGTGGCTGAAGGCTTTGGCTGCTTTGGGAAACTTCCCCCATGGGTCTTCTGAGCAACTGATGAGAATTTTGGCTTTGTGGTTGAATTGGGAAGGCACTTCAGCGTACTGAAGAGGGGAGTTGCAACGCTTGAATTTGAGTGATTAAATAAAGAATCTGGGGACCATCCACACCTGACTGGCAATCATAATGGGGTCCTGGCCTGCGTGTTGCTGGCTGTGAGATGTCTGTGGGCTGTGTATCCACTTTTTGAAGAAGTTAAGGACCGCAGAGGATTTGCAGGTGAGGAAAGCAACATCCCAGAAACACAGTGTGACCGCTGACAGGACAACAGTCTTTTCCAGAAGAGGAATTTTCTTTGCAATAATTTAGGTGGTGAAGCTGCAGGGGTGCTGTGCAAACTGAAGTGCTGGTCTGTGCTTCTTACGTTGGTGGGTAAACTTGTGTTTTGCTATAGGGTGGGATTGAGCACATGGCAGTTCCTTCGGAGTGCGTGAGTCTCTGTGGATTTGTACTCCACTGTGTCTCTGCAGCGAGTTGTTTGTGTGCCTGTGCCCTTACTTAGATAACAACGAAGGGGCCCAGGTCTAACCTCTTCAGAAGCTTGAGCCTTTTATCTCAGTGTTTTTTCATCTGTGCTCCCAAAAACGCCAAGCTCTTTTTCAGAGTAAGTGATTTGAGGGAGGAAATCAAGCTTTGAGGTTTTTCTTAAACAGGTAGTGATAGAGCGGGAGGAAAGGTTTCAAAGCTCTTGAGGGGGTGGCAGCTCTTTTACTCTTTATTTTGGGGGAAGCAGCTGTACGGTATCAAACCTAAACAAGTTAAAGCAAAAAAATGAAAGGGGTTTGGATGGGAGGAGAGCCCATGGTACCACAGACCGGAAAGCAGCAATTTCAGTGCAGACTTGAAAAACAAGGAGCACTCAGACAAAGATGCTTCTGCAGTGGGCAGGAGGTGCTGTGTAGTTGGTAGTGCCTGCAGGGATGGTCACCAGCATCTCCTTCCTGCCAGGCTTAGCTGAAAGTGGGGCAGAGAGGCTTTTTGTTAATGAGGTGCTATTTAGTGGCTCCCTTTTCTGCCCTCTCATCCTGACCACACTTCTGCTCTCTGCTATTTCTCACTGGTCTCACCCTGCCTGTGTAGGCTGATGCTTTGACCTCTGCCCTGTTCCCCTGCTCCTCTATGTCTGTGCTGGCTCCCAGGGGCTTGACATGGGGTTTTTTTGGCTGGCAGCCCCACTGTGGTGAAATTTCAACTTCGTGCCAAGCTTGGGAGTGGTGGTAGGCAAGGGCATTGGTGGGATGAGGTCTGAGGTCTGTGCTGCCTCTGGCTCTCCTTGGTGGGGTCTCATCTCCTGATGCTGAGCTGCCCAAGTCGCTTGTAGCTCTCTGCAGACCATTAATCAGTCCATGCCTTGAGGAGTGTGTCTTGAAGGGATCCTCTGTGCCCTTCAGCTGTGGCATGTAACTGTGTGGCCAGTTGCAAGCCCATGACTGGGACAGAGAGGGCATCTGTAGGGTGTATTTGAGAGGCTTTGGTGGCATGGAAGGTGGAAGAAAGATTTGTGGAGGCCAGACACTTAGCACTGAAAGGGAAGGAGCTGCGTGTGTCTCAAGACAATCATTCAAGAGAAGAAAGCAGATCTTTTGTTGAACTTGCCACCAAAAACATCCAGAATCTCTCTGCTGAGAGCTAAAGAGCATGTAGCAGGCAAAGATTAAAAAAAAAGAACTTTTGTTAGCCCATACCAGCTGCTGCTGCATGTCGCCAGCAGCTTCCCCTCTTCTTCATCAAGTGCTGCCATACGTGATCTGTCTGTGCACAGAGCAGAGGGAGAAAGTCAGTTTTGCCATGTTTGGGACAGCACAGTCTGTTCCTGGGACCCTGTGGGGACTCAGGATGAGAGCAGTCACTTCTGATCATGTGGGGTGTGTGGACCTTTTGGCTGCTGGTTTATTCCAGCTGTCAGCTGGACTGAAGGTGGCTTTGCTTGAGGGAGGTGTCAAAGAGAGAGATGGCAATCTCACAGAAAAGGATCTATCAGCTTTGAAAGAAGTCTTTGGGGGCTGTTCTTTCTATGCTGCCTTTTTCTTTTTCTTCCTCTTCACCTGAGAGACAGGGAAAAGTGTTTGTCGCTGTCCTTGAGCGAGCAGCTTGTGTCCTGGAGAGACCAGGCTTTTTGTAGATGAGCAACAACAGGCAAAAATCGAAACAAGCGGTTCAGCCTGTCCTGAAAGGTTGCACAGGCTGCATCTCTGGAGGGTTTCAAGACGTGACAAGATCAAGCTCTGAGCAGCCTGGTCTGACCTTATAGCTGGCCCTGCTTGACCCTGTAGTGGCACTACAGACCCCCAAGGTCCCTTCCACCCCGAATTGTCCCGTGCTCCTGTGATGAGCCACTTGGCCGCAATGCAGCAGGAACCTCTGTTAGGCAGCAGTTTGGAGGGAAGGTGCTAAAGGATGGAGTTTGGAGAGTCAGTGCTAAAGAATGGCATAACATCAGTGATCTCAACCGGGTGAGAACAGCAAGGATGTATTGTACATCCCCAAGTTCTCTTTTTCTGGTGTAGTTTTTGTATTTTATATTGTTCTTGCTTCTTCAGTGAGGTTGCACAAGTTTCTCTATTGCTCTGCTCTGGAGTATGAAAGTAGAACTTGGAAATCCTAAGCATAGGTGTCCTAATCTCTGAGGCCATCTCGGTGGCTTGGCTGCCTCTGAAGCTTGTGTGTTCCTTATCTGGCCAGGCCATGCGAGTTAACCAAAGTGAGCTGTAGGATTGGTGTTGTGCTTTGTGAGTTACATTCATCTTTGCCTGTTTGGGCTTTGCTTGTTGCAGTAATTAGCTCCCCAGAGGAGTAAAATGTCCTTCACTTTCAAATTACCCTTTAGCTGACATTAAAAAGAGGTTTAAAGAAAAAATCAAATGCCTTCTTATAGGTGGTCCTTTGCATCTAGACAATAGGATATTTTGTTCTTACTGTCCTCCTTTACATGCCCAAATCCCTGTAATAACCTTCAAAAAAAATGTGACCTTTGCTCCTCTGCTTTTTCTTTCTGTTCCTGCTATGGATGGGAAGAAAGAGTTTGTCTGTTAATGGGAGTGGAATGAGGAGGGATAAACATATCTACCTCTGGCAGTTCCTCTGAGCACACTCTGGGGAACTGCACCAACAAACGCCAGAGTACCTGGCTTGTGATGCTGCAGACACAGAGCCCTAACATGCTGCCAACTTTCCGCATGTCCCTGGATATGGCACTCTCCATCTCCCTCACCGTTTTCCAGCTGGTAAAATTAGGGATAATAACACACAAGCCTTTCACAAAGTCTGAGCTAAATAACTGTGATGTGCTTTGAGCTCCTCAGATAGCGGGAGATAGAAACAAAGGCTTATATTCCAGCTTTGCCTGTTAATGATGCTGAATAGGATTCATCTCCAGTCCTGCTTAGTCATTTCTGGTATCTTGGAAGTATAGCTGTTTAAGCTCACCCAGTTTTGCCCTTGCAGAAGCTGTGAGGCTGATGGGCACCGCCTGACTGGGGGGGCCAGTGGTCCATGGTGTCGTGGGCAGGAATGTGGGAGCCTGGCTCAGGCAACCCTGTGGCTGATGGCTATGGAAGTGGCAGGAGGGGCTGCTTCCTTACAGCCTGCTAGGGTATGGGCATGTAGGAAGCCAGTCCAGAGGCTTCACCATTTAAAACTCCTGCTGGTAAGAGGAACACACCAAGACCTGTTTAAATTTCTTGGGGATTTGGTTTGGTTTGGGGTTTTTTTTAATTTTTTTTTTTTAATCTTGGCTCTAGTCTTCTACAGGCTGGCAGTGAATTGCAGTGGCTGGTTATTCCTTGTGCTTTCTAAACCACTTTTTCATAGATACCGTTCAGGTTATAACTGATATCTTACAAGAGAAATCTCTGTACGTGTCCCTGCATAAAGAGACAAGGTTCAATCAGTTTGTGTATCTTTATCTCATCCCCTGTTACTGTATTTTCCTGCTAAACCCTTCCAGTTGCTCCTGTTTTGTTGCAGTATGCCATCTCCTATTCTTTCCTGTTGGAATTGCTTGCCTGATATTTGCTTTTGTATTGTTGTATTACATGACATCACTTCTGTACCTCTGTCTGCGCAGGAGAAATGGAACAAATTGTGGGCAGACTATGCCTATAAAATGGATAATCCATTGTATCCACTTTCTCATTTCTTTGTTGTGGTATTTTATTCTTCCTCCCTCGCCTTTCTGCCCTGTCCCTCAAAACCATGGGCAACTTGGTGGCATGACATGCTTTGTGGGGAGGGCCCTCCATTGGGGAATGGATTCTTTCTTTTTTTATACTGTCCACCTACCCGTTTCTCAAAAACCTGGCATCAGACACAATTGGGGCACATCACTGTATTCCATATGTGGTTTTTTTTCCTATATTGTCCCTTTGGAGGTAGAGGTACTTTTTTAAATTTAGCTAACGTGTGCAGAAGAATTACAATAAGAATACGTGTCCTTTTCCGTACATGTCTGTACGCTTGTACTAATGCATTGTAAGAAAAGATGTATTCTAAAATGCATTTCTAAAAATGTAAATTAATACAGCCTCAGGCAACTGCACAGCCCTCTGCTTGCAGATCTAGTCTGGTCTTTAAAAGAAGCCCTCTTGCTTCCAGACTTTCTGTGTCCCTTACTTGTCAGGAAGGGAGGCGCGGAATCTGGAATGCTGATTTGCCTTCAGACTGTGAAGAGCTGCAGTGTTTTGCTTGGGTGGGTTTCTGTGCAGCGCTGAGCCTGAGTAGTAACATCAGACCACTCAGCTAAAATGATCTTTGAAGACTAAAGCAATCTTTCCTGTAAAAGCCTCTTTTTCTGCAGGCTCCAAGTCGTGCCCTCTAGTCTGCTCCAGCCGTGCTTGGCTCCACACGGACGTCTCAGATTGATGGGACTGTGGCACTTGCCCTTTGCCAAGCCTGTTGCCTCCTCACTGTCACTGAGGCTGGAGGCTGCAAGGCTTGGGGTCTTCTGCTGCCCTTTGCACAGCCCACATACCTTTTTTGCTTCTCCTGCCAGCTCTTCTCCATATGCTTTGCCAGTTCCTGGTAAAATGAGGTATTGGTAACCTTAATTGTCGTTCTGTTCAGTAGGGTGCCTCTCGGACTGTCTGAGAAGAGTGGCTGGTGGTATAGGCTTTTTGTGTACATTGCCATAATGTCTGGGTGTTGTGTGCTGATAGGAGTTAAAGAATGCAAAGGTTTTTAACCTATTTTAGGATAGAAGAATCTTTAGTCAGAGATCATGGTGCATTTGAAGACCAGCTCTACCACAAGTGGGTTACTCAGCACACTGTGTTCAAGTCTTGGGCAAAACGTTGTCTGGTAGTTTAATGCTACTTTCCATCTTGAATTTAACATTTTCGTTTGGGCAGCTCCCAGCCTCTCTTTTTCCCCCAAATGGTGACTTTTTCACTATGTGCACAACGAAGAGAAGCTCTGGAAGATGAGAAAAAATATGGAGCACAACAGGAGAGCCAGAAGGAGCTGGGCTGGGTCGTGCGAGCAGGTGGTGGAGCCAGCAGGCTGTAATGTGGGATGGGCAGAGCCTGGTACCTGCCTTCTCCCTCCTGCGCGCTCGGCAGCTTTCCAGGGGCTGCCTGCACCTCGTTGGAGGGGGACTGAGGGGGACCCTTCTCTTCCACCCGCACCTCACTGCTTCTGGTGGGTGCTGAGCAGCCAGCGCAGCCTGGTGACTCCCTGGCACGGGGACCTGCTCCCAGTCTCGTTGGCGGAGCCTGTTGGCATTTCTGGCAGCCTTGCCAGGATACCGGGTGGCGGGGGAGAGGCACAAAAGTGTCCAGGTTTCCCTGCTTGTGTGCCTCCAAAGAGTCTCTCAGCGTTAAATGGGGAAAGCGATGGCTGTGAGCGCAGCTGGTAACATATGGCACCCGTCCCCTGCCTTAGCAATTGCTCAGTGAACTCTGAAAGTGGAATACGGTCCCCGTGGCTCCAGCCAGCTGCAGCACTGAGAAATCCTGCAATGGAGCGGCCCGGTATTTGATTACCACTGAAAACTTCACATTTTAAGTTGCCTGTCTTTTGTGCTGCCTCCCTGGGGAGGTTTCTGCTGTGCTTATTCTTCCTCCCACTCCTCTTTCCTTCTTTCTTTTTTTTCTTTTTTTTTTTTTTTTTTTTAATTTGTTTTCCCTGGAGGGTTGCTTTATTTGTTCTTTAGTTCCAGGAGCCCCTCAGACTTGGTTGCTCTGCATTTCTGTCTGTCTCCTGCCCTAAGAGGCTGGGGCATCTGTTTCTGCAGTTGATGCTGAGGCCTTCCTTGGGTTGTCTTGGACAAGAAGTAGTTATGGTGATGAACAATCAGGTCCCCACGTAGCAGAGGGGAAGTGCTGAGCCAGGCTGCTTCTGTGCTGCATGCTCACTGAGATGTGGATGCACATCTTTTTGTAGAAAAATTACAAAACAATTCAGACTGGTGGCCAGTGCTCAGGCGAAGTACAGAGCAGCACAAGCCCAAAATGTCCTAGCAGCGTTACCAATCTACATCAGATCCTTTTTGTCCTCTCAGATAAGATAGCACTAAACTCGGAAGCCTGCTCCTTCTGTCCCACCCCTTGCTCTGATGATTTGGAATCCTTGTCTGCTAATTTCGAGGTGTTGCTGTTGATCATGCTGTGGTCAGGGGGTTGATTTCTGTGGATTTGAAGCTCCAGAATGTCTCTGCCTTGCTTCTGCTACCTCCCGGATTGGTGGGAAAGGGAAAGCATCTCCTTGGTGCTGCAGGGGTAGGTTTGGGGTTCCATAGCAGCCAATTCCTCGTCCAGTCCAAAGCCCTGACAGGACTGGCCTTTCCCCCGTCTCCCTTCAGCTGCTGCCAGGTGGTGCAGAGTTTTGCTCCATGTGTTGAGAAGGAAACCTGACCTGCACTGGGACAGTGCTGCCCCTCAGCAGGAAGAGGGTGGGGGGAGAAATTTTCCATCTTGATTCTGTGGCTGCCCTGTCAGTTTAGCCCTCTAACAGTTTTACAATCTTTATCTGATACAGGTTTAAGAGGATTTCCCTGGGTGCAGTGGGATTATTATAAGTCAGAGAGCAGTCTCCAGCTGATATTCCTTCAGCAAGTATTTATTTTAAGTGGGTTTAACAGTATTTAATTTTTAAAAAAACTTTTTTTTTTTTTTGTGCATGGGTTGTAAGTAAATTGCTTATATTATCGGAGAAGTAGAGCCTGAATAAAATGAAGGAATGTATTACTTGTTTCCAGGTTGGGGGTGGTGGAAGGAAAGCAGCAGCTGGAGGTGGGGAGGAAAGAAGATAAAATAGTAATGTGGTGGGGAACGTAACATTATTCCATGCAGCACTGATTAGTAATACTGCCAAACAGCTGCTTATAAATGGAAAATGTAATGGGAAGGAGGGCTGCAGAAATGTGAGAGTGCTGCAGGCAGTGCTGGGTCATCATTTGAGGAGGCTCCTTGTAGATCTGCCCTCTGGGGTACCAGAGGCTGTGCTGCTGCAGCCCCCAGGAGCATGAGGGGCTGGAAATGTCCTGCTGACCCTCCCTGGCTCTTGTGGGATGGCACCCAGTTGTTTTTACACTAAAGTGTTCCCCCCAGTTTAAGGTTTTCGTACCACCTTTAGAAAAGAGGGGCAGTGGCAACCTCTGGCATTGGGAAAGCTGTGCCTATAGGAGAAAAGTCTGCTTTCGAGCCACGTATGGGCTGTTTCTTTATCCTCTCCCTGCCTCCAGCAGGCTTTATTGATGGCAGAAGGCTCTAGGGCTGGATGTGTGTGCACACAACCAGAAGTCATGCTGGCTTAGCGAGAGCCGCCTTCTGGCCACCTGCACCCCGGCAGCATCCGTAGTCCTTGGAGTATTTCAGAGGATGCTAATGGAATGGGATTAGCTGCCCCACTTGCCCTTGTCATCAACAAGAGATGTTTCTGGAGAGCCTACAAAGAAGAGCAAAGGCAGAGCTAACAGGGCGAACCTGAACAAAGGCGCTTTAGAATGCAGAGAGAAGCGTGATTTTTACCCTGAGGATGCAAGAGGTTGGGCTGCTCTGCTCCCCATTTGAAATCTGACTGAGCCTCTGCCTTAAGGGATGATCACTGACCGAGTTGGTACTAATGGGCTGGATGCCCTTCAGTGTCCTGCTCTGTCCTGCTCCGGTTCCTTGACGCTGTGTTTCAACATGCTACGCCCTTCAGGGCTCAATCCTCACTGCATACTAGTTGAAATGATGGCTTAGGGCTCTACAAAGGAATGTAGAGCTAGGGATGCCTGTCTTGGGGAAGTGTGTTGTGGCAGGCAGGGTTTTCCAGGCAGGGATGCCTCAGTCCTAGGCAAGATGCGCTCTGAGCACTTAACTTTCTCAGACCCTGTCATTCTTCATTTTTAGCTGCCTATCCGAGAGAGCAAGACTTTTATAAAATAAGAACCGCTTTCTTACCAAAAGCGTTTTCTGTTTGTAACTTGTAATGCCAAGCATACTGAGGGTGGGAAGGTTTAAAGAAATCACTTTTCTGTATGGCATTGTGCTGCTGTGTGGAAATGAAGAGATCCCAAAGCAGCAGGTTACTTATCAGAGGGTTAATGTTGGGCTTGCTGTCTGCTGAAGAATTGCATCAGCGTGCCAGAGATGACCACAGACACTCTCGCAGTCTGTTGTCACCTTTTGAGCTCTCTCAGGTGTATTGATGCCACCTGTCCACAGGTAGGACTCCTTGCAAAACTGCAGGTGATGGCTGTGTGTGATGGGTGGCCCACCTGGCACTGCAGCTGGAAGGTGGGAGCGCGGGCACAGCATTGTTTGCCTACAGGGAAGGGAAAGCAGGGGGAGAGGTGGGGTTACCAGGGGCATAAGCTGACCATTTGGAGAGACTCTGCTTTGAATGAGCTCCTTTGTTGTGGGTGCTGGCCAGAAGGGCCACCCTGAGAGGGGCAGCTGCTCTGGGACACTGCAGAAGACGCACTACGGCAACAGGGATGCTTCCAGTCTCTTCCCTTTTGCAATCATATCCAGGGCCAATGTGTCACTGTCCAGGGTTGCTGCTCAGGCCTCACCTGTGTGGTAGCTATGCAGAGCTTACCTAATGCACTGCCTGTCATCCAAAAAGCCCCACTCAAGCTATGCAACAGCTGAAGACAGCTGAGTGTATGGTTGTATCTGGAGGACACAGCGACTGGCGCAGTGTGGGAAAAGCATCCCTTTGCATGAAGGGCTCCTGCCTCCAAGAGGAGTCTTGGGGTGCAAGGTAATCTCAGCCAGAGATGCAAACCTTTGGCTGCAGTGGGGTAGGGGGGAATTATGGGGCTCCTGCCCTTACTAGGGAGAGGGAAGGTTGTGGTCATCGCAATGCTGGGGAATGTGAAGGGGAGCAGATGGAGAAATGCAAGGGAGAGAGTGAGTGTGCTGAGGGAGATGGAGTTGAGGGAGTTAAAAACAAACGAGGTGGACGAAAGAAGGAGAGCGGAAAGGAAAGCAGGAGCAGCAGCACTGGGAAAGCAAGAGAAGGAGGGAGTGTGGAAGTGGCAGGTGGAAGACCGTGGGGAGGAGTTTTTGTGCCGTGAAGAGCTTTAGGGTGTGTAGGAGGGTGACATTCTGGAGGTACTGGAGCAGGGAGAGCTGCACATGGGGATGACCAGTGAAAGACTGTGGCTGGTGTGAAAGGAGCATCCCCACTCCCTCCTGCAATGGGAGGAGGGTTCAAAGCTACCAGAGACATGGGTCCCCCTCTCCATCTGGCCTCCTGCAGGCCCTTGTGGGGGCTCTTCCCTTACCTCTTCCATGTGTCCTTCAAGTGCCCTAGATGCTTTTTCAGGCATTTGACTCCAGAGCAGACAATGGGGGTTTCGGTGCTGTCTTCCATCAGGACTGTCAGGATGCAATAATTACCTTTGCACTACCGCCTCCTACCCTTTATTCCTCTCCCTTTGTGACTGGGATGTCAGAGGCAGTGATGGTGCTTTGAGGAGCTCCTTTTGAAGTGACTTTGTGAGTCACAGGGACTGGTGAGCAGTGGGGAGTGAGATGCTGGTACCCAGCACTCTCAGATCATTTCAGCTCCCTTGTGTCTGCGGCCAGAGCAGCGTGCGCTTTGTGCCCATCCTTGGAGATAAGCACAGTGCTGGCCCAGGGTGCTCCAGGGGTGCTGGGCTGCCCCGTGGCAGTGGTGACATGAGTTTCTGCAGGAAGCCCTGTCACAGACCATCAGTACAGGAAGATGGGCTTGTCTCCTGTGGTATGTTCAGGCCACAGGATGCCCTGGTAGGGCCAAGTCCAGCTGGATGGCTGTGGACAATTTGCGCTAATAAGATGTTTTAGATGACATGTGTGCCCCTGGGAGCCAGTGTAGAACCCTCTGCTCCTTGGATCTCTCCCTGAAAGGCTAGAAGGTGCTTTCCATCACTGCTAAAGTGTCATGGGTTTGAGGCAGCCACCACAGTCCCAGTCCTATTACTAGTTCACCAAGCTGATGCCCAGGGGTCACCCGTCCTGTCGCTTACTATCTGCTGGTTGAAGTTGTCAGGACTGAAGTGTGGATCCTCCTGTTGACTGCCAGGACACAGCACTGCTGTTGAGTGTTCAGGGATGCTGTCTGGAGCAGTAGGACAGCCAGCCAGCCAGTGAAACCCCTATATGCCAGCCAGAGCAGAGCCTGATTAAGCTTATGAAACCTGACAAGATCACAGCCCAAGGTGGTATTGCTGGAGGCTGCTTGACTGGGAACCATATTCGTGCTGCAGCAGCACGAGCATTAGGGATATGTCTCTTGAAGCCTGTCATGACACACAGCTGGCCGTTGAGTAGGGAGCCCATGAATGTCTCTTACAGTTGTTAGCCTGCTAGCAGAGTGCAGGAAGAGCCTCCTCCCTAAAGAACCACTGGCTGTATCTGCCTGCACAGGAGGGTCAGTTCTGTGCTGGATGATGCCCCATCTCAGCTTTGAACAACTGGTCCCCTGAACAAAAAACAGGACACGGCTTCTCCAGCTCTCCAGGTACAGTGTCCCCTTCAGCTGGGTTGCTGTGCGTGTGTGTCCCCAAAATAATCCGCATCTGTGACCTGTGAAGGACATCACCGTAGCCCCACTGCTCTATCAGTAGCCTTTGTCACTTCGACCCCGGACGAGGAGCTGTTGCCCATCCTTCAGGGCACGGCAGTGGGTGCCCAAGGGCACTGTGTACTGCCTGCTGCATATCTGGCAGTCAGCAGGGCAGGGACTGCTGCACTGGGCCCTGTTGCCTGTTCACCATCGGCTCCAATGAACCCTAAAGCCCTGCATCCCACGGTACAACCTGAGTAGACTACCTGACTCACCGCCTCTGCCACAGCAGCTATTGCAGGGATGTTTGTGCTGCTTGTTGTGGATCTGCGTGAAATCAGAGGCTTATATTTCCTAGCAATCAGGATTTCTCACGCAGGCGCTGCCCTCGGATTCCTCCTGGTCGGATTTGTGTTCGTCTGGGAGAAGCAGCAGCTTCTTAAACCGACCAGCTCTTACGCCTTTGTTTCCTTCAGCCCCACAGGGTTAATCTCCTTCTTGGCACCTGATTATTTGCCACTGCGGGGTTTGCCGGATGTGTGTTTGAAATTCTCATTTTGCTGGCTTTAATCCCCGTCTGGGAGCTGTGCCCAGGTCCCAGGGGCTGGGGGTGGGTTAATACCTGAGCCCCCACAGGAACCTGCTCCTGAGAAGCTCTGTCTCCTCTGAGTCTCGCCACAGCTGGTGGCTCTCAGGTATCCCCGAGGGAGGTATTGAGGTGAATGGACCACTTTCCAAATGGTTATTGAACATTTTGTGTTCCCTGTGAGGCTGGTGAGCATTGGGATTGCTGGCTTAGCACCAGAGCAGCTGAGAGACAAAGGTGGGGGCTCACAGGGCTGCGTGTTCAGGTGAGAGATGGAGCTCCCCTTCTCCTGCTTCTGCCAGGGGCTCCTCTCCTTCACCTTTGAAACACATCAGGCATTGACGCAGCTTGCACAAGGATCGCTATACCCCCACAAGCCACCAGCTTCATTCCCCCGCCTGCAGCTCCAGCTTTTTCCCTGGCACTTGTGCAGGTAATGATCCCCAAAAGTTTTCAGGCCACTGCTCCATGCTGCTGCCATCTCCTTCTGCCAGGACCCCTGGAGATACCTGCAATTGCCTCTTCAGCATTCCTCTGCCACCCCTTTGCATTGCTGCCTGGTCAGGGCTCTCATGCTTTTCCCTTCCCTCTTCCAGCATCCTTGCACCTGTGGGGCAGGGCCATTCCCAGTGGAGCCCAGGGTGCTCTGTGTCCCCACCCATGCGCTACCCTTTCTCCTCCAGCCCCGTGGGAAGCAGGTCTGGACTCCCTGTCTCCTGCCCTCTGACATAAGTTCCCCATTGGATTTTTTAGGATGCTTGGTTTCCTCCTCCCTTCCATTTTCCCCCCTCCAGGTGCTTTTGTCGGTGTGTAATTAGCTGGCACAGCACCGAGCAGTGGATCCCCGGGGTGCTCTCTCACTGACACGAGCAGCAGACGGTGACTAGAACAGAGACAGCTCAGCACACGCCACACTCACTTTGTACGTCTCGTACTCCTCGCCGCTGCTGGGAGCTCAGAAGAGATCGCAGATGTGGAATAAATGGGAGTGCTTTGAACAAGTGGCACTGTAATCCCTCCCTGCCCCCTCCCCTCTACCCCCCTTTTCGCAGACATTAGTTTGATTAAAATTGCATGAGCTCACACATGGGTGTATTTTATTTTATTTATTTATCTGCTCCTAGCAAGAGACTGGTTTGAGGTCCGCCTTGTGGGAAAGCAGCCCGAGGGATGCAGGGGAACTCAGGGTGTTTTTAAAAACTTTCCCTCTGTGGAGCTCGGGGCTGGCTGCTGTGGGGCTGGTTGTGCTGGTGAGACCTGCTTTTCCTGTGGGATGCTAAATGTAAGCACCTTCTTCCCAGTGGAGCCCGAGGTCCTTGCTGGTGGTGCAGGGGTATGTGCTGGGCAGGTAGGAGCCCCTTCCAGCACTGCTGTGGGGCAGCAGCATCTGGAAGGGTGGGGTAGTCTTGCTCTGGCAAATCTTCACCCGAGGCTTTCCACATAACTGAGGGTATCTCCCATGGCTGAGGGAAGGTATAAACAGCCAGTGCGAAACCTAGGTGACTACACGGGAATTAATTCATAATATTGATAAAACAAAACCAGATATATTCTGTGTTCTTTTTCAGCCAGCTTTGTCCACCCACGCTGGACACAAGTGAAGTCTTCGCTACGATTTGCAGCAGTCTTCTGTCTCCTCTAGAAACAGGGAGAAGGCATTGAAAAGTGGGAGATTGCTTTGTTCTGCTCCACTCTGCAAATGCAGTATTTTTGCCCAGTGCTGTGGCAGTGCTATGTCAAAATTGTCAAAACTCCTTGGTGGGCATTTATAGGATTAGGGTCTGTCTCACTGCCTCAGTCAGGGGCATGCACGATTCAGCTTTCGCATGTTTTCCCCTGTTCTGGAATAGAAAGATGCTATTTTCCTTCCCTTCAGGAGGGTTTACTTTTAATGAAATGTTTGCAAAGTGCAGTATGACTCTCCAGCAAGGGCTCTGTTACACACCAAGTGTGGTTTCCTTGTCTGTATCTTTGCTGTGCCCTCTTTGTGCCCTCTGCATTTTTCCCAAAACAGAGGAGCGGGTGAAAAGGGCTGGAGGCTCCCGAATGTGATTACTCCGGGGCACTGTGAACTGCTCCTGGGTTTAATCTTTCTTCTCAGACGTCACTGTGCAGCACAGGGCTCTGGGGAGGTGGGCTGGGGTGGCTGGAATCCCAGGCACCAGCTGTCTGCTCAGCCCTGAACTCCTCCAGCTCAGCCACTCTGTCAGGTGCACAAGCCCTTGCACTTCTCAGAAGGTGGAAATGCGATGGGAGCTGTACCTTACTAGGTGTCTTCCTCTCCTCCTCCTTGCCATTAAGGATGAAAGGTCTTTCCTGCCCTTTGGGGGATAGCAAGGCTTTGTGCAGCAGAAGGGGTTCAGAACACCCCTGGGTGCCCCACTAAGGCAGTAGGAGCTCCCCATGCCCTTCTTATCGGCTGGTACAAGATGTGTCCATTGTCTGGTGTCCCCTGCCACCAAGTGCCTTTAGTGACACCCGCATATCTGCCTCCCTTTAGGAGGAGAGGGTTTGGCAGTGGGGTAGAGATCTGCCCTACAAGGGGCTGTGTCATCCCCAGGTCTCGCTGCAGGGCACAGTTCCCCAGGTCTGATGGGAGTGTGACCTGCAGGACAAAATTCCCTGGGTTTGATGGGAGTTGGGCCACTTGCCTTTCGCCAGGGACTGGAAATCTTTGGCTGGCTAGAAGGGGTTAGCATAACAAAGTGGCAGGTGAGAGGGAGGCATTGAATTTCAATAAACCAGCAACTGGGGAATGAAATCTCCTTGCTTCTAATTCGAGCCCAGGCGTCCCTCTCGCTTACCTTGGAGCAAATCTGCTGTAATGCATAGGAAACAGCTCAGCAACTCAGCCCTGGCTGTCATCGAGGTAGAGGCTGAGGCTTATTAAAGACCTGCAGAGCTTTGTAAAAAAAAGAAAAAAAATCTTCTTGGACTTAGTTGTTGCAACTTAAATATTTGAATAGGTAGAGGCAAGCATTTTGCTGAAATTGGATGATCCTTTCCATATTTATGTTTGATTACGCTTGCGCCACATGTATTTGGATGCTTGGCCGGGAGCAGGAGGGAGGTGAGGGATGAAAGGGGCTTAGTACAGAGAGGGGAAAATAGGAGCAGGGAGAGATTAGAATGGAGAAGAAAGCAAAGGAAACTACTCAAGGTTAAAAATAATAACAACAATTAGGCTGGGGGAAACCAAGAAGAGGCAGAAAAATAAATCACGGCCTTTGAAGAAAAAAGGGAATAGACAGTGAAGCCTTTTATTAAAATCTAAATGGCTGAATCTGAAGATAAATGAGGCTGCAAAGAAACAATGAAAATAATAAAAAGTGGAAGACAGGAAGGAGGGAAATATTTAAAAGGAAAATGAGGGGTTTTCACGGGTGTGTGCGATTGAGCATGTCAGCAGAGATGCTCTGTGATCTGCTCTAATAATGTGACAGGTACTGGGGGCTTTGTAAAAACAAACATAGCCAAAACCTCACAATTATTTTTTTTCAGTGAGTTGAAATTTCCTCAGCACGTAAAGCTGACAGTGTCCTCTTTTTGTGTGTCTCTGGGGCTGCAGGTCACGATCCAGCCTCCCCTTCCTGGGGGACTGTATGTCAGGAGCTGCTGCTGCCAACAGCAAGCACAGGCTCTCCCAGGAAACTGCTGGCTTTTGTTCCAGGTGTAGGGAGGCTGGAGAGACAGCGGTTCAGTGCTTGCCTGGGATTGCACAGCCAACAAGGTACCCCCTGCCAAGACGGCAAGGCAAAGGGATTTTGATCATGCCTTGGGAAAATCCTGCCGTTCTCCACCCAAAAGTGTTGGGCTGTTGGGGGGCTGTTTGTCCTGGTTTGGTCTGTTTTGCTGTGTCTCAGTGGAGGTGGTCGGTGGTTTTGGGAAAGAGGGTTCACGGCACCCTGCTTGCTAAGGAGGAGCCAGCCTCCCACTGGGATTTGTGAGATGGTCACCTCTTATGTCACTATTTAGCTCCTTGTCACTGGGGGGAGTTTCTTGGCTTGGTAGGACATTGCTCTGATGGATAAAGGTCAGACTCTGCTGTGGGGAGGTGTGATCTTACATGCATTGGTGGGTGGTCAGGGCTAACCCATAGACAGGTGGAGGAGTACAGCTGCCCCATGCCAGCCTGGTGTTCTCAGTGCTGACTGACTCCGTGAGTAGCTGTGCGCAGCGAAATGGGGAAAGACTGAGTGCCTTGACCTTTCCTTTTCCTCCTCTCCCAGCGGAGGAGGTTCTTTAAGGTGTTCCTGAACTCCCACCGGGGACAGTCTCGCTGCCAGTCGATGCTGTGGGTGTGCGGATGGGGCTGTATGTGTCAGTCCCTCCACGGAGATAATGTTTTCAGGAGGGGAGCCAGTGCTGCAGTTCAGTGGAAAGCCTGGTCTCAAAACCTCTCTGAACACTGTGTTGGTCAGCACCCAGGGTAAGACTGCACCAGGGACTCCAAAGGTGGAAAGCAGGTAAATGACTCTTCTCCTTAAAGGGAAAAGGTGGAATCACAGGGGCCTAATTGATCATAGCTTAAAATAAAAAACAAACAAATGCTGGAAGGAGACTGGTGGAGGTGAAACTGAGCAAGGCTGTCATCTCTGTTGGCCCCTGTTAGGCTGCAAATCCACCCTCCCCAGCTCTACTGCTGCGCTCAGGGTGAACATGGCACATTGTCCGGGGATGTAGCTGCCTCTTGCCCACTCTCAGCCTGTGTTTTTAGCGTGTAAACATCTTGTGGGCCATAGGAAAGAGCTCTTGAGTCAGACTTAATTAAAGCCAGTGGAAGGCTGTGTTCTCAATGTTCTCGGTTTGGTGGTGAGCAGCCCTGTGGATAAAGGAGGAGCGTTTGTCAGCCTCCTTGGAATTTAATCTGCACATTTTTCACATACTGTTTTTGGGCACTCTTGGGCATTTGCATTGGTGGCATGAGGGGAAATGGCTTTTCACTTGCAACTTGTGAGGTACTGAATTTTGCATTTGGCCAGTGTGTCTTTTCCACAATCCTATTACCCCAACATACCCTTAAATTCCTCAAATTAACACGGTAAACTGTACTGATGAAAGTCTGCTGCAAAACTGTTTTAACAAACAAGTATAAGAGGCTGCATTAGTTTAACAGAAATCACTTTGTGTGGATTTTTCTGGCATAAACCAGACTTTAATAGATCCAGAATGTCTGAGGATGATTGAATACTCAAATAAACTTGCAATGAATTTTAGGGAGAAATAGCTTTCTGTGTCTTTTATGTTGTTTTTGTTTTGGGTTGGGTTTTTTTTCAGTGATGGCTAGAAGAATGGACACTTTTCTTAAACAAGGCTGTTTGGTTTTTTTTCTGGTTTTAATCACTTCCCTGCTTATTTGTTTTGGGGGGAGTACAGTGTTGCTATCTCATCTATTCTGTTATGAAATGGTGGCATTTCAAAGAACCAGCGCAGAGGAGGTGTTTGAAGCCTCAGGTGTGGCCGTCTCTGCTGAGGAGCCACAGGTAGTGAGTCTTTCCCGAGGAATTTCTTTCCCAATTGTGCCTGTTAATAGGAGCAAGCCAGGACTTGGGAGCTGTAAGAGTCCAACTGAAGCCCCCTTCCCTTACTGATTTCCCCACTCTCCCATCTGAGCTGTCGTGATTCCACTAGTTCTTCTGTGTCCCTTGAGTCTGCCAGGGCACAAGAGACCTGAATACCTAATGTACTTGAGCAAGGGTTTTAGAAAAAAGCAAAAAAAAACCAAAAAAAACCCCAAAACCCAGAATAATTAACAGGGGAAAAAAAGCCTTCATGCCATTTTAATGTAACAGAAAAAAAAGCAGCAGTCTAAAGCTCTTTTCTTCTTCCCTTTTGAAGGTTGTGTTTATAGGAATTTAGCTGTGATCTGAAATACGATAGCCTTTAAAACTGTCCCGCTTTGTTACAGGGAACAAAACACTGATAAGCAAGGAGGGAGGACATGTCCTCACTATGCCACAAAACAAGGCTCCTGAGCCTGCCTTCAGTGGTTTTTTTGTTTGAGTGGATGAGTGCATCCCCTGTTTTAAACATGCTGATACCAGTGCTAACTTTAAAGATTATTTTTATAAAAGAAAGGAGAGTAAATGTGAGCAGAGGAACTAGTGGAGCTTGGTTTCCTGTGGGTTTTGCTTCATGGTTGAATTGCCAAGTATCTAATGAAGTGCAATCACTGCTTTTCCTTGATTGTGGGACCCCCATGGTTGTCTTCCAGGTCACTTCTTGGTGTATGAGGGTTGACCAAACATTGCATTGCTCCCCACAGATAAATACTACTGTCTGGTGGGTATCTCCTTTACTTCTCCAGCTGTTTAATGAAACCTGTGAAACTTAAACTCCTATCCATCTCTCACTTTGAGAGCTTTAGCCAGCCTCAAAGCAGTAGCCGCTTGCAGAAGTGAAGGTGGGAGACAGGTGCACACAGACCACACTCTCAGGTGGGTTGTCTTCTCCAGAAGCCTACATGTAGGAGGAGGTCAGCCTGAAAACTCTTACCAGCCAGAGCCTGGTACAAAAGGTAGAGATGGAAGAAGGTATTGTCCAAGAATCCTGCAGTGTTGATAAGCCTATCCTGAAGACTCCTGTCTTTCAGCAGTCTTAAAAGCATTATCTCCTGCCTTCCTCCCTCATTTTTCTTTCATAGGAGATTTCTCGCTTGTAACTGCTGAGAAGAACTTCCCTCTCCCTGCTTTCTGCTCGAGAGTCTTTTCGGGCTGATGTGAGTTGATGTTTCCATTGTACTGTGCTTCCCTCAATGTGCCGAGCAGACAGCAGCCAGCAGAGTATCTGCTGCTGTTCCTGGGCATGCCTCCCTGGATGTCTCAGCTCCAGAGCCTACTTCTGCCGAAGGCATTCCGGAGGAGCAGCTGCATAAGTGAAGTGCTTCGTGCTGGCCTTTTTGCCATTTACCTACAGGATAGTGAGCAGCAGCTGGGGAGCTGGCAGCTTGCAGAGCCTTTTGCACTTGGATGGAATGGTGAAACAAGCACAGACTGGGAAAACAGGAGCTTCCTGTAGACCTGGGGACAAGCAGAGTGTCAGCTGTGCTTGGCTCTCACTCAGAGGCTTCACCAGTAGAAGGCTGGAAGCTCTATAAATAAAGTCCTGTCTTCTGCTGGAGTCAGTGCTATTGATCCTGCACTGGAGACATCACAGAAACTTCCTATTTACTAGTTTATTTTGTGACTTTAC
Organism: Sclerurus mexicanus; assembly: GCA_013396755.1. Classification (NCBI taxonomy): domain Eukaryota; kingdom Metazoa; phylum Chordata; class Aves; order Passeriformes; family Furnariidae; genus Sclerurus; species Sclerurus mexicanus. The sequence continues at coordinate 1,790,513 of VWZF01005014.1, forward strand.
TGTTTTGAGCGGGTTCCTTAATGCACTGCTTTGACACAGTGCGTGCCTTTGGGTTAATGATAGGTGTACCAAAAGCACCTTCTCCCTACTATAATGTGAGATTTATTTCCTGAATGCTTATTTTTAAATACCCACAGGCTCCTGCAAGGGATTTGGGCTATCCTGGGCAACTTGGAGCACTGTGCCCTAGGAGACCTACCTGGGGGAACAAAAGTCTTCCTTCACATACCTTACCAAGGCAGTGAAGAACGTCATGACAGAGAGCCGTCATTATTTCCATCAAGTGATCCTTGTTCACAGCTCTTCTCACTGACTTGACACACCCTGTCTTCTTCCTTATCTCCTTCAAATATAGCACATTTTGTAGGGAAAAGTGGTGTCCCCTTCTAAAGCTGTGTGTGGGACTGCTGTTTGAGCCTTGCAGACAGTACCTTTTTGCAAGGAGAGCAACTTGATGTTGGCCGTCTGTCATTGGGGTGATAAGGAGAGGTTAACAGAAATCTGTGAGGAAGTGGAATGGGAGAAGGGGATGAAAGGAAGGGTATTGTGTGCTTTGAAAAGCTCAGATCAATGCATATAAAAATAAATACATTTAATAAAAGATTTCAATAGAGGTGATGCCAAGCATTCTCATGCAGAAAGTCAACTGTTTGTGCGTGCCAGACTAGCTTTTCCAGACTAGCTGATTGCTACATGGGAGCAAAAGAACACCTTTTTGCACAGTCTCAAGAGCCCTTTCAGTCACAGCCTTTCACCTCCCTTCTACTTATCCTCTGTCCCCCAGATTACCACCACCTGAATGAGAAGAAACATGGGACTTGGAGAGGAGATACGACCATAGCCATGTGTGTGAGAGGCAAAATTGCAAAAGTATGGTAGAAAGACACTCATCGGGAAAATAGATTTGCAGAATTGGATGTTACCTGGTTTTTTCTGTACTACCTTGACCAGATGGCAGAAGTCTGTCAACTGTTTGGCTGAATTTGCTTTACTTATCTTGATTCTGCTTTCCTCAGTCTCTAGTGCAGGAGGAGAGCAGGTGGTCCTCGTGGCTGGAGAACTTGGACTCCATCCTGCAAGAGCCAGACTGTGCCTTTCATTCATCATGAGAGTGCCAGCTTCGGAATAATTGTTCTGAGCTGCCAAAACCTTGTTGGAGAAAGGTAGCTTGAGAATATGCAAAAGAGCCACCATCCTTCATTCCAGCTTCCAGAAAGCCCTCCAGCTCATGCTGACTTTGTGGCTCACTAGATGTTTTTTGTCTGGTGAAGATGTATAATGTGCTATGAACAAATTCCATACTTTAATCAGGGCTGATAGATAAAGAAAAGATTTCCACTGTCTTGGTTTGTATGGGGGGTTTTTTTCTTCTTAGATTTGTCATCTCTCTTAGATTTTCTCATCTACTTACTAGCTATGTCTCTCTGTAATCTGCATGTGAAGGATGTGATTCTCTCCTTCCCTGCCTGTGCATCAGGATGCCAGTGTTTTTACTTTGTCTTTCTATGGCAACTTAAGACCCAGACCTGGGCTGAGCAGAAAGTTGGGCTGTGATAGAGAATAAAGCCTAGTTCTGTGCTTCCTTTGGTACTTTGCTTGTGAGGATTGAAGTGCTCTATTCTTGCATGTTCAGCAGGAAACTGGGCTTTCGAGGAGATGGACTCGGGAATCTTGGTTTGGGAGCCTTTAGAGTCATTAGTTTATGAACTGCTCCTTGCAAAAATAATCTCCCAAGTGTGTCTTAGTCTGTGTTGTCTTTCCCTGTAGGCAAAAATACATCATTGCTGCTGAGCCTAAGGAGTGTGCCAGAAGGGGACATCAGAAGTCCTGGTCCTGGGCTTTGCAGCTCTAAGAACAGATTAGGTTCTCGAAAGCAGATGGGAGAAAGTCACTTGCAGGGTTTCAAAACCTTCATTATTGCATAAATGAAGGAAAAAACAGCTCTCACGTGCAGGCTTTTTGACCTCCTGTGTGATCTCTGCTGAGCTCTTGAAGTGGGGGCACTAATCTCTGAAAGCAGCTCTTGCACTCTTATCTCCTGGTGTTATTTGTGTAGTTGAAGTAGAGGGGAATGAATCCTCCTTGAAAATTGATTTTTGAGAAGGGCGACTTGCCTGGCTATGAAGCACCACAAGCATTATTGTGTGGAATGTGGCCTGAGATACCTTTTGGAATGACACTACGCACCTCTCCCAGTTCTCCTGTTAGCATTGCCTGCCTGCCTAAGTGCGCTGGGTGGAATGAAATCAGGCTTTTTGAAAAAAATTGGAGAAAAGAGGATTTTTCTGAGCTTCCGATTTCTGTCATTTCGTAACTTCAGCTTCAGAGGTGTAAAACATTAAGACAGTGTTGCATGCACAGCTTCAGAGGAGCACGGGCTGTGTCAGTGACTCCGTGTTTCCTGGGTTTTTTACCTTCCCTGGCTATCCTGTGAGCTCCAGGAGGCTGTGGCTTAGCGGGTTGCCCTGTGCTGGTTTAAGCCACAGCAAATTCCCACGTCCCTGCTCTTAGCTCACCAGTGCTGTTAAGTAAAACTCATCAGCTTAACCCGTGGTGGAAGAGGTGCGTGCTGATGTGCTGTTTGCAGTGGCTTAGGCTTGCCTTAAGCTGCAGTAGCTCACTGCTGGTGCTGGGGATCAGTGGGAGAGCCAAACCCTCCCGGAGGTGAGATTGTAGAAGGAAGGGCAGGAGGCAGGGGAGGGATTTGTGAGCTGACTCACCTTGGCTTGCTGCTGGAGGTTATTGCCTCCACAGGTGAGTGGTCAGCTATGGGAGCAGGGCAGTGCCCAGAGTGCCTGGATCTTGTCCAGGTCTGCCTGGAGTGCCAGCCTGCTGAAAGGGTGTGATGTGACCACAGAGCCCATCCAGGATCCATGTCCTGTCAGGTGGCAGAGCAGGGGCATCCAAGCTGTCACCAAGCACAAGTTTCCTTGTCGAGCCTAATTGTTGCTTGCAGGCTGCTTTGCACCGTTCCTACAGAGAGTATCTGCCTTGCCCAGCAGGATTGCAAAAAAAGGTGTGTTAAGTGTGAGGAAGGAAAGGTTTTCCTCTCTGCCCTGGCTGGGAGATGGAGGCAGGCATGAAACCTGTGGTCTCTGCCACACACCCTGCTCACTGTGCTGTTCGGCCACCTCTCCTTCCCTAATGTCCCTGCCCCCTGTTGTCAGGGTTTGCTCTGGATAATTTTTGCTTAATGAACAAATGATGACTCTCACTGCTGGGTGCCACCTTGTCCTTTTACCACCCCCTTCTGCTTTCTCCTCCTTTTATTTTTTTCCATTTTAATGAAGTCACTTGAACTTCTCCACCTAAATTAGCTGTCCTAATAACCAGATGCTCCTTGGGGTGCTTTGGGACATGGGTAGATAGAGAGGAGGAGCTTGTTAGCAGGGGCTTGCCTTCTGCTGTTCCCCAGAGAGGCTTTAGTTGAGGGCAGTAGCTCTGAGTGTGCTCCCAGCATCTGCCACTCTGCACCCAAAGCAGTCAAGGAAAGGGGACCTGCAATTCTAGAGTAGCATCCACCACTCACTGGGCAGGAGAAAGTGCAGAGAAATCATCTAAACAAGCGCTGTGCTGGCAGGGCTGGAGCACCAGAGTAAAGCCCAGGGGAAAAGCTGGAGCAGGGGACCAGATGTCCTTTCTCCTGGGGCTGAAGCACTCGCAGGTGGTTGGGAAATCCTCAACCCCCCTGGGTCCATCAAGGACGAGCCAGAGCTGGGGCTGAGCCAGTCTGTTCCCCTGCACAGGGAAGGGGTTGCTTGTGGTGCCCTGTGGGTTTTGTGTTGTGGGGGCTTGGGAAGCTGCAGGAGAGCATCCCTATCCCGTGTGCCCAGGGTGGGCACACTGGCTGCCGACTGCGACATCGGATTAGGGCGTCTGACACAGCCTGTGCGTGCAGCTTCGTCTGGGAAGCTCCCCTTGAGAGGAACATCGTGGAGAACGGAGCAGGTTGAGCAGTGGGATCCTCTGCTGCTGCCTGGGAGGGAGTGTAGCCACATCCTCAGATGGGTAGGCTGGGCGCGTGACTCACGGAGCCCGCAGCAAGCACGGAGAAGTTCAGGCCCTGAGTCGAAAGGCTGACCTAATTTCCAGTTCTTGCATCTTCTGTCTGATTCTCTTTACCCCTTTCTCCTACATTAGTTACTTCTGGTTTTTTCCCCATGCCCTTTCTCACTGGCTGCTTGAACTCACCCAGCCGCGTTGGGAGATGCGTTTCTATTGGCATAATCATTCCAGCCAGTCATTAATGTACCAACAAGGATACTATTGTAATCGGAGGATTTATTACTACTGATGTGAAACAACTGCCACGCTGTCTCGCTTAACCCTTCAGCTCCCTTCTTGCCCTCTGCCAGCAGCTGAATCAGTAGCAAACAGCCCTTTTAAAAAGCTGCAAGCATGCAAACTGGGGATGTGTCATTCTATTTTATTCTGTTTTTTCCTGCTCTCGACACGGAATGCTGCAGTGATACAAATGCAGGCAAGTTCAGTGCTTCACCGTGCATTTCTCGATGGTGTAGCAACTGAAAGTGACTTCATAGTTAAACTTCTCTTTTAAAATAAGGTTTAAATATTTCCATGAAGATCAAAAGTATATTTTGACTGCTTTTCTTTAGACCACAGTAGAAGTTCTGCTTGCCCCTTCAGGAACTTGAAGGAAATTCACTGACTATTTCAGAAGAGCATGCTACTTCTTTTTTAGTTTTGTTAACTCATTAGTAGTCTTTTATCTGCCTTTCACTTAACCTGCCTTTAACCATCCTTATTTTTTCAGCGCAGATGGGGCTTTACTGAAGGCAAGTAATCCCCAAACAACCAGACTATTAACACTTGCTTTTCCCCATGGTACCAGGAGCCTGTGGCTATATGTTGGTAGGCAAGGAGGAGGGAAAGTTTTGCATGGAGACCCCACATCCAAATCACAGTGAAAGTACCTCTTGGGGTGGTAGGTTTGCCTCCTCAAATTCTGGTCTCAGGCAGGACCATGGGCAGTGGGGGAAACTTAAAAGCAGCAACAGGAGCAAAGCTTGACTCAGCCTGCAGCCACCTGTGAGTTTCTACCTGATACTTAAAAATTAGACATACAAAGGATGAAGTGGTGTGATCAGGTGAGATTTTCTCCTCTTGCAAAGCTGACAATGAGGGTCTTCATCAGTTTTGCAGCATAACATAGTTACGTGTTTTCCTCTGTGCTGAAGGCACGGCACACACGAGTGATGAGGAGGAGCGGTGCCTGGTGTGCTGCAGCAGGTATGGATCAGCATGTACAGCTAATTGTCAGGCACCAGGGCTCAGAGGATTACTCTGCTAATCTACATACTGTCCCCACCCTGTCACCACCCCTTTCCTCCTGCCACACACGTGCACTCAGGTTTGGATCCACTAAAGAATGGAAATCAGTAGCGGTGTGGGGAGGGACAGAAGGAGTGTGGCACAGTGAGAGCTTGCGGTGACTGGGAGACAACAGGTCCCTTCTGGTTGTTCCCATGGCATCAGGGTGGCTCTGGTGGCAGACCCTCCCTCCCTCCCTGGGATGGCACAGCTGGCCACGGAAGGTGTTAGCAGATTGCAGAAGCTCATAACAAAAAGCTGTATCCATGTGCCTCGAACTCCCACCCATGTTGCTAATCAGATGCCATTTGGTGCCTGCCAGTGCTCACCTCTGGGTTGACACGGGTGGCTCTGGCATTGCTGTTGCCCTTCAGCAGCTTGTGTCTGTCATGCACAAGCAACCAGAGGGGCTGGGAAGGAGGTTCACAGTGCTGGGCTGTGATCCCTGCGGGGCAGCAACATGTTGTGGGGCAGATGGAAACATAACTCTTGCACTAATTCCCTGCAAAATCCAGAGCGGTGTTTCTTAGCCAGAAGCAGTTCCTTAGGAGTAGGAAGAACATGTATTTGTTCTGTCTAAATAATTCATGCTTGATACTTGGTAAGCTTCGCTCTGTCCAGGTAGTATGCAGTGTACAGCTGGGGACACAGGCAAGCACCATAGAGTGTCTCTAAAGTCTGTCAGTGGGTAAAAGCTATAATGAAATCCAAGGGAAGAAGAGATTGGTGGGTTTTGCTTGTCCTGCAGTGACCCTGAGATGATCCAGCTGTATTGAATAGCCTGTCTAAGTTGTTTTACTCTTGAAGAGCCTGCAGTGTAAGTCTGCTGTGGTGCTAAGTGATTTTCACAGCATTGTTTTACCAGCTTGAGCTAGAGAGCCTCTGGCTCCCAGCCTGATGCTCTTCCTGCATCATTTAGCAAGGAAACAGCATCTCAGGCAAGTTCACTGCCTTGCCTGGGAGTAGATAAGATATTGGTAGCTCTCTGTTTTGTGTCTGGCTCATAAAAGCTTTGATAGCCTACCCCTTGGAGGTGGTTGAGATTTTGGATACCCAAGGATGAACCAGAGCCAGCCTGGGGAAAAGGAAGGTGCCTGGATCGTCTTTGTCTGCATGGGCAGAGTTCAGCATGGCACTGGGAGCTGCTGGAAATGGAACCAGTCGTGGGGCTCAGAGGAAAGCGTGTTGAGGTGTGTACCAAATCTACACCTGGGAACTCCCGTCTCTGTTCCCTACCTGTTTTCTGGGAGACTGTAAGCTGGTTCCTTGTCCTAAAGTTAGCTGTAATTAGCTCACCAGGTGCTTGCTGATTGTGTGTTATTGAGGTGTGTGCATTTGAGGTGGGCTTTTCTGGAGCTGGGAGTGCAGCCTTTCTGAGGAGTGTTGCCCTGGTGAGAGGGGAGCATCTCTGGGCTCCCCGCTCCTCATCCGGACAGCTGGGCCCTGGGACTCTCCCTGGCTGGGTCCCTGACACCCTCTAGTGGAAACATTTATATTTAGTATTTCAGGAGTTTTCAAAACTTGGTAGTGGTTGTGAGCACCCTGTGCTTAGCAGACCACCCAGCACTGAGTACCTATCCCAGTGCCCTCTGCAGTGACCTGTGACTTGGAGGCTAATAGGAGATGCTGTATTTCTTGTCCTTCATTGTTGTAAGTACAAGCTCAAACCTGTCAGCCGTGACTGGATCAGGGATGGCGGTGGCACAATAGGTTTACTCCCAGAAATTGCTTTTTGGTCACTCATCTTCTTGTCCAGCCACTTGCTGCCAGATCTAACACTGATGCTGGAGAGAAGAGAGTTCTGCTGACACCTCCGGAGGGTCATGACAACTGCAGGGGTGGACTCGTGTTGGGGGACAAGTTGGAGGCAAGGCTGGATACTGGGGGATGCGCAAAGCAGGCTGCCTGGATGGCACCTTGAAAAGAGGGGAGAAACAGTCAGGACCTGGGTGAGAAAGAGTGGGGAAGAGAATGTCCCCTGCATCATCCCTCTTGGCTCTGACTCAGGTGTGGCTCTGACTCAGGTGTGACTCTCATCTAAGCTTACCAACTTCTTTTCAAGTGAAGCTCAGCTTGCAGAGTGTCCCCAGAAAACCTGGTGCTTCCTGTGGCAGGTGGCTGCGGGATGAGTGTGGGCAGCTCAGCAGCTTGATGGCTGGCAGCAGAGCCACGGCTGCCAGGTGAGCACCATGAAAAAAGTTACTTGTGTCCTGATAAGCAAACTGGTGTCTCTGAAGCCTAAACAGGGTGACTGGCTTGGAAGGAATTTCTCTCCTGATAATGCACCTCCCCACACACTGTGTCCTGCCCTGGTGAGTGCCTTTGCAGTGTTCCCTGCTTGCTTCCCTCTCTGTGACTTCCAACCCTGGTCTGTTCCAGCCTGATGGGCTAAGCCATGCCTGTAGCCCTCTTGTTGGTGCAGTGGGGTCTGTGTCTTGGGGTGGTGTGTGAGCCTCAGCAGACCTGCATTCCCACTGCAGGAGTCCCCAGCGCTCTGCAACACTCAGAATGAAATGTTCTTTGGTCTTCTGAAAGGAGCTGTGACCTGCTGCCATGTTCATCTGCCTCTGGAGAATGGCATTTCCCCCCTTTCTCCTACCAACTTCCCCCCTTCCCAAACCTGGTACCCGAGGCGCATCTTGCAGTGTAAATAACAGAGTTGTTAGTGCATCACTGGCCCAGTGTGAGAGTAGTGTTGTGAAGCACAGAGGCTTCCCTCTGGACTCAGGCTTGTCCCTACCTGATTATCTGAGCCTTTGGAAACGGGGCTTTCATTTAGCAAGCATGTCTCTAGTCCTTCTGGTTAGGAGGGTGTCACCGACTGAATGCATGTCCACACTGGGCTGATTTAAGACAACAGCCTCAAGGCTGTGTGCACCCAAAAGGTCTTACCAACGCCTCAATGGGAAGATTCTGCTTGACTTTTTTTAACCAGAAGAGCAGGAGGAATGCAGCACAGTGTGTCAGAAATTACCACAGTTAAATTACAGCTTTAACCACATGCTGATGCCTCCTGATTTTTCTCCAGGAGTGCATTTTGCCGTAACTTGCCCATGTGGTGTAAAAGATGCTGACCCTCCAGCCGGGTTATGACCTGGAAACACAAAGTCATGGTTCCAGCTGGCAAGATGACACCCATGCTAACCTCCATCCTGCTCAGGGAACGGCGCAGCCTTCAGACAGGCTTCCCAGCACTGCTCCCGGGGAATGGACAGCTCCACGTTTGGCAAGCCAAGTGCGTGTCCCCCTACTTGAGCATGGCCTGGCTTGTGCCACAAAGCCAGGCAGGCTCCCAGCATCATCATCTCTGCTTTCTGCCTTGTGCTTCCCCAGAGAGCACCTGTGCTGCTGAGCGGGGCTGGGGGGCACATGGGGAGCTGGTGGGGTGTGCAGGGCTCTCAGGCTGGGGGAAGGAGAGCAGGCGTGCTTTCTTCACAGATAACCCTCTTTCACCTCAAAAGCTGGTGTAACAGGGAGCTCTGCGGAGCATCTCAGCAGGAAAGCCACTCCAGCAAGATGATGATCAGGTTTAATTTATTTAAATAACATAAGGAAAGTTGTAAGAGCCTGTGGCTGGAGGGCAAAGAGAAAGGAGCTGTGCAGCTCTGGGAATTATTCAGTAAGGTTTGAAATGAGAAGTTTAAAGCTTATTGTGCAGGCAGTGTGAACTGGCAGGGTTTAGTTGCTGCTGTCACCACTGGTTTGGGGGTCAGGAGGGGGAAAGATGAAGGAAGCAGGATCCCGTGGTCTGCCAGAAGCTGCTGCCAATGAGCAGGGAATGGGAGCTGCAGCAAGAAAGATGAGGCGATGGGAGTAGGAGATGTGGTCACAGGGACAGAGGCAACAGCCTGTGATGTAAACAGCCTTTTACAAGGTACTTTCCCTGTTAGGGGCAGTAATCTGGGTCATTAACATTTGATAAAAGCAAATGCTCCCATCCAAGCTGGATGCAAGAAGATTTCCCTCTTGTTTACTCCCAGCTCGTGCCTTTTTTCTTTCCTCTCCTCTGTTTTTGACTTTTCTGCCATAAATAATCCCAGTGGTTGTCTTCACTGCAGCTCATTGCTTTCTGTAGCCGTGCCTGAATGAAACAGATGCAGCTTCTGGCAGCTCAGCTAATTTTGTCAAACCATCCAGTGTTGTCAATGAAACTGAACTGAGAAATGTTAATTATATTCCACTGGTACGTGGCAAAACCGTGGGCATTAGCAGTCTTGCTAACACTGTCTGCAGAGCTGGGGAGAAGGTTTACATTCTTCTTTCCACGTGATATTTCTTGAGGCAGCAAAGTCTAGAAAGGCTTTTTCGTCAAAAAGTCTTATCTTCTGGTGGTAGAACCTCTTGCTAAAGGGCTTGGGGGATTGCAGGTTTTTTTCATCCTGGTTTTACCAGCTGTGCTTCCTTTTCTCTGGTTAATCAACTGGAAAAGTAGGCAGCAGTTTTATTACCAAGTGCCTTGACATGGCTGTGTCCCAGGAGCGGGCATTGGTCAGGATGCAATTGCATTGCTGCCCTCGGAGGAGTCAATTCCCTCTGAATGCAGAAACCCCTTCGTTTGGCCTGAGGGGGGTCATTAAAAGATGAAACGACATAAACAAAGGAGAGGGGAATTGCATCTCCTGACTTTTTTATGAGGGAAGATTAAAGGAACTAAGTATGTTCAGCTTGGCCCTGCCAATGTTGAGGGACAAAGACCATGCCAGGGCTACGGAGAGGCTGAAGGATGTGGGCGAGAGGGGGGTCACAGAGCGGCACACGATGAAGGGGAGGCTGCTCGTGACAAAAAGCCTCGATGGGAAGTGGATATATTAAGCTGTGCTGCTCTGTAGTATGATGGAAACCCCTGTTCAATTGCTGGGGCCCACTGAGCAGGAATTTAAGCACTGCACTGGAGTATGTGCAGCAGGACATGGTCTCTCCCAGCTAAGGGCTTTGGGAGCGATTCTCCTCTTTTGAGGGGCTGGATGCGAGTTAACAGGGCCTTGCTAATACGTGATGATAAATTGACGCTGTGGAAAGGAAACCCCAGCTCTCTTTTAGTGCCTCTGGGCTTCAGGCTCAGCATTTCGGTGTTGCTGACTCCGGGGTTGCTTTTCCCTGTTCCCTTCCGCTGCAGTGATCCCCGACTCGCTGCGCGTGACCGCGGTCCCGCAGACGCTCAACAAGGTGGAGCACGACTCCCTGGAGCTGAAGTGTGAGGTGTCCAAGAGCACAGCCCAGCACAGCCACGTCTCCATCGCCTGGTACCGGCAGCGGGGCGGCGAGGCGCCCGTGGAGGTCATCTCCCTGAGCCGCGACTTCGTCCTGCGCGCCGGCAGTGCCTACGCCCAGCGACAAGCCACGGGGGACGTTCGCTTGGACAAGGTCGGGGAGACCACCTCGAAGCTCACCATCTACAACCTCCACCCGTCGGATCAGGGGGAGTTTTACTGCGAGGCAGCGGAGTGGATCCAGGACCCGGATGACTCCTGGTACGCCATGACCCGCAAGCGCTCCCAGAGCGCCGTCGTCAACGTGCAAGCCACTGGTCAGTGCCTCCTCTGCCTTTTCTCACTCGGCTGGGCAGTGGGAGGAGGTGGGAAAATGGGGCTGTGCCTTGTCAGCTGGCTGGGGTTTGGCTCCCTGCATTGCCACATGCCCCACTTGCGAGGCTGCTGGCAGGGTAAAGGAGGGTCCAAGCGCTGCTTGTGGGCACGGCAAATGTCAGCAGAGAGCAATCGGGGGGCACCAGAGCAGCAAGCCTGCATGTCTCCTGGTGTGTTCAGCAATCTGGGGTTGACAGAGAGGCTAAAACATTTGCCTTAACCACTTGGATGCGAGCACAGACAGTGAGAATTTTGGTAAGTGGGGAGCTAGGAGTGACACAGCAGAAAATAAAACTAAAACTTTCAGCAAGCACTTCTTTTTTGCACAGGATCCATTTGCAAGTTAAAACTCTTCTCCTAGCCCACAGCACAGTTCCTGCTAGGGATCTAAAGATCCAGCCGAGCTCTTTCTTCTCTCTGATATCCCCAAAAGCTCTGCTCTTGACTCCAGCTGAGCAGGGTGTGAGTAGGGCTAGGCTCCAGGTCATATTCCACAGTGCTGCTGAATGCTGCTGTCACATCCGAGCTGCTCCCAGGAGGAAAGGCTGGAGGGGAAGGTTGTGACTGAGGAAGCCTGGCAGCTCTTTGCTTGATGGGCAGGGAGCTGCCTCCCTGACAGCGTGGCCCATCTGGCCTCTCACAGCAAAAGCAAGTCCCTCACCTTTGCCCTGTGGATGTGTGTGTCCAGGGGATGCTGGCCATGCAGGGAGTAGCAAGTTAACACCTCACCTGAGGTGTGCTGTCTGTCCTGGTGGGCTTTGCCATGCTGACATGGTCTGTCTCTCCCCAGATAAGGAGTTCAGTGTCCGTCTGGAGACGGAGAAGCGGATGTACATCGTTGGTGAGCCGGTGGAGTTCCGGTGCATCCTGGAGGCGCAGAACGTCCCCGACCGCTACTTCTCCATCTCCTGGGCCTTCAACAGCTCCCTCATCGCCAGCCTGGGACCCAACGCCGTGCCAGTGCTCAACAACGAGTTTGCCCAGCGCGAGGCCCTGGGCCAGCTCAAGGTAGCCAAAGAAAGCGACAATGTTTTTGTGCTGAAGATCTACCGCCTGCGCCTCGAGGACAGCGGCAAGTACAACTGCCGGGTGACCGAGCGGGAGAAGACCGTGACAGGGGACTTCATCGACAAGGAGAGCAAGCGGCCGAAGAACATCCCCATCACTGTCATGCCACTCAGTAAGTAGACTTGCCCATCCCCTCCCGGGCATGCTGTACTGGGCAGCCAGCTGGTGAAGCCATGGTGTGCCCAGACACTGGTGGTGGGGGAAAAGGATGATGAGAGGTTGCATGCTGTGGAGGCTTGGAACCCCAACTGGCAAGATTTATTTTTATTGGGGAGGGTATGAGAAGGAGGGATATGCTTCAGGCTCATGGGTGGGGAATCATGCCCCCAAGCTTGGTAATGGAACCAAGCTGGCACTTTTGCCCTTGAGCTGAAGGAACATGTGACAGCCTCTGACTTGCTCCTTACACCTCTCTCCTTGCCTTACTCCACCAGGCACTGGGTGCTCTGAAGTATTCAGAAAAACTGAGGAAACTGGCTTGGCCTTGGTTTATCCTAAGAGCTGCTAGGTTCCTGCAGGCTGTTCAGTGGTGGTTGTTCAGCTGTCTTGCAAGACAGCTGTACTGGGAGAAACCAGTGTTTGTGTGCTCCTTGAGCCCCAATACTCTTCTGCATGGAGCTCTGTCCTGGTCACTGTGTGCCAGCCAACCGTGGTGAAAACATCCTGCCGGAGTATTGCCTGAATGCCTTTTGTGTTTGTCAGACAAACATGCAAATACAGAAATAACTGGATCGAGAGGGTCCACTGACGCATTCCTTGTTTTGCTCTCTGAAATTCCAGTAGCTGTGGCATGATGAACCATGCACATATTGCCCAGGCTACCCTGGCTGTGGGCTTTGACCAAGCTGAAAGAGGATTTTGTGCCATATTCGTCTACTATTTCCGAGGTTTGTAGGGAAATACAGCCCTTTCCTCTAGCTTTTTTTTTCCCCTCCTCATTTCTCTGAAAGAAATTCTATTTCTTTTCTTTCCTACTGGTATTTGGTCTCATTTGTTTGGCTTTGGAAATTACTTTAGCTGGAAATCTTGCACTGGACAAATGTCACAGCCGTCTTTCAGACAGATTTCATTCTTGCCATTTGATAAATCACCAGCTCTAGGAACAAATGTGATGATTTTTCAAGGGTGCTAAGTGTCCATAACTCCAGTGGAAGACAGCGGGAGTAACCAGCACTCAGTATCTCTGAAAAACCAGCCATAAAGCCTTACATCTCTGGGAAGCTCAGGATACCAGATTTTTTTTTTTTAATGTTACCAAACAGTGATAGCTACCTGTAGTGTCACTAGCTGTGGGATTTTGGGAGAGCTTCTCCCAAGAAGTGTTATAGGAACAGATGTGGCAAGATGGTGATCAGGGTGACAAGAAATGAAAAGCCCAGAGAGCTGGAAGCTTTTTTTTGGCAGAGCCAGTTGCATGCAGTGCATATTGTAGCAACAGAAATTCCCTCAAGTTTTTCTGAGATCCCATCCCGGACCTGTGACCAGAAGACACGGCAATGTCTCGTGAGCCTGCCCTTGAGTGTGCAAGTCACCAGGAGCAGCTCGCTGCCCACAAGCTGTTTTTGGATGTGGTCACGCATGAGGTTAAGACGTGCCTGGACCCAAATGTGTGGGCAGTTCCCTGCACCTGGTGGAAAGCGTCTCTGGCCAGCAGCGTCCTTCTTGCAGCCCGAGAAGTGCCGAGTGTGTATCATCTCCCCTGTGTGTATGCGTTTCTCTCCTTAGAGACCAGCATCTCCTTGGAGATTATCAACAACGCCAGCAATGTCTTGGAAGGAGAGAGCCTGCGCTTTGGCTGCAACGTGCGCTCGGGCTTCGGGCCGCAGAGCCGCCTCTCCATCACCTGGCAGCTGGTGGACAAGCTGAACCGGCGCAGCGAAATCGTGCGTCTGGATCGGGAGGGCACCCTGCACCCCGGCCCCTCGTACGCCGAGCGCAGCAGCTACGGGGGCATCCAGGTGGAGCAGGTCCGGCCTGGCTCCTTCACCCTGGAGATCTTCAACAGCGTCAAGGCGGACGAGGGCCACTATGAGTGCCGGGTGGCCGAGTGGACACGGACACTGGATGGGGAGTGGCAGATGGTTGGGGAGCGGCACGCGGGCACCGCGGTGTCCATCACTGCTCTGGGTGAGTACTTGAGACGTGGGGGGCCGTGGGGCCGTGCTCCCCCCTGTGCCTGGCTGTCCCCGCAGAAGGCCACCTGCAGATAACTGGGGCTGCTCTCGGCACTCCTGCCCTCGCTTGCCGGCAGGATGGAGGTACCCAGCTCCTGGCAGGTTGGTGCAAAACGCCTGCGTGCACCACTGTGTGTGGGGGCAGAGTGTGAGGGGTATGGCTGCAGGAGCAAAGCAGGGGGTGGCTAAGGAGAGGGGCAGTGCTTCCAGCATCCTTCAGAGGGGAGAGGCTGCCAGTCCCATGACATGTCCCCCCAGCACTGGAGCCGGGCTGTGGTCAGTGCAGTGGTGATGCTCCACTGGCAGCTCACAGGCATCGAAGCCTTCTTGCCTGCCCTGGGTAAACCTCACCTCTGCTCAGCAGACCAGGAGAGCAAAATGCTGGGCATCTGTTGGCCCAGCCACCAGAAATGGTGAGCATCTGTGACAGCATCAGAAGCCTGCAGAAAGCGTGAATCAGGAATGGTCCTCACTGCCTCTGCAAGGAAGCACTGAGCTGCTGGCCCAGAACTGCAGGGTTGTCCGTGACCGAGATGAACTGGTACCTGGAATCATTGCAGCTTCTGCTCTGCTCTGCCAAGGGGCTCCTCTGTTGCAAACACATTGAAACCACATCAGTTTAGGAGAGGGCAGGTAGGGCATTAGGGATTCTGAACGGATTGTGAATTACTTTGGTCCTTCTCTGCCCTTCCTATATTAACTCCTGGGCTAGTTCCCAAAGTGATCTACAGAAGGCTGAAGAAGGGATGACTGCTTCTATGAGGCCATTGATGTGTGGAATGCTAGGAGCTCTATTGAAAGGTCAAGATAGGATTTGGGGGGATTTTGTGTAGTTTTTTGGTTCTCTGCAGCATTAATCTTAAGCTTTGACAAGATGTATGAGACCAGACTTCAAAGTTGTATTGTATTCTGATTAAAATCTTGCTTTTTTCCTCCTTTCCTCCCCTTCACTTTTGACCTTCTTTGAGAGGCTGTTTTGTCTGGAGCTGAAGTCTTTTCTGTGTAGATTCCAAAAGCAGGTAGGGATGTTTGTTTGTAAAGAACTAAAGGCAAATTCTCATCTGGTTTCAACAGTGTCTGCCTTGTGAGGTCAGCAGCATTTGGCCTGCTACAAGTCCCCAAGTATCAGCCCTTCTCTTTAGTCTTCCGCCTGCAGAAGTGTTGAGATTAAGTGCTGAGATTTTAAAATGTAGTCATTTTACTCTCGTTAAAATGTAAGAGGCTCAGAATTGCACAGCAGTTTCCCCATCCTCTGCTCCTCATCACAGAGAAATCACCGGCTGTTGAGCATGTTCTGTCAAGTCCTAAGAAATTCCTAGGTCTCTTCCTGTAACTAGCAAAGCTAAAGTAGCTCATAAAAATATAATAGAGAAATTACCGAGTATTGTTTCACTGCTGCTGAATCTGATATTTTTTGTTCAGCGCAATGTTTTTGAAATGCCCTGAGAAACTCAAATGGAAGGTGCAGAGAAAGAGCAAGAGAGGTTTATGGCTTCAGAAATTGCTAGTTTAAAAAAATGCAGTAAATTTAGTGACACTCACATTTCAAGTTAAGGTCTAATCGTTTGCCAGTCTGCCAGGGTAAGAAACTCTTTAGCTGAACCAGCAGAGAGGATGTTCAAACCCATAAATCTATCTACAGGGTGGTTCAGAAGCAACAGCCAGAAGAGAGATGTGCTGTTGGATGAGAGTGGGTGTCCCTGAACCTCTGAGGATCTGAAGTGCATGGCAGGGACTTCACTCCCTGGCTGGCCATGGAAGGAGGGGGCAGGAGACTGATGTTTTACAGAAAATCTCTCCACTTCTAGCCGTGGCTTCTCTCTCCTTTTGTACCAAGTCCCAAAAGAAGAAGGCCTTTGCCTGTTAACCTAAATGCCGTGACCGTGTTGGTGGAATTGAGGACCTGAGAAGCACACCTGGTTCACACAGCACTTGAGAAATCCCTTCATGGAGCATCCTTCCCCAGGCCAGGTGGTGACTAAACTTGTTGAAGTCAGCTAGTCTTGGTGAAATTAAGTTGGCTTTCTGGGGTCATCACTGGCTCAGTGGCACTCTGAACTGGGCCTGGTAACACTCTTGATGGGGCAGGAGACTCCGAAGGTCAGGGCTTACATGGGGATGAGACACAGCAGTCTTGCAGGGTAGACAGCCTGGGTCTCATTCTGCTCTCCTGGGTGATCACTGAACATGTTGCGAGAGGCTTTAATCCTGAAGATTGACCTGTTTTCTCAGTAATTACGTGTCCTGGAGCTGTGGCACGGTGACGCTGTGGGGTTGCAGAGGCACGTGCTGGAAGTGTGCACATACAGTGGTCTCTGTGCTGCAGCCAGTCTGACCCACAGCAGCAAGCCCTGAGGGGTGCAGTGAGCTCCTGGCTCATCTCTCCGACTGTCATTTCAAGCCAGTGGCAGGCTGAAGCTCCATGCTGATCCAGAAAACATTCCTGTTCCTGCTGAGCACTGTCTGGGGTCTCCCCAAGCAGCAGAGGCTGTGCTGGGAGCTGGGATGGTCAGCACTGCTGGGAGAGAGGAGAACTGTCAGCCCATGTGGGATACCCTACAGAGCCTCCCAGGAAGGAAGAGCTCCTTGGGGATGTTGCCAGAAGAAAATAATGTCCTTGCTAAATCTGCTGGCTACAATGAAGTCATTGAAAGAAAAGAAAACATTTTGCTCTGCAGCTTGGAACAAATGAGCAATGAAAATACTCTGACCCAAAACATAAGCCTGACTGGCTTGCAGTTGACTAACTGGGAAGATTTTATCTTCAAATTACTAATGGACTGCTGATTTAAACTCCCCAGAACAAACAAAGTGCTGGGGGTAGACAAGTCAAAGTGTGTTGACCAGCCTGCAGAGTGGCAGACATGCGAGGATAACTGCATGAAGCTGTCCTGGAGCTGTGATCTGGAAGAGAACAAAAGCCGTGGTGTGGGAAGAACAGGACAGGAGCAACCAGCTTCTCTTTCATTTGCCTCCATCCTGGGGTTTTGTAACCACTGCCACCTCTATAACACGTGAATGAAGGCTGCTTACTTCTTGCTTTCCTCGTTTTCCCTTCATCTGCAGCAACCCGCCGCAAACCCGGAGTGGGGGACGGGGTGGGACCCCCTGCCCAAGAGGTGGACGTGTGAACCATGGGCTCTGTGGGCAGCCAGGCTGGTGCTGGGTAGCTGCTCTGCCACGTGCTGCTCCCTTGCTGCTGCCATTCTGTACGGAGCTTTGGCAGCCCGCAGAGGCTGGCCGGCCGCCCTCTGGTCTCGGGGGATCCCACTCGTCTGGGCAGAAATCGAGCACAACCCTCCTAACGCTGCAGCCAATGCTCAGGGGGCAGTCACTGCTGTTCAGGCCCTCACCACTGTGCAGGCACTTCAGTGTGTTTTTACTGCTGCTTTTCACGCCACTTGGCACTTGCAAATGAGAAGCCAGCACAGCACAGGCACAAGCTGGATGACCACGCTCTAGCTTTTGCATGCTGACAGCAAGGCCTCCTTAGGCAGACATCTCTCAAATCCCTTTTCTCTCTTCCCGCAGAGGCCGGCTTTGCTGTCACAGCCATCTCCCGCACCCCTGGCGTGACCTACAACGAGTCCTTCGACCTCCAGTGCATCATCAAGCCCCACTACCCGTCGTGGGTGCCGGTGTCGGTGACGTGGCGTTTCCAGCCAGCGGGCAGCACCGAGTTTCATGACCTGGTCACCTTCACACGTGACGGCGGCGTGCAGTGGGGCGACAGGTACGCGAGTTTCCGGACCCGCACCGCTATCGAGAAGGCTGAGTCCTCCAACAACGTGCGCCTGAGCATCAGCCGTGCCAGCGACACAGAGGCCGGCAAGTACCAGTGCGTGGCTGAGCTCTGGAGGAAGAACTACAACAGCAGCTGGACAAGGCTGGCGGACAGGACCTCCAACCTGCTGGAAATCAGGGTCCTGCGGCCAGGTGAGTGCCAGGAGTGCATGAAAAGGGCTGGGGGAGGGTGTCGTGGGGATGCGGTATGTGCCGGTATTGTGATGGTCACTCCTGAGTTAGGACTGCTCTTGTGGCTGTGACTGATGTCTCATACTTGTAGTTGGCTCAGGTGGAACTGCTCATCTCTTCAGCCATGAAGCTTTATCCACCTCTAGGGAGCTGGGCCCTTTCTTTTCTCCCTGTGTGCTGTTCATGGGTTTTTCTTCTGGGAAGCGAGGTGGCTGAAGCTCAGTCCAGTCTCTGCACTGTTCTTGTGAGACAGGTGATTTTTCAGGTTGCCCCCTGGGCAGACCAACCTGTGAAAGAGAGGAGAGGAACAGGACAATCAGGATCAGAGAAGAGAGACATGTCCTCACCAAAGCCTGCCCTTGCACATGCACCGTAAGTGAGGTGCTGCAGCTCTTGTTTAGTAACTGGCTGCATCTCTCAGTCTGCTGGAGGCACCTTCAAAAGAGGGTAATAAAACAGCCTGACTTTCATCCCACCAGAAATTGAGCCCTCTCAGCTGGAAGTCACCAAGGCTGTGGGTGCCCACACGGAGTGTGCAACAAGCAGGAAACAGCCACCTGGTGTGGCACAGGGAGTCAGAAAACCTGCAAGGTGCTTATGCTCCCTGTACAGCCAGTGGAGAGAGTGAGGTGCCTTGTGTAGGCATTGTCACTGGTATTTTGGTGGTGCCTCTATTGTGCATGAAGAGTGCAAAGATGTGTGGTGACAGGGTAGCTCTGGGCCATCGCTGAGCTGAACAGTTAATTGCTGTCTCAGCCGTAGAGCTGGAGTTGATGTTTGGAGCGAGGCTTTTAACACCTTCAAGACTATTGGCTCAGGTCCTTGCTGCATGTTAGTCCTCCTTTTGTGTCCCTGTGCAGAATGACTCCTTTATAGATGGGCTTTGTGTTTTTCTCATCAATATCCATTTCCATACTCTCTTCCACCTTCCACAACCCTTAGCATATCTTCAGAAAAGTCAGAGGTGGCTGTGAGCTCCGAGCATCTCAATGAGCTCTCCATCATCTTTCCTCCTTCTCTCTTCCTTGCCCTCATCTCCATGTTAATCTTCTCCATTTGTCTTGATTATCCTGCCTTGTAATACATGTTTTACTGCTTGTAAGGTCAAGTTGGTGATGTTCATAATTTTAGCCAATTTCCCTAGGAAACAGTGTTGAACGGATGTAGTCCCTGGAGCAATATGCTTCTTCACAGCCCTTGTGTGAGACAGAGAGACATATCTTTGATAACAGCTTCCAGAGGAGAGCGTGTGTGTCACAGCTCAGGATGGCAAGCAGGACATTTCAACTGTGCTCTAGCAGCCAGTTGTTCTTTACTGGAGCAGTAACCATCAAGGTTTGCCTTAACAGGACAAGTCATCTAGGTCTCTGTGGTTTTTACATCTCCCTATCTCCCAGCTGCTCAACAAACTACTGCAACACAAATCTTAGCTGTCAGTTAAATGAGCCTTGCATAATGTTTGAGGCTTTATGGCTCAGAAGTGGGGATGGAAGAGGAGAGGGACTCCTCAGAGCATTCCCAGCACTGTGGTTGCACTCTCTCTGTGTTTTGTTTCCTTGTCCCAGGCGGTCTCTGAGACTGGATGGTTGATATTCTCTGTGAATGCAATGTTGGCAGTCCTACCAATCACTGCTCTGGTTCCCTCTGGTTTTTTAGGCTACAGAAGGTCATGTTGTGTTGTTGCCGGGTGTTTGACTGGATAATCTCCAGAAAGGATTTGGAATGATGTGAGAGACGCCTTCCCCAGACGCTTAATGAATGCCCTAGAGCCCCCTTAGTTAAACCTGTGCTGATGAAGCAGGTGCTGGTTTTCAGATTAATATCCAGGGCTTCTTCACAAGGGCTCATTCAGGACCTCTGAACGACCGAGCAGCTGAGGGCACTGTCTGTGCCTCTACAGCCACCTTAATCTGAGATAAATCCAGGCTGCTATTTGGTGTCTTGATCTTAGCCTTCTCCTTTCCCTTGCCATTAGCCACAGGTTTCTGCCTTGACCCATATGCCAGTAAGCTTGGGGTGAACTATCCCCACTACTGATCTAGTAAAGGACAATGTAAAAAAGGCTTGTCTGGAGATCTTTTGGCAAATGGAGCCAGTGTGTGTTTCCAGATTGTAAGATCCTAGTTTCCTTTTAAACCTCTGCTCCCTGTGTGTCACAGTGACCTTTCTATTTGACAGGTTCCAGGTGCAGACATGGCAGTCGATATATGTCAGCCTTTAAAGTGTGTTCAGGTGAGAAAGGCAAAATAGTGGTTTCTTGATTGCTTCATTAATCTCCTTGCTTTGTGAAATCCCACATCCTCAAGGAATAGGTTGCTGGGGCTTCTCCTGGAATGTTGGTTTGGTGTTTCAACGCTCAGGCTGTCTTGCAGTGGGTAGTGTTTCTAGATGTCATTCCATACTGAATGGTAACTGTGGAGGTGGCAGTGCTGGTTTTGAATTGCATGTATTAATGTGGCTGCAAGGTAATTTCACCTGTGGCTACCTGATGGCCAACAGGTAATGCTGAGAGAATGTCAGCAGCGTGAAACATCCAGTCCTTTCCTTCTCCCAGGAAAAAACAAGCAGTAGTTGGGAAATTAAACATGTAAGTCCTGAAGGGGGGAGTGAATAAGGCAGGCAATAGCAGCATTAACCCAGCTCTGAATACAAGGTCTGTAGGTGGGATGGCACAAGTGTCTTGCTTGACATCTGACCACATCTGGCCTTTTGAATGTGACATTCCTGATCCTTTTGGGCATGAAGCTGTTCTAAGGACTGGCATTGTGAGGAAATGCCCTATAAGGAGTGCTGGCTGTCTGTGTGAGAATTTAGGTATCATGAAAACTCACCAGCAGCAGCAGTGGAATCTGAAGCTCCTTTTCATGGCCTGCTCCTCAGTGTCACACAAGGCTGCACACCTTGGAATGCAAAGTAGAAGGAGAGTCATGCACAGGTAGAGACACACAGGCCCAGGTAACTTGTGTGTGCTTTGCAGAGAGAGACACCTGCACTGCCTTAGGACAAGTGCTGGGTTTTAACTTCTCTGGGCTAAGTCAGAAATCCAGCCTGGTGTGAGGGTCTGTTGGACAGGAGTGTGGACCAGACTGGCTGATGTCCTTCCAATGGAGTGCTTTCCTTTTTACTTCCATCTCTCAAGCTGCCTGTTGTTTCTTACTTGGTGAGTTCATGTTGCAGCAGAGGGGGAGAAAAAATAAAAGTACATCTCAGTTCACACCAGCTGCTTCCCTGAAACCAAAGCTGGCAGGAGACAGTGCACAGGAGTGGGGGTCGACCTTGGAGTGAGCTCTAAGTGCAGGGGTGGAGATCTCTTCCCTCTCACATTCTCGTGTTTGGGGCTCCCCTTCCGCTGTGGTATCTGGCCTGCCTCCGAAAACCTGGTTCTTTTATCCCCAAGGCCGTCATCCCTTTCACCTGAGGGTTCACCACCATTTTCCCTTCTAGAGACATTGCCGTGCATCTTTCCAGGTGGAGAAGAGCATCCACCATGCATAGATCCATCAGGATAGCTGTGTCCTGTCCTTGGAGGGGACAGGAGTGATGACTCTCTGGCACTTACAGGTCTCTTGAGTTTTAGGGAAAGCAGAGGTACAGGTGGTTCCTTTTGAATCCAGATGACCCTGGAATAATTTGGATTCGGGCTGAGCTCTCAGTGCTCACACTGGGATGCCAGCTCTCCTTGCTGTTCTCTGCCCCTTTCCTCACACAGCATATGGGGGGAAACAGTACTTGGGTCTGGGTCCTTCCTGAGGGAGGAAGGTGATAGACAGACAGACAGACAGACAGACAGATAGATAGATAGATAGATAGATAGATAGATAGATAGATAGATAGATAGATAGATAGATAGATGCATGTGGGTCTAGAGGAGACCTGAGAACTGTCAGGCAGGCTCTGTTCCCATCCCTTCCTTGGATCTTGCTTCTCCCTGCCAGGTTTTCGGGGATAGAGTGGTTGAGACAGCAGGTGCTGTCTGGGAGCAGTGTGTGTCCGTGCAGCCTGCAGGACTCAGACAAGGGCAGCAGACAGTCTCTGGCAGCACAGTGCACTACGGGGACTGTGCTGCAGTCTGGCCAGACCAGGGTTTCTGGGTAGGGCTCTCTTGGAGGAGACGGCTTCAGCAGATTTGTGCTGCTGTACTAAATTGCTGTTGTCATTGTGTGCATTACTGCACTTGCCATTCCCCTGCAGCACAAGTAGGGGGTAATTCAGCAGAGCTTTGAGGGGGCCTGGGGTCTCTGAGCACTGGGGAGGGTCTGTGGCAACAGCAGAATGAAAAATCAGGGTTTTCACACAAGCAACACCCCCACCCCCAGAGCACCTTCTCACCCCTTTCGTCCTCAGGCACAGACCTCAGCACCCACGTCCTATGCGCCTTCCCACCCCTCTGTCCTTGCATTGTCCCTCATCCAGCTCCTTTGTGACTAATCCTGGATCGGGCACACAGGGAGAAGCTGCAATCGCCTCTATAAATCTGTCCTCTTGCTGCTGGGTTTCTGACAGTAATGAACATGGGAGGAGGGTTGGGGAGGGATGGCAGGGGATGATAACTGAGCAGACGCCAGGGGTGCTGGGCTCCTCGCTGCTTTTTTGCAAGCCCATCTACTGCAGATTGATTGACCTGGGAGCCATCAAGCAAACAAGGCAGTCATGCTCTTCATTAGAGCATTAATTAGCTTCCAGGGGCTCTCCAGGGGCTGCTTCTTAAAGTTTGGTTTATTAGGAGCTGTCAAGTTGAAAACATCATGGAGAGGGAGGGTGGGGGCTCATCAAGCTGGCCTTGGAGAAGCTAGAGGTGCCTTCTGCCTGAGCCTTACTTTGGGAGCAGAGTGAGCCAGAGCTGTGCTTCCTCTGAAGCCCTGCACTTGGATGGAGAGTGCTCTGCCACTCTCCTGCTGTCCAGAAGAAACCACAGACAGTGGCCTGCTAGCAATGGCCAGAGAAACCTAATGAGCAGAGAGTGGAGGACCCTTACCTCTTAGTCCAAGCCCATCCCTGGCAGCCACAGAGAGGACTATTTGGTATTGCACTCTTCTTTCCGAAGACCAAGAAGACCCTTCTTGGTCTTATCAATGACCAAACCAAGCCGGGAATGGTTGTGAGTGTGCAGAATGGGGATGCTGGGAAGATGAGGAGCGGACAAGGCAGAGGAAAATTGGACAAGGAGACTGTATTATGGCACCCTTAATGCTGGGGGAGGAGTCAAATTTTCAATTACCAAGACACTCATGGAGTTTAAGGAGAGGCTTTCCCTAACAAATGAAAATCAGATATTCCTTTTATTGCCTCTCTTCTGTCTCATTTCTTAGTACTAGCTGTGTGTGAGGAATCCTCTCATGGATGGATGTGAAGGATGCCTTTTCCACAATGGGTGGCCAGTGGGGTACTGACCAGACTCTACAGCGAAGGATCAACAAATGTTTTCAAGGGCCACAAAGTGCCTACTTACAAACATGACACTTCTTGCTTCTGGCAGCATCTAGCAATAAAGTTAAACAAGGAAAGTTAATGAGCTGGAAACTTCCTTACAGAAATGAAGTCTGGAAACTTAAGTTTGCTGCTTGCTTGATCCCAGAGTGGTTTTGCTCTGTAGAATAGCACTGCTTCCCTGCTTTACAGCCACCTGCTCCATCTGGCAAATAGTTGTATTCCTGCTTGAGTGATGAAGGAGTTCAAGAAGTGCTCAGGAGAGACGAGGCTGTTGTTCATCAGCAGCTGCTACTGTGGTGCAGAGCGGTCTCCTCTTCCCTGTGTGTTCTGGGACTCTCTCCTTTCCCTTCACTGCCAGTGGGGTCAGATCTGCTGTTCCACAGCCTTTCCTGCCAGCTTCCAGCACAATGAACACATAAAAGGAATGGGCTCAGCGTTGAGTGACCCAGGGCTGTCCCCTTGCATGGACCTGCTTTAGTGACCCAGTTGGAGCCCTTTTTCTTTTCCAGGTAGCAGACATGAGTTTGATTCTTCCCCCTTGTACCCTTGGTAGTCTCCTACCCTGTCCATTTGCCCTGGGGAGCTCCATCCCCACATTTTTGAGGTTCTCTGGGACAGATTTCCCTCTGAGATTTGCTGTCATCTCCTTGGCACAGTTATTTATCTCAGGCCAGTACCCCAGGGTGCTCTTTCTCTGCACTTAGCCATCACACCCTGCTCCAAACATCCCCACCCTCCCATCTTTTCCATGTACCATCACTGTCACACACACCTGAGAACCTACTCTTCTCACTGCCACTGTGGGGTTCACCTGTGATTATTCTTTCCTTCCATGTGGGGCTGCTCTCCCTGCTCTGCACCAAGCAGGGCACTTCCTGGCTGGCCCTGTCAAGCCAGCTCTGGTTTTGCACTCACAAGTATTGGGGAGGTGCTCTGCCGCATCACTCACCCAGACAAACCTGCCCCAGTGCAGGTCACACGTCATTGGGAGGTTACACTGGTGTCAGCAGAACTGAAGCACTCAGAGAAAATTCCATCTCGACCCTGCAAAAAACCTGCCACATCAAAATGAGCCCATCAGTGTAAGCTGCAGGGGAGCTGGATGTGCTGCTGCATTCTGATCCCATACTGGGGATGGTGACAGTGGCCTTGTTGGGTTGGAGCTATGATTCATCTCGCCCTGCTTATGGTTTTTTATCTGGGAGCAGTGATACTTGGCTCCTCTGCAGATCTGCCTGTGAAATGTTTCCATCTGACCCAAGCATGTTGAGCTGATTGCAGCTGGTTATGTTCAGGGTTTCCCCTGGGGCTTCAGCCTATGAAATGCACCCAAAGGCATGACCTGAGAAGTTAAATTTTTAATGTATGAAGCATCTTGGATGCATTTCACAAGGGTGAAGAGGGTGGGAAGGCATTCTTGCACCTAGTGGGACCATAACCTGACTCGGTGTATTTTGAGTGTGCTCAGTGATCTTACTGCAGGCACTTTTGCTCTTCCATCCCCAACAAGGCTGATAAGGCCAGGAGACCTGGGCTGTATTCAGGATATGCTGCTCTGCTCACATTAACTCTCTTCATGGTTACTTTTTCAGGACTGATTTTTTCACTTCCATTTCAAAGCTCTCTGCTTCTCTCTTTGATATCTCCAGAGCAGTTTTCCACTACTATTTGCAGCATGCATATACAAAACCAGTGTGTCAGCCTGTTTGCAGTCTGTGCACATGCAGCTTCTTTGATGTTGTCTTGAACAGCTTCTCTCCACACACTTTAGCTTCTCATTGATTCTCTGTTTGCTCTCCTTGGACTAAAATACTCCATAGTGAACAGTACTTAGATGGTGTCCAGCTCTAAAGCTTTGTACATTCCTTATGTCCTTGAACACTTCAAAGGCAGAGTCAGCAGGGACAGCCCTTGAGGGAAGAGGGAGCACTGGTGATGAGGAGCTTTCCAGCCAAGTGTTGACCATCATTCCCCTTTCCCAGGCCAGGCATGGAGCACCACCTCCTCACCTGCCCCACTGGTCTTCACAAGGTGAGTGAGCTTGGGGCCAGCAGGCTCAGTGCTGCAGCAGCACGATTTTTGTCTTGCTGCGTTCTCAGCCCTCCAGCCACAGTGTTGCCCAGCCCTGGGGGTCCCTCCCAGCATGCCCAAGCAGCCATTTTGGCTGCCCATCCTTGTGCATGGGCCATGTGCCATTTTTCTAGCTTCTGTATTGTGTGGAATGCTTCTCCTGGCATCAGAAACTGCGTATTCCCCATCAGTCCTTTGCGCAGCCAGTGGGCTGTTTGGAGAAGAACAGTGTGAAACAGCCAGGCAGAGACATGGCCCAGCCCCAGTTCTCCAGTTCCTTGCCCCTTGTCTCTTGGTTCAGCTGGTGGTCTGAGGGCATCTTCTGCTGGTGGGACAGAGCTGCCTGCTCACAGTGGCTTTGCTTTCCAATGGGACAGTGACCTGTGTAGCCAGGTGGTGCAGCAATGCCCGCACAAAGAAAGCAACTTCCATAAAATAAACCCAGCCTTTTCTTCCTGTGGTGATTTTACCTTTAGAGATTAATACCGCTGTTTGAGCAGAATAAACGCAAACAATTTTTATATGAATAGTTTTCCAGAACTTTAATTCATAAGGGGCTGATCATTTTGGAGTTTCTACTTTTTCTGGCATTGGTGGAAGACTGAACTCCTGGTTTCACTGAACCTGAGATGATCTTCCTTACAGGAAAATGGCAGGTCCTAAACATGGTGATCCTATGGCTCAGGGTCTTTTATTTTAACATGTAAACATAAAAGTTGTCCCTCAGGCCATCTTACTGTCCTAAACAGGCATTTGGGATGCTGCTAAAGAAAATTCCTGTAGCTTCATGTAACAGAAAGCAGGGAGTGCATATAGTGATGGATCTGTAGCCCATTCTGCTGAAATACTTCCTTGGTTCTTAAGAAGTTGAAGACAATTTCTTAAGAAGCAGCAGGTGGCTTGTTTCACTGGGTGGCTGTTCCATGCAGTAGTCCAATTGCCAGTTATGGAGGCTGCATCATCATGAGCATTAAGGGTGCAGGTGGAGCTGATTCAGCCCGTGGTTGCACAGGAGGTGATCTTCATCCCTGATGTGTACGGCTTGGCTTGCATGGCCCTGTGCCATTCCTTGTGCCAACATCAATCCCACTGTGTGCCAGCTCAGTTTAGTAAACCTGCAGGAAACTAGCCTGGTGGAAAGGAATAGTTCAAGGTGAGTGGAGTGAGTTAGTGCTTGGATGGATTGAGCTGGGCCCTTCTCAGAGGACTTCTCTGCCTGGAGAGCAGCACTGACTACCTGGGGCCGATCCTGCCTGAGGTCTGTCTGGAGAGCTTGCTCTCTGGATGGCAAGGAGATGACATTTCACACTGCCCTCAGCAGCTCATCTCTCTCTGCCCAGCAGCCAGCTTTCCATCAGCAGCCACTGAAAATGCCCAAGGGAAGCACAGCGCCTGCAAAAGTCAGCCATGCACTGCAGGGTGCAGTTGTGCTCTTGGCGGGCGCCTGCACGAAATTGTGGAGTATTTTTGTGACACCCTGTTAGGAAATCCAGCTGTTAAGGGCCAGCCCCCAGGAGCCGTGGGAGTTGGTGTGTGGTGCTGCTGCTGTGTGTGTTACAACTTGCTCTTTGGGTACATTTAATTACTTCTTTTTCCCCTAATTGACAGAGCGCTCCTTTGTTTGGAATCTTTCTGACAAGGAGTTGATTAAATATCTCGGTATGTTATTTTTTTCTTTCTTTATCCTCGTGGCTGTAGTTTGGTACTGAATTTATCTTCCAATGATCCTATCTCCATATTTTAATTTACAAGTGATCAGTGAGCCGTATATTGTTTTCTGACAGCAGGCACAACTCATGCTGGGAATCTCATTCCTCTCTCCCCTCCTCTCGTGCAGAACTTTTGTGTGCATTTTAGGGTTTTGCAGAAAGCTTTATGGTTTTAGGCTTGTGGGGCATTTTGCTTTGGGGTATATTTGTGTCTTGCTGTCCTTTACAGAGACATGGTTTCAGTTTCCTGGGGAAGCTCTTGCTTTTTCCAGGCCAGTGGCACATCCCACCTGGTGGTCTCTGGCTTATCCATGGCTGGACCTGGGAGGCTCTGGGTTTCCCAGCTTTCTCTATCCTTGCAGCTACACGCACAGCCTTTTCTGTATATGCTGACAGATGTATGGCTTCTGGGCTTTAAAGAGACTTTCTGGGTCACATGCATTCCTCCCCGAGGCCTTGATGGTTACCTGCTAGTTTGCTGGCTGCTCCACAGGCTCCGGCATGGCATGGCTGGTAATCCCAGGCTGTTCCCAAGCTGAGCAGATGTCCTTGTCACTGCCTGCAGTCCTTGTGCCACAGCATGAGGTGTGCAGCAGTGGACTTGCCCTGCTGCCTCTGTGTTTGGTAGGTCTGCAGTCTGACCTGTGCTGCTTTTGAGGAGGGGCAGGTTGCTTGTGGTACTCACCTCTGGGGCTGAGGCTGACGGGGGTACAGATGAGCAGGTGGGTCCACTGCAGGGTTTGAGGAGAGGTGCTTGTTCTGCTTTGCCACAGCACCCTGTGGCAGCATTTTGAGTGCACCAAGCTGTGCTTCCCAAGCTGGAGTTCAGTGTCCTTCAGGGCACGTGCCTGTTCTCGGGGCTGGTTGTTGGGCAGGGGCTGTTGGACGGGGTGATGGTCAGCATGGATGTGCACAGGTAGTTAAGTACCCAACTCATGTTGCTGCAGCAGCAGGCTGGGAGTCTGGGGAATGTCTGGGCTGCCTGCTGGGCTGTGGACTTTGCAGCAACTTGCTGTACATGTTGAAATTCAGGTCACTTGGTGGTGTTCAAAGTCAAAGCCTCGGCTCTTTTGTCTACCTGCTTGGGAGGGGGCAGCAGCTGAGCCTTCCTCAGGAAGGGGTTAACGTTGTCTTTCCTTCCCATGGAGCTGCTCTCCCAGTAATTCAATCATGTCAGCCTGTTTGCAGGCAATAATTCATTGTTATAGGAACACTACAGTAAAGTGACAAGTTAATAATGGCAGTAATAATGGCAGGCAAAGTCTAATGCTATTTTCCTTTCTCCTGCTCCTGTTGCACCAGCAGCCTCCCATGTTGGCTAATGCAATTTGCAATCCCGCTAATCCAGTTTCAGGAGGAATTGTGTTCAGTTAAAAGAGAATAGCTGGAGTCAGGAGCTGTGCTGCCATGTTCCTGCCATCTCTGGGGAGGTTGCCCTGGTGCTGGAAGTCTTTGTCTTTGCTGTGATTTCTTCTATGCTGTGGTTAAGCCTAATGAGCACAATCCTCCTAGGAGTGCCTCATCTTCTTCCCTTCTGCAAATGTCTTTCTTCTGATGCCTCTTCTCTGAAAGGGCTTGCACATCTTTCCCTTTTGAACACTGGTTTGCTTTCAACTAACCTAATGAATGTGACTCACCCAGCTCTCACCCTGCTGAGTCAGAAGTCTGGCGTGTACTTGCTTGACTCCCATTGCCCCAGTTCCCCACGGTCATTGATGCAGGAGTCCTTGCAGTGTCTGGGGAGAAGGCTCTGCAGCCAGTCTTTTTGGAAGGCAGAAGGGCTGGCAGAGGACTGAGCATTAGTACATGTCTGAGCCTGTGGCAGTGACCTGCACACTGGTGTGTTGAATCCCAGGCAAACATCCCCTGAAGGGACTTCTGGCACCGAGTGCTTTTCGGGCCATAGCGAGGGAAATTGTGAGGCACCTCTGGGGTTGTGATCACAGGCTGGAGGGATGGCTGAGTTTGTGCCAAAAGCCTGGCCAGTGTCCTTCAGGGTTGTGCACTGAGGATGCTGGGGAGAGATGGGTTCCTTGGAGGAAGTCACCTTGGGGCTGTTCTCCTGGAAGGGAATCTCTCCCGATGGGCCTGCTAAACCTAGTGTATGGTGTTAAACCAGGGCTGAGTTGAAGGTTGGGCTGACCTCATTTCTGCTCCCCCCTGTGCACACACCTCAGCACAGCGAAATCCCGATGGAGGCTTTTAAAAGTAGGACATTTCCCAGGAAAACTTTTTGCAACACCTCATCAGCTCTCCCCAGGCGAGAGTGTCTTCCGGAGGAGATCTTCCCAGAGGGCAGCAGCCTCCAAAGTGGAACATTGCCTCCCTGCTATGGTGACAGGGCTCCCTGGGGGCTGGTGGTGGCCATCCTCCTGCCCACTCCCTCTGTGCCACGGCTGCTGGCTCATGCGGAGCTTGTTCCTTCCCTGACTGTCAGTCCCCTTCCCAGGGCAGCATTCTAGGGTTTTGTACGGGGCTTTTTGGGGGAACGGTATCTTCAGCTGCCATTAAACGTTGCCATTCCTGGGATTTGGTAATAGTGGCTCCCAGGTGGGAAGTAAACTCCTGCTGTTGTATTTTCTTGCTGCCTACAAGGCAAGATGATGTAAGGAGTCTGAGATGGAGCGTCTCTTTATCACAGCATTTTTAGGTACAGGTTGCAAACTGCTTTGCTAAAGGTAAGTGTTGTAACCCCATCTTGATGATGAGGAAACAGAGGGGAGGGAGCCAAGTGGCTTCACTATGGCAGCAAGTCAGCAGAAAAGCTGTGAATCTCACTGTCTCTGTCCTCCTCCTCTGATACTGCTTTCCCTTCCCCCCAAATATTTGTAAAACTGTGCTTTCCAAATGCTCAACTTGAGGACACTGATTGCCTGCTTGATGGTG
Organism: Sclerurus mexicanus; assembly: GCA_013396755.1. NCBI lineage: Eukaryota > Metazoa > Chordata > Aves > Passeriformes > Furnariidae > Sclerurus > Sclerurus mexicanus. The sequence goes on from VWZF01005014.1 coordinate 1,820,741, forward strand.
TGTAGAAAACCCCTGCTATGTATCAGCTTGTAGAGGACGTAGGGTAGCTTTGTCGTAGCCTGCAGTGGTTGTAAGGTGTGACTGAGCTGGCCACCCATCCAGAGGTGCAAGCTTTGAGCACCAGAAGTTGCCACAGGCATCGTGAGACAAAGGGTGTCTCTGTGTGAGTCAGAACATTTTTCTCAGCCTGGGAATTCGTGCAAAGGGACTGTGATGCTGGAGGACTGTCTGCCAGGTGAGGTGTCTAGTAAGTGTATGGGCTTGCTGTGGACACCAAACATCTTTGCCAGCCTCTCCACCCCAACAATCATGTTCTGGTCGGGCTCTGGCATGAATCATCACCCACTGAACCTCCGGAAGCTCCTCCAGCATTAGGATGCCCTCAGAGAGCTGGTGTCTCCTGTCCTGGTGCTGCCTGCGGAGCCCCTGCCCAAGCACCTCTGCAGGGTTCAGCACCTACACGTGCTCCTCACACAGGTTATGTGACTTCACAGGGGCTGGGAGACCAGGCTGGCTTAAAGAATGTAAGAGGGTTGTAACCATGACTTGTTGCCAGTGTAAATTGAAAGCCTTAATAGCATATGTAGGGCCAATTACAGTACATCAAGGTGCAATATCCTCTTTCCTGGCACTCTCCAGGGAGCCAGGAGACATTGTGGCAACAGGATTGTGTTTTGCAGATGATATGCACGATAACTTCACCTAGACACACGCACCTGTTTCCCTCACTGAGCAGATGTTCGGGAGGCTGTTAAGAGAACATCAGCCTCTTGACAGCACAGCAGAAAATGCCATGTAACCCTGCCTGTTCACACTGCTGTCCCCACCACCTCTGCTGCTTGGAAGAGGGCTGGAGCAGCCCTGCCCTGGCTCACTGAAACCCCAGCCCGTGGGGCAGACTGGATCGACTCTGTATTTGAAGGACAGGCCCTTTCCTGGCTCTCTGCCCAGGCAAATCCTTAAGCCAGGAAAGGGAGTTTCCCCCGTGTCAGGTGGGTGAGGTTTAGCTGGCTCAGTGCCTGGGGTGTCAGACTTCTTGCAATCTCACTCATGTACCAACAGCTAAAATCATTTCCATGTCGTGGCAGCAATTTTAAACAAGACCTGTCAAGCTGCACGGGGCATAGAGAGACCCAGCTTGCACTGGAGCAGAGTTACTGCCAGAATGGGAAGAGACGGACTCCCTGGTATTGCATTGTACCATTCCTATCACCCTGGACCACTAACTTCAGGATTATTTTTTCCCCTTTTAAAATAATTTTTCCCAAATGCAAAACGAGCCTTTTGGATTAATTTACATATCTCTGAATGGTGGCTGATGGTCATTCATGTTGGAGAGCAAAGGTGCAGGTTGCCCCACAAAGCTTCCCATGTCTTAACCAGACTGCTGGGCAGAGGATGCCTCCCCTGCATGAGCAGGCAAACCAGCCAGCAGCCCACAGGTGAGGCTGCCCCAAGGTAAACCTGTGTGCCACAGTATTTCCAACTTCGTAGTTTTCAGCCTGTGGTCTGTAAAAGCTGTGAATTATTCCTGTAGGATCTGCAAAAGGTAATGAAGAAGAGATGGGTGCGTGTGTACTATGCAGGAAGCATCACCTGGATGTGGAAGCATTTGGCGTTCATGGTTTGGAGAAGACTGAGAATGTCCTCTCTAATTCTGTGGGAGGGAAAAAAAGCCTGCACTTGCATCTTCCGTGGTGTGCCTCTGTTAGGAAAGTAAGTCACGTTCGATGAAAAGTGCATTGCCAGGGGTGTCATTGCATGTCACTGATACGTCTAATCTAGAGGAGACATCATGCACGGTGTTGGGAACCTCTGCAAGTGTGTGCAGTCTAGCAGAGGGAAGACCCATAATTCCTTGCCAGGGCTTGCTGGACTGGTATCAGCAGTAGAAGTGATCATCTCATCAGTATCTAGGGGACTTGGTGCAAGTGTGGGCAAATTCCTGACTGCTGGCCATAGTGGCTGCCAGGGATGGCTTGGAGGGCTGTGGTGCGTGCGTGGGATTTCAGATCTCATTTTTGCCAGAGTTAAGATGATTGCTTTGTCGTCACTCTCACCCCCACAAAAGAAGACCTTTTCCTAAGGATTGAATGGAAGCAGGGAGAGATGCACAGAGGCCATCTAAGAGTCCTTGGATGACCTCAGGGGTCTGTGCTGTTTCTGCATAGTGAGAATTGCTGTGATTACAGTCTGGGAACAAGCCCTTGGTGCTTCAGTGAAATACATCTGTCACGTACAAGGTTCAGATCTGTTGCCACAGATGCCAGACTTAAAGTTACTCCATGCCCATCCTCCTCATTTTCATCTCCTGGAGGTGCCACGATGTGGGAAGAGCACTGAGGGGTGCTTGTATCTCAGCAGCTCTGGTCTGTGTGGCTTTGCCTGTGTGGGTGTGTTGATACTGAGCAACCCCACCACACACAGCGTGTGTATATACTGCATTTTAATAGATATAGGGCTACTGACTTTACATACACAGTTGCTATAGTAACAGAGGTTTCCTTAGTAACGGTTGCAGAAAATAAACCAGTACCAATTAAAAATAAACTGTTTGGAAAGCAGGCTGGGGGAGAAAGGAAACTGCTGAGAATCACCTTCCCCTTTATTGGTTCGTCTCTCAGGGACTTGGAAAATTGATTAATGCTCAAAATAACTGTTCTTAACCAATGGTGAGCCAAAAAGGTGGGATGAGCATGGGTGTGGTGGCTAAAGCTGCTGTCCTGAAGTGAAACAAAGGGGAAGAAGTGTGTCTGGGGTGTGGCAGAAATACAACAGGGTGATGCTTAATCTTTCCGTTGAGTTGAAGTCCTTAGGGAGGTAAAACAAGGGACAGTTTCCTTCCTTCCTTCCTTCCTTCCCTTCCTCCAGTGTCTGCATGCCATACCAGAGCCATGGAGTCTTTATTAGCATACTTATTAAAGCCACGGGCAATCCAGGGGCTCCAGGGGAACATCTGATGTGATATCATGATGCCTATCTCTCAGATGCTGTGTTGGAGCAGGATGCGTTGCTGTGGTGGGAGTTCCTCCCATTTGAAGTTGTTTGCCTGTGCCCATTCTCTCCCTTGGCACCATCACTCATCACTTGTGCCGACAGGCATCCGAGACCCTGGTGCCCAAGGGAAGCTGGAAGCAAAGCATGATGCAAAGCAAGGAGCCCATGCCTCGGTAAGAGAGAGGAGACAGCGTTGCTTTCTTGCAAGCACAGGATGCGTGGGATGTGTTTCCAGGGTGTGGATGGGCACAGCTCCCCTGGCAGCCTTCAGTTGTTCGTGCCTGTGGTGCCACGCTCTTGTCGTGCCACTTGTGCCCTGTGCTCTCAGTTAGATTTTGCTAAGAAATTTGCTGCTTGTCAACTGAATCCCTTCGCTTGGTGGCGAGACAGCATTCCCCCTTTCAAGAAGGCAGGGGAGGACCACAGTGGCAGAGCTGCTGGGAGGAGTGGTGTGTGGCTGGGTGGGAGCTACCCCTCTCCCGGGCATGTAGCCGACAGGGCTCCAGGGCATGCCAAGCACAAGTGTCACAGGAGGGTGCTTTGTGTCCTCCCCTGCCGATGGGAATGCCCTGAGTCAAGGCTTGGGTGACAGGCACAGGCTGAGCACACGCTGCAGGGCAGGCTCTATCTTCTTATCCTGTAGGGAGAGAGGAATTGGAAACCCCTGTGTCTCTCTCCGTGCAGGGACAAGAGCCAATGGCTTTGTTGTGTCATCCTCAATGCTGTGACCTCTTCGCCACCTGCGTGGGAGCTGCGGTTGTGCTTGGGAAGCCCAGGGAGGTGACGTGCCTGTGGCTTGTCACAGGCTCTGCAGTCTGTGCCAGGCCTGGAGCCAGGTCTCCTGACTGTGGGAGCAGAGCTTGCTCCCTGCTGATCCCTTACAGTCTGGTGTTCTTTCTTCTTTTCCAGTTGTGGCTGTGTTTGCTCCCCTAGCTATTACTGCATGTGTGTGGGTTACGTCTCACTGAGATGGCTGGTTCGTGACAGCAGTAGAGTCTTGTTTAATTCACTCATCATGGAAATGGTTTTCTCTGGAACTGGTGAACAGGTCATTGCCCTGAGGTGCAAGTGGCATGAGAAAAACCACTGAGTTTGGGTGTAGTCTTCTTGGTCCGTTTGATGCCTGAGACCACTGTGAGTTAAGAAACTCTTTTAAAGGTCAAACTGTAAAACAGCAGCCTCTTGCTGAGGGACACTGGGAGGATCCAGGAGAAGAGTAGAGGTTGAAAAAGGAAAGAAGCTTTGGTAGAATATTTAAATGCCTTTGCCTTAAAGGCAAGTGGGACCCCAGCAAGAGCAGCCACGCCTGCAGTTGTGGAAGGACTCTCTAGTCCACCCTAGACCAGATGAGTTTCTTAGAATTCTGTGTTAATGATCCAGCTCTCTTCATCCTTCTCCATTCCTCCCTCACAGTAACCAAGCTGCAGGTGAGCAAGTCCAAGCGGAGCATCACCCTGGTGGAGAACCGCCCCATCCCCCTCAACTGCTCCGTGAAATCCCAGACCAGCCCCGACTCGCACTTTGCCGTGCTGTGGTACGTCCACAAGCCCTCGGATGCTGATGGCAAGCTCATCCTGAAGACCACCCACAGCTCGGCCTTCGAGTACGGCACCTATGCGGAGGAGGAGGGGCTGCGGGGCCGGCTGCTCTTCGAGCGCTCCGCGTCCGGGGGGCTCTTCAGCCTGACGGTGCAGCGGGCAGAGGTCCGAGACAGCGGCAGCTACTACTGCCACGTGGAGGAGTGGCTGCTCAGCCCCAACCACGCCTGGTACAAGCTGGCAGAGGAGGTGTCAGGGCGGACAGAGGTCACTGTCAAGCAGCCAGGTACGCTGTGCATGGCTTGTGAGCTTGCCAGGCTTTTCTGGGGCAGCAAGGATCCTCTGCTCTTCTTTCCACTACAGCCTTGTCACCCTCTCATTGCATCCTCGTGCCTGTGCGTCCCTGCACAAAAGGAGGGTTTTCCCTCCTTTGATGTGACCCTCATCCCTTTAGGCTGGGCTGGTGTGGATTTCAGTGTCCCCACGTGAAGGCCACTGTTTCCAGCCAGGTTTCGTTATCCTCAGGAGCATCATGTGGCAAGAGTGTCGACTAGCGACCTACTGAGAGAGAAGTGGTGTGTGCCTGCCTAGGAAAGCATTTTTATGTCTTGCACACAGTTTAATTTTACTCTGTGCCTGTATCCTGGCAGGCGCAGGGAGCCTTGTCTCTTTTCCCTCTGTGCTGTGCACATGAGATGGGAATAACAAGTTTAATGAGGTGGGGAGCTGGCTGCCAGGAAAGGAGCAATCTGCTCTGCTGGTGGTTTCCGTGGCAGCGGACAGCACTGTTAAAGGTGGGCTGATGGAGGAGATAAATATAGAATATGGCCCCCACAAGCTGGGACAGAGCCTTCCTTTGTGCAAAGGGGAGAGGCAGGGGGGCAAGTGCTGTCTCTGAGAGCAGCCTGGACCCCCAATGTGCTGCTGAGGCAGGGCATTGGTACGTCTTGTGGAAGCCTGCCTTGCCCTTGCTTGCTCCAGGTGCCTGTTTCTGGAAGTGCAGCCTGCCACCGGTCCCAGCCCCTCATTTCTGTCTGCAAAGTCCCGAGACAGCTGAGGGGTGGTCAGGGAGGGGGAGGCTGTGACGTGCCCCCTCCTTTGCATCACCCCCCCATCTCTCTGGAAAGTACGGTGCCTTCTGCTTGCTGCAGTGACTGTCCCAGGGAAGTACAGACTGTGCCCCTGGAAAGGAGTCACGAAGGAGCTAGTTGTGTACGACACGTCACTTCTCATAAAAGAGCTGATTCCAGTCCCTCCCTGCCCTGTGTTATCAATGAAATTGTGGAGCAAAAACCAGGGACATTCCCAGGGCAGTAAAACACTGTGTGTCAGTTTGCCCTCATGCCACTTCTCTTTTTGCCTTGGTGGTTCTCTATCATCAGCTGTCTATTGTCTACTTTGCTTTTTTCTTATTTCCATAACAGGAGGGCTTACTGCTTGGGGTGTGATCAGGCTACTGCCTTGCCCCAGGAGGAGAATGAGAGAAGACTGAATTGTGATGTCCCTTCATAAGGTGTCTGTGCACTTAGGACCTCCCAGGTCCTACTGGGAGATTGTGAGTTTACAAGTTCCCTGCGCTGAATGGGGCATTGTTGGTGTCTTGCCTGAGGTTTTCAGAACACCCTAAAAAACACAAGCCCTATTTTCTTTTCCTCCTTTTTTATTTCTCCTTTTCCTTTCTCCATCTGTTTTTTCTCTACTTCCTCACTGCTTTCATCACACCCCAGGATTGTTGCCATGCAGGAAAAGGCTTATGGGGAGACAAAGGACCCTTGCAGCCCTCAGTCACCTTGCATTTCTGATGGCCTTTCCCACAGATAACCGCCTGCACGTGAACCAGACCCACAAGAACATCACGGTGCTGGAGAATGAGTGGGTGACCCTGGAGTGCCTGGTGAGCAACCGGACCAGCCCGTCCTCCCAGCTCTCGGTGGAGTGGTACGTGTGGCGGCCGGGCCACCCGGAGAAGGAGGTGGTGGCCTGGCTGAGCCGGCAGAGCACCCTGCACTACGGTGACCTGGCAGCACTGGGCGACCTGCGGAGCCGACTGCACCTGGAGAGCCCGTCCCCAGGCCTCTTCCTCCTCTCCATCCAAAACGCCACCGTACGGGACAGCGGCGCCTACAATTGCCGTGTGGAGGAGTGGCTCCTCGACCCCAGCGACCGCTGGTACAAGCGGGCAGAGGACCTCTCCGGGCTCCTCACCCTCACGGTCAAGCAGCCAGGTGAGGAGGGTTTCGTGCTGTCAAGTTCAAGCAGTGCTGAGCTCTCTTGGACCAAATGCATGAGTCACCATCTGTCAGCGATGGGGCAGAGGGAAGGACCACTGCACAACAGACCGTGCTGATGCTTTTTTGCTTGTCTCCCTGCCTGCACCCTTGCTTTTCTGGAAGGGGTGTAGAGCAAGTCCTGCAAACACAGCTAGATGGGATTGGGATTTTGTCAACACTACATCTGCAAAGTACTTTCTTTTCAGCACTTGGCGGTGGGTTAGATAAGATAGGCTTCTGATTTTATTCATGTTTTGACTGAGAGAAAGGTGGAAGAAGCTAGCTGAGCTCCCTAGGTCTGTGCCCCCAGGGGCAAGGTCCTTGCATGAGAAGAGGGCAGCCACAGTTGAACAGGGGAAAGGATGCTGTGACAGACAGTAGCCTTACTAAAATCTACTACTTTAGCCTTACTAAAATCCAGAAAAACTGCATCCAATGCCTTCCCTTCATCCACTGGGCAAGTGACCTTATCATAGACAGATATTTAAACAGGACTTTTCTCTTTGTGAACCCATGGTGTCTGTGTCTGATGATTGCATTGTTCTTTGAATGCCTTTCAGTAGTACCCAGTATAATCTTCTCCATAATTTTTCCAGGAACTGAGGTTAGACTAACAACTCTAACACTGGCCAGCTTCCAGTCAGCAGGGCCCTCCCCAGACTTCCAAGGCCTTTGGATTGTGTTTGAGAGGGGTCCTGCCGTAACATCTGCTAGTTCCTTCAGTATTCTGGGGTGGATCCCATCAGGCCCCTTGGCCTTGTGAACATTCAGATAATACAGCTGATCCCTCACAATTTCAGTGTCTGCAGATAGAATGTTACTGTTCCCACACTGGTGGTACTCTGACTCAGGGGATTTAGCCCCAAGGTCTGTCAGTACTGTTAAAGACTGAAGAAAAAAAGCATTGAATGGCTCTGCTTTTTCTTCATCCCTGTTAATCAGGTGACCAACAAGTATCAGTCCAGCGTTTTCTTTAGACATCTTGCTATTAACATCCTTAAAAAAGCCCTTCTTGTTAGCTGACACAGCACTAGCCAGTTTCAACTCTTGTTGAACTTTGACATTTCATGTCTTCTCCCTGCATATATGAATCACAGCTCTGTAATCTTCCTGTGAAGCCTGACCTGGCTTCCAGAGGTCATACAATTTTTTTCTCCTCTTGAGCTCTACAAGGAGTTCCTGTTCAGCCAAACTGCTCTTCTGGCCTACTTGCTTGACCTAGGACACAGTGGAATTGTCTGTTCCTACACTTTAAAAGGTGGTTCTTAAGACTGACCAGCACTGATGGACTCCTAAACCCTCAAAAGCAGTTTTTCAGAGTGATCTGCTAAATTCTGTCTGTTTTAACAACAGATAAGCTGCAAGAGCAGTTTACCCCAGAAACTACAGATTCCCTAGTTTTTGAGTCAAATGATTCAAGATTAAATGTCTCTCTTAAAGGTTGTGGGTCAAATTGCAGTACAGTTCTCATTCACTGGGTACTTTGAGCCTGTAAAGCAACCACTCTACAAGGAGTGCTGTGGTGCTTCACGCCCATTCTGGTGAGGTGCCAGCCTTGTAACTCTGCAGCCGAGCTGACAGAAAGATGAAGTTCTGGAAAGGCTTTAGTGGCAGAGATCTGGACTGTGGAGGAGGAGCATGCTCATGGGAGCAGAGCTCTTATCTGCCAGGTCCTTGCTGGCCAAGAGTGGCTTGGGGAGGGACCTGACCCCAGGCAATCCCTGTGGCCTGCATGCCCACCTGGTTGTAAGTGCAGCTCTCCATCCAGTGTGATAATTGCTGGCCCTGATGGAGCAGGGAATGAGCTCTGAAAATCCTTGAGACTCATTTTGAGTTGCAGCAGGATGTGGAGTGGGAAGAAGATAAGATGTTGGGGGTGTGCTAATTGAAGATTTTTTTTTCCTAGAAGTGCTTTGTTGTTGTTGTTTGTGTTTTATAGCAGTTTGTACTTAATGAAATGACTAATCGTCCTTCTGATTCATGTCTCATTAGTGAGGCTCTCCATACTCATCTATCAGGACTATAATCATAAGCAAAGAGGGGAAAAAACACCTCTGAGCACCTTCAGACAGCAGTTCTCTTTCTGCTTAACATGCGGAGGTGGGAGAGGCTTTGTGTTGGTTTTGGCAAGCCCTTTCCTTCACTTCCTCCCTTTCACCTCAGTAGCCCCTGGAACCTCAGGACATACCTCATCTCTGTTTCTGCTTAGGAGGTTTCTGCTCAGGAGTCTTCTGGGGAAGATGTGAACTGAAAATACTCATGTTGCCTATGGCCTGGAGAGCTCTGGCCTTAATGAAGGTTTTCCTTATGGGACCATTTAAAAAGTGTTGGGCAGGTGCCATAACAAGAAGCCTGTTGGGCACAGTGACCCTGTGACTGATGAGAGCTGGGGGTCAGCAGACCCCTCCTGCAGGGGCACCCGGGCTCTGCACAAAGGCAGGAGAAAACACCTGTCTCTTCAGTGAGCTGTCAGCTCGTCCTTCCTGCTCAGCTGCCGCATCGGGAAGGGCTTTTTAATCTTTAAATGAAAGCGTAGATCCAGACTGATTGTGATCCCTGGAGTATGCGTTCCCTGGCAAGATGACTAAACCAAATGTTAATTGCTCTTGAAGTCAGCCTTTAATCAACTCATCTTGGGTTCTGGCCACTGTATCTCAGTTGGGTAAAAACATCTCTTTAGCCTTGCAGAAAGCACTAGAGTGGGGAAAAAAAACAAGAGAGGAAGACTTTTGGAGTGTCCTTTCTACATCAGTGTTGAGGCCATCTCCATGGAGGAGCCTCTTACCTAAATAACTTTCCAAACTGCTGGAAACTCTCCTCTTCTGTCATACTGATTTTCAAGTCCTTTGAGTGCTCTCAAAGCAATAAAGAACAAGCAGGGAGTGCAATGCTCTTTGCAGCAGTAGCTGGGAAGGAGTAGTACATTGCTCCTCAGCACTTGCACCAAACCTCAGTGTCTCCTGTCATGTTCTTGTAGCGTGTCAGGATGAGCTGCAGCAGCTTTGTCCTTTCTCACACACGCCCCTCAGTTGATGTGAGGGTCTGCACGGTCAGGGAGGTAGCATGCCGTGCCCGCAGGGTTGACCACAGGGGTACCTGTTGCTCTTGGCAGGCTGCATGAAACCTTTGGGTTTTGTTTGGATCACACCCAGCACCAGAGTCGTGACAGTCAGCTTGCAGGACGGTTTGATGACCGCATTTTGCTCAGCACTCACCTCTCCCCTTTTATCACCTCAGATCCCACCTTGCAGGTGGACACAGCCACCGCCAACCTCACGGTGCAGGAGAAGGAGTCCTTCCCGCTGGACTGCAGCATCCTGTCCCGCTCCAGCCCGGAGTCCCACTTTGCAGTGACGTGGTACAGCCTGCGGGCCAAAGAGGCGGGCGACCATGCCGAGCAGGAGGAGGAGGAGGAGGAGAGGGAAGAGGTGCTGAGCGTGGGGCTGGATGCCGTGTTCAGCCCCGAGGCTGGTCGCTGGGAGGGCCGCCTGCGTTTCCAGAGGCTCTCGGCGGTGCTTTTCCGGCTGACGGTGCTGCAGGCTGGCGGTGCTGACACGGGCAACTACTCGTGCCGCGTGGAGGAGTGGCTGGCAGACCCCCACGGCGTGTGGTACCGACTGGCGGAGGAGGAGTCGGGGATGGTCGCTGTTCACGTGCAGGATGCAGGTGAGGAGAGGTGATGACTGCCTTGGGGTCATGGCCCTGGCATCCCCTGCGTCTTTGGTTCAGCCGGGATGAAAAGGCCGAGGAGTGAATGGGACTGGGTCTCACCTGCACCAGGGCAAGTCTGCGGGGCCAGTATTTTTCCAGTTGGCTCCATGGCTCATAGCCCAGCTCTTGCTTTGGCTTGAGTATCCTCACTGCACTTAGGTCTGTGCTGGGGCTGCCCACCCCATGGCACTTACCCTCTGATGTGTCTCCGTCAGTAGGGGTGGACTTTGTCCCCCACTGGGGTTTAAGCCTTCCCTTTGGGAAACACCCTAGAAGTTGGCTTAGCTCTGCACAAGGGTCTGCTCACATCAATTTTTGCAGCCACTGGATGGTGTAGAGAGGCTGCAGGGTTGACTGAGGTCATGAGGGTTTTGTGGGCCCTTAAGGGAGGCACCCTGGGGTGCTGCTACCTTTGTGTAGCACCACTGAGGGAATCAAGACTTTGTTCCCTGCCTTATAAGATATTATAAAATCTCCGCCAGGGAGGACTCTATCACTCATTAAACTCTTGGAGCATTGAAGTTGAAATGTGCCCTGTGATAACTTTGTTCTGTTGCTTTGTTTTCTAACACTGGTATTTTTCTCAGAGCCCCACCTCCTGCATTGACATAGATTAATGAGCATCTGTTTTTTAACATTTCTGAAGAAGTTTGTATGCCTGGATTACAAAGAAACTATGAAATGTGACTGTCCTGTGTCTCTTTTCAGGCTCCACCCTGCAGTCAGTCATCTGCTCCAATGATGCCCTCTTCTATTTTGTGTTCTTCTACCCCTTCCCCATCTTTGGCATCTTGATCATCACCATCCTCCTGGTGCGATTCAAGAGCCGGAACTCCAGCAAGAACTCAGAGGGCAAGAACGGGGTCCCCTTGCTGTGGATCAAAGAGCCACACCTCAACTACTCTCCCACTTGCCTAGAGCCACCAGTCCTCAGCATCCACCCAGGAACCATTGACTAAAGAGGCAGAGGCACCTGGGGGGACACACAGAGGGAAAAAAGCAGAGACACAATGGGAACCCTAAGTAACAGAGTGGGTTTTGTTGTTCTTGTTTTATTTGTTTCCTTGTCTGTGCTCTGATGCAGAGGCTGAGCTCTGTGGGGTGCCCAGCCAGCAGGAGCAGGGAGGTCTGAGGCTTCTTCCAGCACCTGTGGAAATGCACCCCCTCATCCTGATGGACAGAGGCACTTGCTGTACATAGCGGATGTTCCTCGGACTAATTTTACTCCCATCAGTTGCTGTCTTTTCGGCTGTTACTTTTTTATTCTTTTTCAGTCACTCAGAGAACTGTAGGCTTCCCCTGCCCTCCACACAGCGTGGAGTTCCCAGGGGTTGTTCAGTCCTGGGACAATCTGTTTGGAAGTAAATGTATATGTTTTCCAAAACAGACTGTTTTTCCTTCTCAGACTCAGTGCCATGGTGAAGAAGGTCTTTTCCCAAGCTGCACTGAGCTAGCTACTCCCTCTTCCAAAACAGACAAAGCCAGATCTATCCCCAGAAGGGTTAACTGGGCTGTCTGTTGGGAGGTCCATTTCAAAGACTGGCTGTAGCCTCAGCCTGTTCTTGCCTCCACCTTACTGTTCTCTCATGGGGGAGCAGTTCACATTTGAGAGCGTTCCCAGGTCTTGGAGAGACTGAACGTTCAGCACGCCTGTGATCAGGACAAAAGCAGTTTGGTTTGTGTCAAGGAACTGAAGGGGGGAAAGGAGGGGGGACACCTGAAAGCCCTGACTTGTGTTGGTAGCAAAGAGGGTCCTAATATGGTCCAGCTTACCAGTCATGCTCCTCCCTGGTGTCCATGCTGCCACCTCTGATGAGGTGGATCCCCTCTGTGCCCCAGTCATTTGGGGATGGGAGGCTTGATCCAGTCTCTGAAGGCTTCAACATGACCAAAGTAATGACTCTAGAAGGGAGGAAAGGGAAAGCTCCACGGGCTGGGTTCACAGTCCCTGGATGGTTCAGCCGAGGAGCCCAGTAGTAAACGTGCCATGCAGTGGGGACATGCACTTAACAATCACGGGTGATGAGTTTTCCTGTGGCTTGCACTACTCCTGGTGTGAGCCTGGACAAGGCAAGGAGCCTGCAGCACATCAGCACCCTTGGGGCTTTCCTGCCCCTTTAGCCAAGAGAAATCTTTCCCTACGTGTGTATGTGCATCTGCCGTTTTTCATTTCTGGGAATTCAGGAGGAAAAACCATCTCTCCATAAGCTCCCCCTCCTGGCAAAGTCACCTGCTCTTGTAAGAGCCGCTGTGGCAGGAAATGCTGTTCTTTCTGTGAAAGATATGGCTCTCATGAACCAAACCAGGGCTCTCACCGCGTGGGGCACCTGAACTCCTGTACCCGTAATGCCAAGAACCCCTGCCCTGTCCTGTGGAGGAAACCGCCTCCTCCCGCGTACGGCCTAAGCGTTACGTCTGGCGGAAGAAAATGTTTGCCAAAAATGGCCTTTTGTTGTCTTCCTTGATGTCTTCCTGGCAAATCCGGCCATTCGTATTTTTGCAGCGTGGCTGAAGCCAACCAGGGGCGGATGGGCACAGCCGCAAGAGCCCCCCTGCCTCACGTGTGAGAGGTGCCATACCCACAGCCATTGTCCTCTCTGGGAGGGTCGGACTGCTCTTTGTGAACAGAAGGGACCTCAGCAGATGCTTTGTAGCACTAGTCAGACCCTGATGCCTTGGCGTTTCAGAGGTGGTGAAGCTTCAGGTAGATCTGCACGGCGCAGCCTCTCTCCCATCTGGGAGAAGACCCACGTGGCCACAGATCATCCCGTGCTAAGGCATTTCAAGTTGGCCACCTCTGCGCCTCCACCAGAACAGCATTGGTTTCTTCTTCTGCTGGGAAGCCCAAATTTCACTTGTCCCTCTGTGAAGTCTGCCTCCTCGAGACGTAACTGCTTGCTGGCCCCAGCATATGCATAAAATCACACTCCTATATATGTATGTATCGCACACCCGCACACTTGTCTTCCCTTTCTGGCTGAGATGTCTGCAAAGAGAGGAGTGGGATGAGAAGTGAATGGAAATGAAGAACCGAGGCACAAACAGCAGCAGCTGCAGCCAGTGGGTATTGTTTCATATGTACTATCTCCTGTACATACTGCTCCCGGGCAGGAACCACGACTCATTTCAGCTTCAAGGAAGAAGAAAAAATGAAGTCAGCAGGAGCCGTTCTTCCTTGGGAGAGCTCTGCTCTGCCTCTGAGCCACGCTCCTCCTCGCCAACCGGTCTGCCCCAGAGCAGGGTTCTCCTGCAGGGTTGTCCCATGGCCCCATTGCCCTGGATGGAATCAGGTCCCTTCCCTGCCCTGCGGTTCCTGCACAGAGCCCAGGCTATCCTGGGAAGCGGCTCCCATGCTGGTCCCTGAATGTACCTTGCCAGTGACATTTCTCCATTGCTCTGGCAGCGTGCTGCCCAGTCTCAAACTTCTGTTTTTATAAGGCAGACTCTTCCTGTAACGAGTTTTAACGCGGAGCTTTTCAAATCACTCTCTGCTGTAACTTCTGTAACAAACCCATGAAGAAAGAGAGGTACCCTATCAATGCATGATGTGGAAAAATGTTTGGGATTTTTTTTTTTAAAGAAAACAACAAAAACTTTGTACTATGTTGCACTAAAACATGTTTTATACAACACACCCGAGAGCTGTAGTAAACTGTGTTGAAATTGTGAATCCTATTGCTGCTGGTTTTTGTCAGATTTGGGCTTTTATTATGCCTTTATGTGCACTCCCTGCATAAAGGTGTGCTGAGCCCTCCTTCTTGGGCAGCCTCTCCCACTGCCACTATTCCTTGATGCATTAACTGCCCTCCTGCCCTGGTAGCACTTCTCTTTTCTTGGAGCTTGCAGACACCTTGCACATTCTGGCTCTTCATACTACTCCCTTCCATCCCTTAATTCATACCATAATAGAATCTAACATTTAAAAGAGGCCTGTCAGATCTTTTTATTGAATGGGGTACACTGTTTTTGAATTGCTCTGAAAACAGTAAGTACTTTGCTGTGTCATAGTCTGGATTTGAAGAAAAACCTTTCTTTATATAGAATAATGCACAACAAATGTTAAGCAAATAATCTTTAGTAACATTGATGAAAGCAGAATATAGTTCACTACAGAAGCTGATGTAAAATGCAACCTGTTCATTCTCATTACCCACTTTTACTGTGAGTAAGTATTTGATCAGGAGTGTTGAATTCCCACACTGACTGAAATAGGGAAGTAGCATGATGTATTCCTACCTGTATTGCAGAAATTCTGTGGAATTGTGCAAAATGCACTGCTCACACATGTCAGGTCTGGGTTTCTTTCCACATTCATTTTGAACAAAAAAATATTCTCTGCTAAATTGTGTGAGAAAACTCTTGTTATCCCCCCTTCTCCCCCCAGTAGGTTGCATTGGGCTGCATCTGCTCTAGTCTCTGTGCTAAGCAGCAGAGGTTATAGCTCCACAGATGCTCAGAGCTACAGCAGTGTGTCCCTGGCCATCCCTGTGTCAGTACCAGGTGACAAGCTTGGCACTGCTGTCGCAGCTTTGCCAGGAGGCATCTCTGCCAGCCCATGTACACTCCCTGTGGTCACCTGTGCATCCCTGATCCCCTGGCATGCTTGTATGGGCAGGACCCTGCTTTGGGGCAGCCTGAGTGAGTTTTGCTGCCTGTCCTGCTGCTGCAGCATGATGAGCAGTGCTGCAGTGGGTGCTCCTGCTCCCCTTGAGGACCAGGTGATGTGCAGCCAACTCACAGTAGAGGAGGGATGTCTCAGGGCTTGGTTGTGTGCTCCCATCAGACCACCTTGTGACTGCTTCCCCTCATCCATGAGCCCAAACCTAGCACTGACAAGGCCTCCCCACTGAAGGCAACACACAGAGAAAAGTCAGGCCTGGCTCTGGTTTACCCTCACAAGCTTTAATCCAGTGGGTTTGCAAACTGAGTGAGGACAGAGCGGCAAGGGGTAAATGCGCCTGTGCCACCCCCAGCCTAGACAAGCTGGTACAAGGCCTTGGCTACCTTCTCCAGGCGGTCCTTGTACTCCAGGCGGGCATAGAGGGAGAGGGGAACCCCCTTGAAGCCGTATATGACCCCCCACCAGCTGGCTGCGATGACAGCAGTGGAGTCGCTGTCGCCCCCGTGGAAGAAGGCACGGTGAGCCAGCTCAGTCCAGGAGTCCCCCGCGCCCAGCAGTGCATCGTAAGCAATCATGGGGGCGTCGTGCCCACTGCTGCCACCCCAGCCACTGTAGCTCAGGGATGAATAGAAGTCATCTCTCTCTTTCACACCATAATTCGGGGGGAAGGTGGGCGACGAGACCCCGTCCAGTATGCCTCTCTCCATCAGGTATTTTTTCCATTGCTCTTCAAAGTAGTACCTGCAGAACAGGAGATGGGATGGGGCAGCTGTAAGAGTTGTCCCAGGGCAGAAGCACATACCCAAGCTCTGCGCAGGTGCCAACGGAAAATGAGTGAAGAGCCCGGAGCAATGTCTCAGCAAAATGCCAGGCGTCCCCCGTTTGTCGCACTAGGGACGTGATTTACAGTAAGAGGCACAAGGACATGTTTCAGTGAGTTAGATTTCCCCTCCCTCCAGCCACATGGGAGAAGGCAGCCCAACACCTGCTGCTGTCACACTGCACAGGATTCAAAGGCTCAGAGTGAGAACTGAGTCATCCCCCCAAATTCAGAGTAGCTCTACCTCTGTCTGTGCCCCTGCACACAGAGCCACACTGGATGTGCAGCCACATTTGGTTATAACTTTCAAACTGAGCTCAGCCCTAAGCCTGATGCAGTTCCCCAGCCCTGCTTCAAATCTTTCCATCAGATCACGGTTGCTTGAGATGACAAGTCTACCTACTTCATATTGGATCCAAAAAAGGTCACAACTACATGACTCAAACACAACCTGCCTTTTTTTTCCCCCCAAGTTAGAGGTATTCTGAACTGATTCCATCCCACAGCAGGCATGTGCTGCTCTAGGAGTTTACCATAATGTGATCACTGAAACTTCAGTATAAACAGAACTCCCCCTGTTGTACGTGGGCTTTAGGAAAACGCGGTGCTGGGCAAACAGCTCACCAGTTCTCCATGTTCTCCTTCACGAAGAAGCCGGTGTCCTGCACGTAGGCTTTTGCCTGTGGCAGCACGTCCAGCAGCCCCTTCCCCCAGGCCTGGGGGGGCACGCTGTTCACCGCGTAAGAAGTGAAGAGGGCTGAGGCCAGGGCGCCCAGGTAGCCCGTGGGGTGGTGGTGGGTCATCCGGCCACTCTCGATGCTGACTTGCACCAGGGTGTCCAGCTGGTCGGGGCGGTAGAAACGCAGCCCGATGCACATGGCGCGCATGGCACCCCCACAGCCTCCTCCCCGGGGGTTGAATGGGATCTTCCACCCATCTGGCCGCCCCGGCTTCAGCTTCGGTGTGCTTTCCAGAGACGTGGCACCTGGACAGGAGCGGCAAAGCCCAGGAAAAACAAAAGGACACACCCATCAGTAGGAGACAGGGTCACATAGCTTGGGAACTAGGGGAAGAGAGGCAAGGTAGCGGGGAAGGAAGCATTACTCTGCATAAGGGATTCGAGATGCCTTTTCAAACATCAGTTGTCTGCTCACCTACCTGCCTTAAACTGCTGGAGCATCCTGCATCTTCCCAAACAGACCTGGTAATTTCTGTTTGCGAAAATAAAAGTCTAGGTGGTAAGAAACACTCTGCTGCTGGTTTACTGGCAATTTTTGTATTTACATTTGATGTTATTTAATAACTTATCTATAAAAACATACATACTAATAGATTAGATATGTACACATCTTTCTTTCTCTCTCCCCCCCCTCTCCCTCTTTCCTCTGGAAAGGAGGTGTGTAGGATCCCTAACACAAGGCAAGCCTAAGTAACTCTGCTTTTTCAGTTGTTTAGCCTCTTTAAAGGACCTTGTAAGGGCAGAGACCCCACAAGCTCATCAGGAATCTTTCCCATTGCCTCACAAATAGGAAATGTTTTACAGGTCTCCCTTGCTGCAGGTCTGTCAGAAAGCCCTGAATGTAGCACCTCCCTCCCTCACTTCAATATGGTCTGCAGAACTGGCCTTACTGTACTCCTGAGCTTGAGTCCATGCAAGCCTTCAGACTCCTTTAACATGCTATGGTAACCAGACCCACAGTTTTGTTATCAAAGGTGTCTCCTTCTGTTTTAAACCGCCATTTGACAATTTCCTTAAATTCCTCTCTAATCCTTAAAAGAAATAACTGGCTTTTTCTTCAGGACATGTTTGGGCAGGTTGAGACCACACACCTCAGTCCTTGATAAACAGATTGTTCTTGCATTAACTGTAGTTAAAAGAAAATGAGGAGGATGACAAGGCATTAAGACGAAAAAAAGACTGGTTATTTTGCAATACAATTTGCTTGCAGCTTTAAGCCTGTGCATATTATTTTAGGAGCTGACTACTGATCACTTGCAAGTGGAAAATTTGTGTAAAACAAACGAGCATATGACAGATAAGACTTTTGGGATTTACAAAGTATTAAAAGTATTATCCCCATGCTTTTAAACAGTTAAAATATTAAAACATTTGAAAGCTGACTGAGGAAGACTAAGCTGGAATCACATCAGATCTCTTTTTAAAAACAAGTTTTAAAAAAAAAAATGCTGTAGGAGTTTTTGAATCAGGAAATTGTTTTGGAAATCCACCAAATCCTGGTTAGGAATCCTTTGTACTAACAATAGGAAACTAAAAGTAACCTGAGGAGGGTCCTGGTCTAAGGAAAGGAGAAATACAAGCAAAAAAGCAGTGTGTGAAGAAAGGCGACCTGAAAGTTTCACGAACAACTTCAAACACTATCTTTTGGGAACAGGCTTCCATTCCACTTACCTAGACTTACGAGCAGAGACTTGTTTGGGATTGATCAATACCCATAAAAAAGGTGCGTTAAAACAACCACATAGTGGTAAGTAATTACACAGGGAGAGGACTTTGCCTGAAAGACCACTTTTGAAGCAGAAGGCTTCCTGGAGAGGCAGATGTAGTTGTACCATGGAAAAAGTACCTACCTCCATGCTTGTGTTGCTTAATTCATTGGCTTTGTAAACTGCAAGGAACAATGAATTTGGGGCTGTGGCACATCACAAATAGCAATTATGAATGTAGGCACTGTCATTGAATTAAGACAGTGAGTTCACACCTGGGGCTGCATCCCTGAGGGACCCTACTGTGGCTGTCCGATGACTCATAAGATTGTGGGAATCCCTTTGTTGCTGCAGATTTTGGTTTTCAGGTCTGGACTCCCTCACGTGGGCAATCAGTGTGACTTTCCCCCGTTGTTCTAGGGAACTCTCCTCTTTTTGGTGAAAGTTCCAACAGCAACTTTCCATTCTCAGCCTTCAGGGCTGCAATTCCCCAGTGAGTACTCACTTAGGCCAGAACAGCAAAAGCGTGGTTTATGTTCTCAGTTAAAATCCATTTATTCTGAACTGCCAAAAGAAGTTACTGACGTGCAGCTTCTATCATTAGGACTTATCAATATGGCATGGAGACTCGCAGACTGCAGACAGCTTTTGAGGATATGGATTAGGTATTCCCTTTGATAGCATGTCAGTGGGGCATTAAACTGCTAAGGGTCAGGATTTAAGCTCTCAGAACTGAGTGCCTTTCCTGTGGCTGCATCAAGAGCAATCCAGAAGGCTGTTGCAGAAATATTCCCAAAAGACTTACATTTTTGTCCACGTTTCTTTCTGCACTTCCCCCAAAATTTTACAGTGTTCAAGTGTCCTTGGACCCACTAAAGAATATGCTTTTCTTTCTTTATCTAGATAACCTGACCTTTCCTTGTCACTCCACTTAGTGTCCATAACAAATTTGCATTCAAATTCTTCACTTCCAAATGGGAACTGCTTTTGGGCATACTGCAGTTCAGTTACTCACAGGAGGACTGCAGTAGGTGTGCTATTATCCTTAGCTATTAATTACTAACATTTAAATTTTAAGTTCCTCTACTTTTCATCTCAGGTTTTAGTCACCAAGCTTAGATAGTGGAGGTGAAAATACCTTCCAGGTGCTGTCTCACTCCCAGCTGTGGTTAGTCTACCTTGGCAGACGCCATCAGCTGGGGAAACTAAATGATGTTCCTTTGCCAAAACAGCAGCGAGTCTCTTGGAAGTTTAACCTGCCAACTCCTGCTATGCTGACAAGCATCATTACTCTTTTCTAAGTATTTTATTAATTAGGCCACTCCAACAACTGGAACTACCTGTGTTGAAGAAGACTGATAACTTAGTTCTTTACACATGGGTAGGAAGTCACTGTGGAAAGGTAAGCAGAATAAATTCCTGCTCAAGTTTCCAACCTGGTTTGCTTTGGAAATGCATAGCTCTATCACACTGTGCTTAGTGGCAATGCAGGATTTGGTCTTTCCCATGTTTAATGTCAAACAAGAACATTCTTGACATATTCTGGCCACTTCAAATAAGCATGTCTAGGCACATATACAATTTCAGTGTATAAACTTTGCATGGGACTGCTGAATTTGAGTGTTTCCTGGATACTTCAGGCTTCCTGCACTAGTCGAATTACAGGTTGAATTTGCGTCTTTTTATCCACTGAGTGTAGGCAAAAGCTGTCATCCTTCCCTTGAGTTCAAGGCTAGGCCTCAGACACAACTGTAGGACTGTTTGGTAAACATGAGCAAAATAGTATCTTTTTCACCTAATTCAGAGAAGCCCAAACCACTTCAGCTTGCCTTATCCTGTTCTCTTTAGCTCATCCTGAAGTGGGTAGTGAGCATGGAACACTTTTGCCTTTACATGACATACGGTTAAAGCTATGAACAGCCAAAAGCAGAGCCAGGGTCAGCCTCAGCTCCAAGCTGCAGGAGAGACATCCGTGACAGCACAGCCCTGCCCAGACAGTATGATGAAGGGGTTACCTGGAGCTCTGCCCTCCATGTCATTCATGCACTCCTTGTAGTTCTTTGCAAGCAGAGAGTAGAGACGCCGTAACCTGGGGTTTTTGCCGGCAGCTACGAGGGCTTCGGCCGTGGCCAAGTGCATCACTGTATCATCGCTGACTATCCAACCTTCGATGCTCAAGTTGCTGAGTCCCCCCATCTCTGCCAGCTGCCTGTGGATGGCTGGGCCACTCTGCTCGAACTCCCACTTCCCATTGTTATAGCCCAGCGTGTCAGCAACTGCACTCAGCACCATTGATGCCACGTAGTTCTCCACCTCCTTAGGACACGTTTTCTTTGCCAGGATTACTTCAAAGTAGAAAACACTATAGGGAAAAAAGGGGGGAGGGGGGCGAAAAAAGAATTAAAAATCTTTCCCAGTTTAGTACGGGCTTGTACTGCAAAGCTCCAACAGGCTGGATACGCTGCCTAGCACTGGTGTCTCACTCAGAGGATGTATTTCATCACAGCATGTGCTTCCGCATGGAGCCCATGCACCCACCATGAGTAAGTGTGTGGCAACTCCCAGGCAGCCCAGCCCCAAGCCAGGGGCAGCTGGATGTGTCCTGCTGGGATGGTGGCAGCAGCCCAGGACACCACCAGTGTCATACCTGGCTGAAATATCAAAAACCAAGGGCAGGACTGCAGAAGTGTGTGCAGGTTATGTGACCTCAGCCACGCTCCCCACCTTTTTAAGGGCAGCCCACAGGAGCAAGGAGCTCAGAGCTGCGCCCAGCGACTTTTGTGTCCTGGGGTAATGCCAGGCTGATCCTCAGTACAAAAGTAAGGGGTATGGGGTGAGTATGGAAGTGAGGCTGACACTCAGCGATACAAAGGTAAGAGGTATGGGATAAGGTGAGGCTGACACTCGGGGTACAAAATAAGAGGTATGGGGTAAGCAGGGGGTACAGTAAGGTGAGGCTGACACTTGGGGCTACAAAAGTACAGAAGTATAGAAATAAGCTGAGGATGACCCTCAGGGATAAAAAAGTAAGGGAAATAAGGAAGTAAGCTGAGGCTGACCCTCAGGGGTACAAAAGTAAGGGAGGAATGTATGCTGTATGGTGGGGCTGACCCTCGGGGTACAAAATAAGGGGTATGAGGTAAGGTGAAGCTGACCCTCAGTACACAAGTAAGGGGTATATGGGGTAAGGTGAGGCTGAGCCTCGGGTACAAAAGTAAGGGAAGTAAGGAAAATAAACTGAGGCTGACTCTCAGGGGTACAAAAGTAAGGGGTATGGGGTAAGGTGAGGCTGACACTCGGGGTACAAAATANGGCCGGGGCGGCGCCGGCCCCGGGCTGCCCTGGCAACCCGCGCCGCGGGCGGGGGCGGCCGCGCTCGGTTTCGTTTTCGGGGCCGTGTGGGCGCCCTGGGGAGCCTCGCAGAGCTCTGGGCGTCCAGAAAGTGGCGTGTGGGAAATGGGAGTCACGGCCTGTGGCTCCTGCTGCGCCCGGCCCCCGCGCGGGGACCGGCCCCCGNCAAAAGTAAGGGAAGTAAGGAAAATAAACTGAGGCTGACTCTCAGGGGTACAAAAGTAAGGGGTATGGGGTAAGGTGAGGCTGACACTCGGGGTACAAAATAAGGGGTATGGGGTAAGTATGGGGTAAAGTGAAGCTGACCCTCAGTACAAAAGTAAGGGATATATGGGGTAAGCTGAGGCTGCCCCTCAGGGGTACAAAAGGGAAGTAAGGAAATAAGCTGAGGCTGCCCCTCAGGGGTACAAAAGTAAGGGAAGTAAGGAAAGGGGTACAAAAGCAAGGGGTATGAGGCAAGTACGCTGCCAGGCCCCGCCGAGCTCGGGGCTCTGGCAGGGCCAGGCCGCGGCCGCCCCGGGGCCGCAGCGCCCCCCGCTCCCCTCTCCCCGGCACAGCCCCTACTTACACGGC
>VWZF01005014.1:1844154-1913406 GCA_013396755.1 Sclerurus mexicanus
TTAAATACAGTTACAACATGCATATTCATTATTTCTTTACACATATGCATTATTTTCTTAGAAAAAGCAGGCTTATTCCAATCAGTTCCGAGAAGTAATTTTCATTTTCTCTGCCCTGCGCTCCTCCCATCTGGGTTTGGTTTCCATTTTTCCTGGGCAGGGGTCTTCAGGGGTCTTGGGGATGAAGATCGTGGGTCTTCCTTGCTGTGTCCTTTTGAACTTGGCTCAAAAAGTAACTTAAACCAGTTTTGCTGGCAACTTGAACCGGTCTAATTAGCAAACTTTTATAATTATCTTATTTTCTTGACATATTCCCTGATTTATCTTAGTTTCATATGGTGTCCATTTTATTTTAGAAGCCTCAAGGCCAGGTAATGATAGCAACCATAACATATTCCCTGTTTCTGTATTTGTAGCTATTCATGGCCTGAACCATGCAGTCTATCTTTGTGACTTCAGCAAAAATCCCTACAATTATTTCGATTAACCCTCTCAGTGTTAGTTCCTTATTGATACCTTATATCACCAACACTTACCCCCTGAACCCAGACCCACACTGTCCCTGTGTGGGAAACTGCACCAGGCCTGTGGATTTCTTGACGGAGCAAGAAGAATTTGACCTTGGCCAGATTGCTGTGTACCCGTGAAGATAAACAACTTGCAGAGACTGAAAGAATTCAGAAGAGGCACAAGATAAGAAACCTGGATGGGTTTGTGCGGAGACAGTCGTTTATAACTGTGGCCAATAGACGATTATTTGTGTGTAATGAGCACCAATAACGTTAGTGCACGTACATTTAAGAAAGTTATAAAAGCAGCTGTGTGAAGAATAAAAAAACCTTAAACCTTATTCCTTCACTTTCTATCCACTTGGGATGTATCCCTGATTTTTGTTGTGTCCGCCTCAACAACAACATCCCTGGACACCTCCGGGGGTGGTGACCCTTCCACCTCCCTGGGCAGCACATCCCAGTGCCTGGCCACCTGAAAAAATGAAAAGGTTTTTCTGATATCTAATCTGAATCTCCCCTGTGTCAGCTAAAGGCCATTTCCTCTACTCCTCTCACTGTAGGCATGGTAGAAGAGACCAGCCCTCACCTTGCTGCAACCTTTCAGGTGGACGTGGAGAGCGATGAGGTCTCCCTTAAGCCTCTACTTCTCTAGACTGTCTCCTTCAATGAAACAATCTCCTTTGGTGTTCAGGGGCAGTGCTCTTCCCAAATTCCCAGTATGCCCAGCTCAGGTCCCTCCCCAAACCAGGTTTGGGCTCTGCTATGTCCTGTGGTACCCATGTCCTGAGGTACCTTGTGATTCTGTCTCCTTGCCTCATACTCCATTTTTGATGATGGTGGTGTTTGGGTGGCTGTGGGAATCTAGTCAGTGGATGAGGAAGGGACAGGAGAGCAAAGCAGGAGCAAGAAACAGGATTCAGCATGGCTGGGCTTCCACTTTGCAGAGGCTGAACCTTTTTACCAGCCAGTGGCCACTTGATGTTCTGCACACCAGATCTCCAGGGCCCTGGTTCACCCCAGAAGGTGCCAGCACCTCTTACATAAAGGGGGAAAAAAAAAGTCCCCCCTGGATGCCTGTGAGAGAAAGCAATGGTATTTTTTGAGCTGCAGCCCTGGGGGATTTCAGAGCAATCACAAATGTAACCCAGATCAGAGCAGAGTCCCTGGGGAATTTGGGGGCAAGAGAGAGTGGAGAGCTGGAGTGGGACCCTGGGGGAATTCAGGTAGCTGAGAGCACAGAGCTGTGTGGGAGTGTTTTGGTATGCCATGCCCATTCATATATCTACTCTTCCTCTGCGACCCGCTGCAAATGTGGAGTTTGAGAAGCATCTGGTGAAGAAAATAGTAACAAAAAAGGAAGTGGGCAAAGAAGCTACTGGTGTTTCAACACTTCCAGCAGACCCTGCTGACCTTTTCTGCTTCTCTTCATTTAGTTTTCTCTAGAACAGCTCTGAATTTGCTCAGGCAATACTTAAAAGCAAAAAAACCCTTCCCACTTCTGTCATGCAGTCTGTGAGGAATGGCTTCTATTCCAGCCTGAAGGGTAGAGGAGCAGAGAGGAAAGTTGCAGGGTTCCTTAAAAGGGCAGGAAGATGGGAGAACACCTCTGCATCAGCAAAAAATTGACTGTGGCACTGAAATGTTTGGATTTCCTCATTGCTTCCAGTTTCCTGAACTCTTTCAGCTTCCTAAAATATGAAGCCAAGATACACAGTGTAGTTAAGTGACATCTGAGATTTATCACTGAAAAATTTTGAGGGCTCCTTGCAGACAGACAGTGGGACCAGCAGCAGGACCCTGCAAACCACGGATGGGGAGAGCAGCAGTCGCCAGACTCGAATGTGTGCATTCATCCCAAAGGGCTCTCCTTGTGTAAGTCCTATGGGATGCCCACAAGTGGATGAGGAGAGTGTTCTCCATCAGGGAGCACCTCCAGCTCCAAGATGTTGCAGGGAGCATTGCCCATGGCACAGGGAGGTGGGCACTATTGTTCCCCCTTTGCAATAATGGCCTTGTGATGCTGAGCCTTGCAAAGAGTTAAAGACTCACCATAATGCACCGTTCTGGGGCTTTTGGTGTGTTTTTTTAAATGAAAATTTAGGCTGCCTTGGACCAGTGGCCAGGATATGCCTTCTGGAAAGTACCACCTTGGAGCAGCCTGCTGACATGCCCCTGCCATGTGTTGGACGCTGTGGTTAGCATTTGCTTAGACTCAGAATTTTCCTTCATATTCATCTGGAACAAAAGGGTAATTCTTTCTGACTAAAAAAATGTGCCTTTCTAGATGAGCCCAGGGTTGAGGGCTCCTCTTCAGAGGGGCTATGAAGGGTAGCACTGCAGCACTGGAGCTAAATACTGGTTTAGACCCTGTCGGGCATTTCCTCTGAACTACATGAGGCATTCTGGCCAGGAATTGGAAAAAAGGTGAATATTAAAAATGCACGGTGCACCTCTTAAACACGGCAGTGCCCCTGTTCTAGATCCTACGGCTGTCCCCAAAATGGGACTGTAAAGGAACATCTGGAATTCTCATTTTTCACTTCTCCTGTTCACATTGTCTTTGCACCCCCCCAGACTGAAAGGTGACTTTCCACAAGATCTTCTGTGTCTCTAAAACATGTTCATTCTGGACCAGTGCCAAACTCTTAACAGCCTCTCATTCTTTTAATAGCACCTTTTTCTCTGTAATGACAGCAGGCTTTATTTTTATTTTTTCTTTGAGTGGGGAATATTTCTGGGCTTACCCCAATCCTCGGTCCCCAGGTGCACGTCTGTCTTTGTCACTGGCCAGTGAATAACAATCTTCTATAACAGGGGCATTCAAAGCAGGGGCAGCAAACGCCACGTGAGATCTCCTCGGGACCGGCGGCTCGGGCAGCGAGTGCTGGTGAGGCAGCAGTGCGTGACCCTGGTGTATGTGTGAGGGACACACTCGCCGTTTCAGGATGCTCAGGGCTGCTGTGCTCGCTCTGGCTGGATGTTTGTTTGCAGTAGGGAATGGGCACCCAGCGGCAGCGAGCACTTCTGGCTCTGCGCTTCCTTCGCCCTAGTTAGGACAGGGCTTGCTTTCTCCAGCTAACCCTGGTGGGGTGGTGACCCTCACTTGTTGCCTGGTATCCCATGGTAATGACGGGGGGGGGTCCCTCACCTCCCTCCGTGCTGTCCAGAGTAGGACAGCTAAAACAGGTGGTGAGAACTTCAGCTGCAAACACAGCCTGTGCCTGGGCACAGCCGGTTGTGGATGCTTTTGCCTAGACATGGGATACTTCAGGGAATGGTGGGAGAGGTATTGAAGGGCTTGGCTGAAGCAAGTTCTGGACATGGCAGCAGAAGAGGTGTCTCTGGGCAACCAACTTAGTTTTAAGGACTTTGGTCTCTTACTGGAGAACCCAGACTTCATTGCAGAAATAGTCACTTCTTTCTTTCCAGGCTTGCCTTCTTCCACAAAGTGTCCGAGAGTGGGCCCGAAACTGCTCAGGGCAAAAGGGAAATGGCAGAAAATCAACATGATCTGTTCATTGTGGCATCTACCATCCTCCTCAGGATGCTTCCAAAAGCTGTCACAGATTTAAAAAGAAAAAAAAAAGATACGGCAGCCTAACTGTTTCAAATAACCATAATTCTGCAGGGTAGAAGATAGCAGGGTAATTGCTTTACCACAGATAGAGGCTCTGCAATGGCAAGTGGCAGCAACCAGCAAGGTCAGGGACACAGGGAACATCTCCTGAGTGAGCTGAGGGCTGTGGTCACCTCTCCCTTGTCCACATCTAGCAAACGGAACTGCAAACTCATCTTTACTGCCCCTTCATCAGGCTTATAACTAACATGCTGGCAAATGACAGTGTGTGGGTCCAGAGACCTCCCTAGCAGTCTCCAAGTCCTGCTTCTGAGCCTGGGGACATCTGTGAAGCAACCCCAGAGAGTTCCTGTGTAGCTGGGGTTTGGCTCAAGGGGTGGATCTGAGGTTCCAGGGCTGACAGGCCAGTTGCTCGATGTAAATCCAGTGACGTTTTCATTTTGGGTTGTGTGCCAGTGCTGGCACTGTGCTCCCCACCTGCATGGTAACAGTGTCTGAGGGTCAGTGTTGTTGTCCCTTCTGCTGCCTTCTCTCCATGAGCTGCTGGCAGCTGTGTCCATATCTTTTCTGAGAGTGTTGGGTCTGGGGGAGCCCACCAGCAGTGTGTCATGCCTGCAAGCAGAGGGACTCATCAAGCCTGACTTACAATCACTCTCAACTCACCATACAGCACCAGCAGGCTAAACTTGGAGGTTCTTGGCACTTGCCAGTGGAAGTAAGCCCTAGCAGGATGTGGTGGGTTAAGAGTGACCATCTGCTTAGCAATGGGACGGAAGAAGGTTGCATCACGCTACGGGTTTTGAAAGAGTGATGCTCTTTCTGCATTTTGCAAGCAGCAATGTTTGAAGTATTGAACATGTTTTCTGCTTTGAGAGCAGGTTTCTCCTTTCTGTGGGAAAAGACACAGTCTGAGGAACAACACTGTGGTCCACAAAATAGGAAAGGTGTGTCAGGTGTGAGGAATATGAAGCATAGCCACAGGCGAGGGAGCTCAGCCTTCTGGGACAGAAAGCTCAGCACAGTCTCAGCCATAGCTCTGCTGAGGCTCTGGTGTTGCAACAGCAGCAGATGTGGCCAAGCACATGGGGTTCACATAGGCAATGTGTGCTTCCACATAACAGAGCCAAATTAACTGCTGGACTCCTCCAAAAACTACTGTTTCTCCTTCTTCCCTCCAGCTTTCCCCCTTCTCAGCTTCATGCATCCACTTCCTGCTATGAGGGTCTGCATTGTAAAGCTCATTTGGCCCTCAATCCTGCCAAATTAGAGTTAGGTGAAAGATAGAAGTATTGTAAAAATAAGGGTGAGAAAGGAACTGGACCGGGGAATAGGGGCTCCTCTTTCTTCTGCCAGCAAGTTGCAAGTGTGTTCAAGACACCTAAGGAAGTTGTGGATTGTGTACAGGCACAAGAGCTAAGCTTGAGGAAGGAAGAGTTGGAGGCACTAGCTGAGGTCTGGGAATGCAGGCAGATGGGAATGGTGCCCAGAAATTCACACTAGCTTATCAGAGAGGCCTTAGAGTACCAGGACCTGCCTGGCTGAAGGATGACTTTCCTTAGCTTGAATGACTTAAACTGAGACCAGGCAAAATCATAGGTACAATAGGTTAGGAAAAGCCCTGTGGTGGCTTTAAGTTGCTTGATTGGGTGATTATTTTCCACCAGAGGGATTTCTTCGATGCCGCGTTGCAACCAAGCCTTCTCTCATGTCTTTCTCTTCTGGCTATTCCTTCACCAGCTCTCTCTGTAACACTGCTGTTCCTGGGAATGACCCCTTCTTTTAACCACATACCAGAAAAACAAAGGGGCATGAGAATTCCTGGTAAAGCGCTTTGGCACAGCAAAACATGACATTTGAAAAGCTACTTCTGCATTTGAGTCTTCATGAATTGGATTTCAGAGAATTGGGAAGTGCTGGCTTGTGACTGAAGAGGAACATACGAGCAAGACCACTGAATGCTCTGTTTTATCCGTTACTCTGACAAGGCTTAAAAATATCAGCCTATGCTTCCTTTCTCTGTTTACGTACTTTGCGTGATGTCATTCAGTGGTGACATTGCCTCGATGCATGGAAAAGTGCTCCTGGAAGGAGGAACAAGGACATTGATGACTGATGTTCCCCGTTCCAACTTTGCCCTCACCCTGTGCACGTGCCCAAATTTGCAGGGCAACGAAGGCTGTAGGGGAAGCCACCAAAGACCCTGCTATGCTATGGTTAATCCCCTGGTGTGTTCGCAGGATAGCCCTGGTCTGGCAGAAAGTACAGGCAAGCTCTTGACAGCAATCGCTAGGCAAAGGAAGCTGCTAACTGTGAAACCTCTTGCTCTTAAAACTGAGATAGCATTTGAGGTCTGGGAGGAGATAGTCTGTCACTGATCTGCCACGTGTGTGACTGCTCAAAGCTGCAAGACAGTGTAAGAGAATTGGTTTGAGGAAAAAACCCAAACATATTTGATTGGTGAGAGACCACATTCTATCAAGTCACTTGAAAGTTATGGAAATAACTCCAGGAGACAGAGATAAACATGGTAATAAGGATGCTGCCCCTCTTGTAGGTCCAGTATTGCTGTGATCCATACCTGTCCAATGACAGTGGCTCTGCGCTGCCTCCGAGCAGTCGCTTCTGCTTGAAGCAGAAGAGAAAATCACACTTGTGCTTTTATCCTGTATGAAAGAACCTATCCCTATGGTCGACACAAAATGCTCAGCAGCAGGAGCACAGGACAGCTTGTTTGACATGTATGTGACAAGAGCATGAGCTCAGGGCTCTGGCTTTGTGTCAGAGCACGCATTTGCTGGATGTGTGAAATGCGTTGGTCTCCGCTCTGTCAAAGCTGCCGGTGCGCTGGAGTAGCTGGGGAGCTGTAAGAGACAGAGGAGCGTGAGATCATTTTGCATGCTGTTCAGTCATCTGCTTGCACTGGGACTGGTGCTTGAAAAGCAAAATGTTGCTTATCCTGTCCTCAGTCTCCAGAGCCTTCTCATTTTGTTCCACTGAGTATCCCTGACGTGCCAGCCTCTTTGATGTAACTTAGTCATGCGTGGCTCCACTTGTTTTGGCTGTGATAGTGAAACCTGTGAGGCCACGCTTGGCCTGACATAACTGTATCCAGCCATAAATGAGGCTGGGTATGAGGAACCCACGGGTGCCTTGGGCCCTGGCCAGGAGGAAGCAAACCAGAAGAGCTAATTGCACTCCTTGCTGAAAAGGGTGGTATATGTGGGTGGTGGGAGCGGGAAATCGGGGACAGCATAATGCCCAGTTTCAGGAACTGGCATATGAAAACACAGTCCAGTGGTAAGACTTTCAGCCAGCAGAGAGAAGCGCAGCAAATGTCACTGTTATCATTAAGAAACTAAGGCTGGAGAGGTGTGGCAGCTGGGATCCCCAAGCATCCGACTAGCCTGACCTCAGTAAATGGGAAATGAGATCAAGTGCAAAATGAGTTTACCAAGGCTATCTCATGCCTGGCTATCGTAGTAGGTTTGTTTTGATAAGATAATTGACTATGTAGGCAGTGGACTTCAGAAAGGCAGTCCTTACTGTGCTACAGGCAAAGCCATTAAGCTGGAGAAATAGGGGATTAATGTGAGCATTGTAAGGACTTACCTAAAGAAAAAGATGTCAGGAGGTTGTGCCTCAAGGGAAGTGAGCTGGGAGGAAAGGGGTTATTAATGATGCTCCTCAAAGAGGTGATCGTGTTTACCCAGCAGAAAAACAAGCTGTAATCAGAT
Source organism: Sclerurus mexicanus (assembly GCA_013396755.1). Classification (NCBI taxonomy): domain Eukaryota; kingdom Metazoa; phylum Chordata; class Aves; order Passeriformes; family Furnariidae; genus Sclerurus; species Sclerurus mexicanus. The sequence continues at coordinate 1,851,978 of VWZF01005014.1, forward strand.
TTGATCAGGGCTAAATAACTGCAAAGATTTCTTGGGCTACAGGATGAGAAGAGCTGATAGCACCAAGAACTGGAATAGGGTAAACAGGATAAAAATCAGCATATCAACAGCACAAAGTGCAAGCTTGCACATGCAGAGAATAGCTATAAAATGTTTTGCTCCCGGCTTGTCCCCTGTCATTTGGAAATTACAGAGTAAGGGGAGTTTTGAGTGATTGATGATGAATTCTCACTACAGTGTAGCCAAGAGAAAGAGGTGACCACAGCTGAAATCTCCCCAACTAGTTTAAAGATTCCTTTGCGTGGTCCCTGCAGTGGGCATTCAGGGTGGCTCTGGGGGCCCTGCCAGGCTGACAGAGGACAGGGACAGAGAGGGACAGGCCAGGGGAGGAGCCCCCTGCCTGGAGAGAAACCCAAATGGCATGGCCAGCACGCTGGTGCATGGCTGCTGGGTGGGAGAAGATCCATGGCACCAGCAGGGTGCTGATGCTGGAAAAGGCATGGTGCCAGTGTCTCCCCAGGGTGTGGGGGAAGCGAGTCCAAGCCTGCACCTCTCCACGAGCCCACTGCAAAGCCACACACACCCACCACAGGGCTGGCAGTGCCAAGCGTCCACTGCTCAGTGTACCACCTTACCCTCTAGAAGATCTTTCCCGTGGTAGGAGGGACAGGGCTGAGTGTTGGGGAGAGCTCTTCCAGACGTGTTGGCTTCAGACTACTTTTCAGAGGTGATCCCAGGGTTGCTGGTGATGTTTGCAAGCTTTTAAAGGTCCTCACCATGGTGCAGCCTTCTTCTGAAGGTTGCAAACTTCTGAAAACCAAGAGTGGGCTATGGGACGCCAGAGAGGGAACATGTATTTGTGGGCACAGCCCCATACCTCCTGAACAGCCCAAACACAGCTCCTGGGCCGTGGGATTGCTTTGTCTCTTCTTGTGGCTTTTTGTGAGCACATTTAGACCTCAGGCCTCCCCTCAGTCTTTGGCTTCTCGCAGCGCCCTAAGTGGAAGACAAACTCTATTGATGGAAGAGCTGAACTGAACAGACATCCTGTTGGATGGAGCCTCTGAAGGAAGGCAGATCTGAGTAAAAGGTGCCCATGCCCCAGCGGTTTGAGAGTTTCCGTCAAAACAAGTGTGATACCCATGTAAAGTGGGAAATAACACGTCTCACACTTACAGAAAATTACTACTTTTATGTTCAGATGAAAAAGAAACAAACCAAAGCTGGACACCCCATTTAGGTTTGAGGTTCGAATGTTTTCAGGTTTGGTTCTTGTTTCAAGTTTTGGGGGCTTTTGCTTTTGTTTGTTTTGTCCTGAACTCCCCTTCCTACCTTCAAATGTCAATCTGGCAGGTTTCTGGAATTGAGTGCTTTAGATCTTTGCTTCCTGAAAGCCCTGAATTTGCGCTTCTCATGTTGCCAACTGATTTGTGTGTACACTAGACCGAGCTATGTCTGCTGATGCATCAGCAAGAGCAGATACATAGCTGTCTCTAAGAAAGCAAATCTGCCAAAAAAATGTTGTGTTTGGCAAGAAAACTACTCCAGCGTGAGGAGGGACCAGTCTGCAGGTTGCCAGCACAACCTTGCTGCAGATGGAGGTTTTGGAGGCTTTCTGTTCTGATCACTCTACTGAGCACATGCAAACTGAAACCAGCTAATGCTTTCTAACGCACATATGGGCATAGTTTTTCAAAGGCTTGAAAAAAGCAGGGGCCATGACAATGCTCTTCTGACCACTAAATTTCTTGTTCCAACACAGAAGCATGCCAGAGCCCAGTAAGGCTATACAAGCACAACCCAAGCATAAGGAAAAAAAACCTTCTTATTTTCTTAGAAATAGTTTTTTCTTTTTTCTTTTTTTCTTAATTTTTTTCTTGGGTGGATTTTTTAAATAGATTAGTCTAAACCGTGTCTGATGTCAAAAAATTTCATTCCAGCAGTTGAAATTTTTTAAATGAAGCCTAACCACAACCAAAGCAGAGAACAACAATGCCTAGCAGCATTGATTACAGGTAGTGCTTTCCACAATGCTTCTAACAAAGGTTATAGTTCTGCTCTTTGGGTGTGGCTCCCATTGAAATCAGTGTTGCATTATATATACCAATCCGTGTCAGAATGGTATTCACACTTCCATATAGAGTGCATGTCCATATGGGAAAATTGCAGGTAGGAAGCTGCACTGCAAGATAGCAGCATGCTCATTGATTCTAATTACCTCCTCATTTACATGCTCCTCGGGTGCACCAGGGGTGATTTTGCCTTACTTCACTCTTAAAGAGGACTGAACACAATGGTTTGGTTGAAATCATATACATTTGGAGGTGATTTAATGCCTGTGTTTTGTCAATAGGGACCTGTCCCTTCCCTCTGCCCACAATCCACCAGATCCCTCTGCTGATACTGGTTCCAGTAAATTGATGCAACTCACAGAGATTGCCAAGAAAAGCAAGTTTGTTTAATTTTTTTCTTTCCTGGGGTTAGCATGGTGAACCAGATTCCAAGGGGGCACTGAGGGATAAATGTTCCGGAGTGAGATTTATCCCTGTCTCTGATCTACCATATGGAAGTAATTCTTGGGATTTTTGCAAGCCTGCATCTTAGAAACCAAGCATCATGGGAATCAGCTGTGGATTACTAAAATCAAAACAACATTCTGACAAGAAAAACCCACTTAGAGGTTGTCAGTCTTTAGTCCTGTTGATAGATTCCTCAAGTTGGTAAGACAAATGCCCAGCAGACCTCATGTAGAAGGCAGATCTAAAGTGCTGCTTCTCAAATATGCTACTTCACACCTTGATTCGTCCCTTTTACATGTGCATTTTCCTATCTGCATGTCATCATCTTGACACTGACTTGCTTACATTTGCACTGTCTGTTTCTCATTGTCACGGTGGTTTTATGATTAGAACATTTTGAACCTCCCTGGACTTCTGCAAAACCTGTAGGGCCAAAATCCTCAGACCTTGCCTCCGTGTGATCCACTCTGAAGCCAGCTCAGAACTTACATTTTGGTCCCCAGTGAATGCGAGGGCAGGCTCTGTTCCCCAGGTAACACAGGGCAGCGCTGTCCTGCCTGGATGAGAAACAGCCTGAAATTCATCTTCGCCTTGGTGCAGTCACTTGTGCCAAATAGCAAAATGCCTGATTAGGCAGGCTTTCCAGGGAGCCGGCTGTCCTCAGCTGCACCCTGGCACTGCTGATGCCCGGAGCAGGGAGCACAGGTGCCCTGCCTGTGGGGAGAGGCAGGGCTCCAGCAGCCCTCTGAGGCATGGAAACAAGGCAGGGCATGCTGTAAATGTGCACCCTGGCATGCAACACCATAGGTCAGGCAGGTCCCCTTTCAATGCTTGCTCGTTACTGCATTTAAATCTTTTCCATATAGTAGCACCAAAAAAAAATGGAAAACACAGCCCAACCTATACTACCAGGTGCTGAGTATCAGCAGTGTCCACCTGATCTTTCACCTGGTGCAGTGTTGTCCCTACTCTCTGTCCCAGGACCACAGTGAGGGTAGTCAGGATGAGGCCTTCTCGGCCACATAGCTGCTGTTTGCTGCCAGCCCAAGCTGCTTGTGAAAACGGGACCAAGGCTCGCAGCCCTGTGAGCCAGCAGAAGCCTACAGTGCAACCAGCACAAATAGTAACCTAGAGCACAGCCAGACACAAGGTCTGAGCCACCTGTGTGCTGAAATAGCTGGTGTGAATGTTAAAAAAAAACGTAAAAATCAGCCTGTGTCTTCTTCCAGCCTGGTACTGCCAAGGACTGTGATTCCCTTTCAGGAAGGGCTGGCACCATTGCAGGCAGTGCATCCTGCTTTAATGGGGGGAACCAGCGTATTTGCTGCTCTTTCTTCACACACTGGGGTGGAAACCACAGGAGGTTGGGTTCTCCATTTGTGAGCACCCTTGCTGCAAGGGAAGAGCTGGCAGGAACTCGCCTGGAGGAAAGGTGTGGATGAAAGCAACTGTAAGTGCCAGCTTGCATGCAGAGACCTGCTCGTTCTTTGCTGCATGGACTGTTTGAGCACGCCGGGCTCTTCTGCATGGTGGTTGCACAAACAGGGATGCCTCACTGCAACAAAGGACAGCAATCCAGTGGGTCCCATACAGCGGTTCGCTGGGAGGGGAATTGAAGAAAGTTAAGCTCAGATCATTATGGCAATTTCCTCAAGAAGCCGTGGTGCTTTGAGCAGTAAAAATCAAATATCCACGCAGTAATCGGATCAAAGGTACACTTGTCAGACAATGTGGGTGCATTTCACATTTACATTACTTGAATTAATTTCCCCCATTTCCCCCTCTCTTGTTTCTAAGTTCAGAAGGTTTTTTTAACATTTATCCATCCGTCACTCCTGACTCACCGTGGCACAGCAGACATGCTGCCTGTGCTTTGGAATGTGCCGTGTCACCAAAGCACATTATCTGTCTGTGCAGTGCCAAGCGGTGCTGCCTTCCCTGGGTGTTGCTGGGCTTTGGTCCCAGCCGTGCACTGATCTTGGGGCACTTGTCCCATCCCCAGAACACTTTTGATAGCAGAGACACTCCGCCTTGGTGTTATGAGGGCAGAGTTTGGCCCCTTCATATTACTGAAGTAAAGAATCTGTGGGATTGACTAGTTGAGTGATAACGGGAAGCAGAATCTGCCTGCTGGCTTGGATGTTCCCTGGCTGCAGAGCTCATAGCCCTGCCACGGGACTGCTCACCCCTGGAGCACGGATCACACTGGACAGGCTGCAGAACAACACTGCACCAAGCCCAGAGCACTGTGCAGGGGCAAACACTGGCTCTGAGCCCTTCTCCCAGGTTTAAAATGGCTTTTATAGGTCCACAGAGGACCTCCTTGAGCCCGGGGGTGGTGGAGGAGCGCAGTGCCTAGGGGATGATGCCAGGTGAAGGATCTCCAGCCAACATTTGCTGAACAGAGGCAGAGACCTGAGCCCAGCACAGGGACACTGCCCGAGGTCTCCTTTGGTGGGCCTGAGCACCAGTGCACATGGAATGCCAAATCTATTGACGTGGGCCATCACCCAGCAGCATCCTTGGAGGAAATTAGTTTTGAGACCTCTCAGTGAAGGGTCTGGAACATGAGCTCCATCCTGTGCTCTGAGGGGTTCCCTTCCCTTCCCTTCCCTTCCCTTCCCTTCTTCCTTTTTTTTCCTTTTAATTTTTTATTTTCTGTAAACAACATCATGCTTGGGCTCCACTCTATGCCAAGATGAAGCGCTTCAAATCTTGTCAGTTTTAGAGTCTGAAGGTTGGGGACAGCTAGGGGGAAAAACAAGAACAAGAAATCCCTTGAGCTATGGGGGTTTTGTTATTGTTATTTTTCATTGCAAGATGGAAGGGATTTTCTGTGACCTGAAACTGTTGGATTTTCCTCTTACTTCACAAAGTTATTTTACTTTGTTACTGCTATTGTGTAGGAGACAATCTATGTGAAAGGCCTAACTTCTTAAGATGCTGGGACCACTTTAGTCAGGCTGCCTTCTGCTCTTGTCTTACAGGAAAAGAAAAAAAGGTGTAATTTAATTCCACTGATAAACAGATGAGTATTACCAGCTGAATTCAGTTCATTACTCCACATACTTTGTATTCCATATATTGGTATTGGAACCATCAAATGCTGACAGGACAGGAGGAAATGGCCTCAAGTTGTGCCAAGGGAGGTTTAGATTGAATACATAAAAAATTTCTTCACCAAAAGTGTTATTGAGCCCTGGAACAGGTTGCCCAGGAAAGCAGCTGAGTCTCCATCCCTGGAGATATTTAAAAGATGTGTAGGCATGGTGCTCAGGGACATGGTTTAGTGGTGGACTTAGCAGTACTGGGTTAATGGTGGGACTTGATGATCCTAAAGGTCTTTTCCAACCTAATTCTGTGATTCTATGGGGAAAATAAGTCCCTAAAATGTTACTCTGTTTTGAAATGGGACAATTTCTTTGACAAAGATGTTTTCAGTCACTTGCACAGCCATTTTTTTGTTACATACATCTCTGGAAACATATCTTGGGTACTTCCCATTCAACCTGGAAAGTCCTGTGTTAAAAGCAGACAGAGGTGCTTTTAGTTTGGATTAAGACAGATTGGAATATCTGTTCACCTTGAAAACAGCAAAAAGTATCACAGTTCTGTAGGAAGGAATTTGGTTATGAATCCTCAATGGAGAGTAAGTGCTGTGGTTTGGTTTTCAGTATTCATCCGGTTCTAACCTTTCAAATATTTTTCTGAGATGTCAATTGAGAAAGAGGGAGAGGTTGGGGGTTTTTGTGTGCTTCTACCAATCAATAAATGTTCAAAATAACGATGTCTGGCTGTGCTGAAAATACATTTCTGCAGCGGTGCCTCTGCCACCATGCCTCTGCCACGGGAAAAGTTGGTGATGTCAGTGGGTCTACTGGAGAAATCTAGCAGCAATTTATTTGAACAGATTTCCCTTTAAGTGCTAAGGATTTGTACTACAAATGCTGATTAGTGAAATTAGTTTTCCCTACACAGCACATATGCTGCAAGATTTCACTTGTCTTTTCTGCTTTTTCCCTAATGGTTTCTATGAAAGCAAAGGGAAAATGTAGTGTGTGCAATGCTCTCACAACTTCCTCTTTTCCACAGTAAATGTTTTTAGCAGAATTTGAAGGCCCTTTCTTATTATATCCAAGCTTCCTTTTTCAGGCTGCAATACTGTTTCTACCTATTTAAACCTCTTTCTGGAGCACACAGAAGTGAAATGCTGAAGGCCTATTCGAGTGCATGAGAAAGCTTATTTCTATGGGGATTTTGCTGTGAAATGGAGAGCTTATATTACCTGCTGCAGTGCTTACAGAAAGCAGTGTCTTCTGAACTCTGAGTTCTATACCTACAAGCCCTGCAACTTTGTTAGCATCCTAAAGATGCATAATACCTCTTCCTTTGAACTCACAGATTCCAAGAGTCAAGGATATGTGCTTAGGGAAACTTTAAGTGATGGAAAAATTATGACTTCTGCCTCTGATCAAAGCAGAACAAAGCACTTGATTGCTACCCTCTCTCTGTTATTGAAGTCTCCTTGCAATCAGGGAGCTCTCTGAAGAAGATACCAAGAACTGTAATACCTAGAAAAAGAGAAGGAGCTTTGACTGAGAATAGTATGCGTGAGTTCAGCTGCCTATCTAAAATTTAGGCAGCCTTAATGAAGGGACTAGCCGGTCTGGGTTCCTCTGTGTGTAAGGAGAGGTTGGGATGCCTTCTTATTACAGACTGGCAGCTGAGGAGCAAAATTACTTTCCCTGGGACTGCTCGTCTAAAAGCAGGGTTAAGTCCTGAGGAAGAAATGCAGACTCAGATGTAACAGGCTGGAGTTTTCTTCTAGTTGTAATATGCTAATGGCAGAAATATATATTTTAAGGAAAGCTTGGATTTAAAATGAAAGGGAGGTGATAAGCCATGCAGCTGTAACAGGGCTGCCAGTCACTCTGTAATGATAAGGATACATGATTAGAGCAGCAGTAGAAAGTTCATGGGCCCATCTGAATTGCAAAGAGGCAGACCCTGCCTCAGAGCAAGGGCTGTGACTTCAGAAAATAATGTAGGAATGGCTACAGTAATGATACTTTTTTCTTCTCTGAGTACGGTGAAAATGCTTGTGTGTAAACACGTCCCACTGTCATCTACCTTTGCAAACCATGATGGTGGTGCTGTTAGAAAATGCATGGATAGAGTACAAATGTACAGGATGTAAATCAAAGCCAAAATCACAAAACATATGTACTAGAAACCATGGAGAGACAATGGAGAGACACAGAGTCCCAGTCTGACTTAACAGCAAACTCCTCTCTGCCATTCATTTAATATAGAATGAGTTTTTCTCTGCAGAAATGTTATAACCTGGTTTTATTCTGGTATTTGGTTTCCCTATGGAATACCATCCTTTTAATTATGTCCAAATAAAATTCTGATCTGTATTACAACCCAGTCCATCTAATCTATTTGAAGGAATCTATACTGAAGAAAAACAGGAGCAACGTAGTGGCAAATCATTTCTGATAAAAAGGATGCATTTGATTTAAATCAAAGTAATTTAAACCAGCGAGCCAAAAATCTGCATTTAAATTAATTATTTTAATCTTGATTTGTATTTGCACTTTATTATTTTTTCTTTGAAGAATACCAGGTTTTCATTGGTGTGCAACCTTCTTGCCGTGCTTATTACAGCCAAATATAACCCTGTACACTGTATTGGGGTTTGTTTTATTTTGCAGAAGGGTGTGCGGTATCTTTACAAATCTGCATCACTTAGCATGCATTTACTCCCTCAGGCTCTTTTTTGCTAAGAGGTTTGTTCTTCTGCCCAGGATTTGCTTCAAGCTGCCTCTCTTTGGCTGCTCAGGCTCTGCCCTGCCAGGCTTTAAAGCAGGGATAGTCTGTGCCTCTCCCCTGCCCCATCCAAAGCTGGGGCCTTGGGTGAGCAGCAGGTGACTTCTGGAGGAGTGGGAACCCAGTCTGGGAAGGCAGGTGCTCCTTCCAGCTCTCCCGCCAGGGCCAGTGGATGCTCTTCAGAGCCTGTTTGGTGCTGGTGGCACATCTGACAGCTGCTCCCTGTCCAGGTGCTCAGCCACAGCAGCCACCACATACAGCTTAAGCAATCCTTCTTAAATTTTCTTTATGGAACTGTATTTGATGGATTACATCCAGCTGGGCCTGGAATGGTGGTGCAGGTTTTTTGTTTCTGCTTGTTTGGTTGGGTTTTTTTTTAATTTCAAACCTAAATTTTATAGGATTATTCCCAAAGTATTATCGGGGTTTATCTTAGTTTGCATTTTTAAACTCCAAAGCCCCACCAGTGCCAGCGCTGCCCTTCAGCCTGAAACCACCCTGGCTGGAGGCACATCCAGAGCACCGGGGAGGTCTGAAGACATCACCCACGCCTGTCCCAGGGTGATGGGGGCGGCAGGCACTGCAGCCTTACGCATGCCCTGCGAGGAAGCTGTGGGCGGACGAGGTGACTTAGAAGCACCCGCCTGTCGCCCAGACTTCCCCTGCACCCTGGCTGAGAGGGAGCGTTTTGGCACCCTGTGGCAGCAGCCAGGCACCCATGGCCTGGCACTGATCCCCCTGCCTTCTCCCTGCCTCGGGAGGTGGCTGCTCACCCAAGGAAGTGACAGGTACCCCTGGGTACCGGGGAGGGAAGCAGGGAGAGGCTGCGCTTGTGCTCGTGGGTTTTCGGGGTGGCAGCAGGCAGGAAAGGAGGGGGATGCGGTGGTGGGTGCTGTGGTTCCTCAGGCACCATTCTCGTAACGATGTCCCCATCTCCTCCCAGCCCAGGAGCTGCAGGAAAATGGTGTGCCTGGCTGCTGCCCCGCCGGCGCTGGCGCTGAGGATGTGGCTGGGGCTCGGGCTCTTCGCGCTGCTCTGCCTTGGTTTGGGTAAGCGGGAGCGGCTGCTGTGGGAGCACGGGAGGGGATGGGATCCCAGTAGGCAGCAGCAGCCATGTGCCAGTCAGCAGGGCATGGCAACCCCCCAGGACACCGCTTCTGGTGTCTTCTGCCAAGGCTGAGCCTGGGCCGGGGTTTGGGTGGCAGGCGCTACTCACCATGGTGGTGAGCGCTGAGTATCCCTGAGCAATCAGCTCCCCAGGCCAGTTGCACCAGGTGATGACTTCCAGAGGGGCAAGTTGGTCTCCAATCCCAGCCGGGGTGAGAGAAACAAGGGTGTTTTGGGGACAGCTGATATCTGCGGGGAGCACGTGGCACAGCCCCTTGGGCTTCGGTTTCAGTGGCGGGGTGGTTTCTGCAGTTTTTTGGATGGTTAACAGTGGGTGTGTGGTGGGAGAGATAAGGAAAGGCGGCAGGTCAGAGCTCTCTGCACCTCCCGGGCACCTCAGGGCAATGCAGAGCGAGTTCTTTCTCCAACAACACTAATCCTCATTGAAGTTCTGCCTGGGCTGTCCCCTGTCCTTTCCTGGGGACCTGCCACAAAGCTCACTGAAGCTCACAGATCTCTCCTGACCTCAAGAGGCTTGGGATGAGCCTTCTCAGTTGTGTGAAATGTTAACCTTGAAACCACACAAAACTCACTTCTGAGCTGGGGTTCATTGTGGATGCAAAATAGATTGTGCTTATTGGCAATTTTAGTGTTTCATTGCAGCTAACGATACTCTAGAGCAAACCCGGGCAAAACTGAGGCTTTGATTAAAACTCAAGCGATGCAAAATTAGGAGGTTTTCATGCTGATATTGTGAAACTGGAAGATACCTGGAATACTCATAATCTTAAAACAAAACTCAGAGAATTTAACAGGGAAGGAATCGCAGAGCTCACTTGAAAAGAAAGCAGCTACCTCAAATGTCACTCTGAGATCTCTGCTCTCCTGTCTTCCCTTCACTCCATCCCCTACCTCTGTGCTTCCAAAGCATGTGTCAAGCACAGATGTATTTTGCTTGTATTGCAATGAGCAAACAATCTATCATGAGCAGAAGTGTTTCTCACTCTGTATTTTAAGAGCTTGTGGTATGTTATTAATGTGATTATGGGCGTGTGATAATCCAGCAGTCATGTATCTTCCTTAAAAAAGATGCTGGTTCCTTGGCCAAAGACGGAAAATACTTAAATGTACAGTCTGATGCCTGCTCATATCCACTACTAGAGACAGGAGTTTGATAACAGAAAACCAGGTGTTCCTCTAGTTGTATTTTTTAATATGGTTTACTAAGTGCTTTTATTAAATATTGTTTACTAGGTGAATGGTAATATATTCTGCTTTCCAGCTCTCCCCTCTTTGTCCTCTGCTTGTAACTTTCAAATCCCCTGACCAGTTTCAACCGAATTGGACAGGAAGGCAGAGCTGGCAGAAATGCAGAGGTCCTTGCCCACTCCATGGCAGCCACTGGCTAGGCATGAGCGCCACCCAAATATCCAGAGCCTGGGCTGACCCTCCTCATGCCCAGATGAGAGAAAGGGCAGGAGGCAGCTGTAAGGGAGGAGGGGCTGTAGGGAGCACGGTGGCACCAAGAGCTGGGGAATTGGCTGGGAGGCATGGGGAGAGGTGCCCAGGTTGGGAAACACAAGGCACAAATCCATAGGCCAGCAGGATTTGGACATCCTGTTGACAAAAAGAAGACTGACTTCTCCAAATCTGATTGATTACAAAATTCTGGGGTTAAATTCTGCAGGAGGTGGAGAGGAAAACCAAGCTATTTTAAAAACATTACATCAGTTTTTTGAGCATAATTATTAGATGTTTCTCATGCAGGGAGTCTGTGGAAGTCCTGGTGCCTCAGGAACAGGTGCTTGGCACGCTGATGAGAACAGGGCGGCTGATGCACTTTCGTTCTCTCTGTATGCACACAGACACACCCTGAACCTTTTCTCTCTGAAAATCAGTCTTCCCACATTAGCAACACTTGAAAATGCTTGGTACAGTACCCACAAATGAATGGGTGTTAACAATTTACTGGTGCTTGTAAGGGGTGCCTTCTCTAGGTTGCCCACAGGGACCACAGGGACTGAGTTCTGACTTGGTTGTGGCAAAATAGTGAAGCCCTGGACATCTGCCATTGCCCTGCCAGTGACTTCCCACACAATGCTAAGCGAGTCACGAAGACCAGCGTTTACAGAACTGACACCATGCGGGACTGCTTGTGACCACATCAAGGCACGGTTGGGGCTGGTTCCCAGAGCCTGTGTCCTTGGATTAGCCCAGGTGCCTTGATGCTGGCACACCTCCACGATGTGACACTCCGAAAGGTCAAGTGCCATGCTAGGATGGAAACGGGTGCTCTCTGTAGCCCCTCTGTGAGCAAAATAGGAATATAGGGAATGCCAGGCTGAATTTTCACATCACAGCAGTAGGAGGTATTAATGGAGGGCTTAAATAAAAAGGATGTTTTGAAGGTTGTATTTCATAGGAATTTCATGTATGTCCAAGCTGCGTAGATCTGTTTGATTCCCCTTGAACAGTTTTGCTGCTCTGGCATTCACCTGAGGTGCCCCACTGAAATGCCAGTGTAATTTAAAGCTGTTGCTGAGATGGCATCTGCTGCTGGAGACACTGATGTCCATGAACACCCTGGTGCCTCAGCACAGTGGAAAAGTGCCAGAACAGCCTTGATTGCAGCATAAACCTTTTGATTCATGATCTGAATGCACTGCTGGTATCCCCATGGACTTTCTCCTGCCATTGCACCTTCACACCTATCTATGAATTTTAGGATGTTCTCAGTCCCAGTTGTTAGACCAGGAAAATGTAGCTGGAAGTCTCTCAGTCTGACCTTTCCCTGCCCTGTGGGCAAACATGGTGTAGGCAGTGATTGCAGGGCCCCAGCGAGCCCAGTTTTGTGTCCATGGAGTACTTTTAAGCTTTACCTGGAGTTTTTTCTTCCAGCTGGGGACCACTTAGCTCTTCGTTTCTTCCCAGCGGTGAAATTTTTCGAGAAGTTTTGAGGAAAATTCCCTACAGCTTTTCTAAGTTATTGGAGAGTTGGGAAGTGAGGGGGGAATATCCACTTCCCTCCGCATATCGTGAGCACTGGCTCACAAGTAACTCCCTCCGGGAAGCCCCTCCTGCGTGTTACTGACAACAAAGAGCTCGGAGTGGAGCTGGGTTTCAGAAAGGGACAAAGAGTTGGTGAGAAAGATTCCCTGTTTTGTGGCCACCCCCAAAGACTGAAGTGTCTAGCAGTGAGCTTTAGGTGCTTGGTGTCTAATTTCCGTGGCAGCTCCAGGACAGGTTGTGCTGGGACAGATTTCATGGTGGAGGTGGCAGAAATTTCTCTTTACGTATCAGATTTGCCCATTTGATCACATGATGCAAGTTGGGTTTCTGACTTATTCCTCTTCTGCCTCTAGCTGTTGTTTGAATTTCTTTTTTCATGTGAGTTTCTGTCTCCTCCTGTCCCAGACATGCAAAAAAAAAAAAATGCCTTTACTTCAAAAACAAGGGCAGTGGATCAAGGAACTCTTCTTTCTGTCCATTTGTCACTCTACACAGAGTGAAACCTCCTCTAAGAGCTTGTCTGGAGAAACAAAAACCCAGCTAAAGGCTCCTGCTTTTGCCTGTAGACTCTGTTTTACTTTTTCTGTTGCAGTTTTTTTTTTTTAAATGAAAGAATTCTTTAGGAAAAACCCAAAAACCAAACAGAAAATTAAACTGAGACAAGCTGCATTCTTACATAGTCAAAATGCAGTTATATGCCTAAATACCAAGTTTGTAAAGCTTGTTTCCTTCACCCACATGGTTTCCATTTTCCCGTTAGATCGGAGTGAACCCAGATAGCTCCGGTGACCTCATGTTGCTCTGAGGGCGGACGCTTTTTTGCATTTCTTGGATCACTGAGACATTTGATTCCTTTTTGCAATGTCAGTGTTGGACATTCCTGCATTTAAGCATGCAAAGTTTGGGGTGGAAGTTTTTACTAACCGCGGTGGGTTACCAGCAGGGGTTGCCACCCTGTACGTCCTCACACCTTTGCTGCTCATCGCTGCCTCAATTCTGAATTTCAAATGTGGTTTAATGGGTGCGATTGATCTGACATAGGTGAAGGGCGTCGCTGGAAGAATGATCCCTCTGCCTTGCTTGTAGTGAGTTAGTTTTCTGCTGGGGCCAGCCTGCTGTCTTTGGTGCCTGTTTGGTTTTACACCAATGCTGCATAACCCAGAGGGGTACGAATGCAGATGGGATGCACAGCTGAGGGGCCAAGCCGATCATTGCCACCAAAAGGTGCAATCCTGCTCTTCTCTGGCTACGTGATCCTCCTCTTGTGTGCACTAGTTCTAACACGCGTCTGATCCTTGGATAATCTCCTTCACTTTCCAGCTCAGCAGAAAGTGTCTTTTTTTCCCTTTTTTTAGACCATTGTGTTCAATACGAGGTGTATTGAACCAGACTCTGGAGAGCCCTGCAATAGGGAGCACATGGGATTGGAAGGTGAAGGGGAGACATATCTCCTATGCTTGTGTGGGGAAGGCATGAGATCAGTGCCAGTGTGTTGTCTGGCTACATCCCAAGGTCATGCCAGGCTGGGGGGAAATTTCCACATTCAGAGAAATTCTCATAGAATCATAGTGTGGTTTGGGTTGGAAGGGACCTTAAAGCTCACCTTGTTCCAATCCCTGTGCCATGGACATGCGCACCTTCCACTGGACCAGGTTGCTCAGAGCCCTATCCAGCCATGCCTTGAACACTTCCAGGGATGGGGCATCCACAGCTTCTCTGGGAAACCTGTTCCAGTGCCTGATCACCCTCACAGTAAAGAACGTCTTCCTAATATCTGTTTTAACCTTCCCTCCAGCTTAAGGCCATTCCTCCTTGTCCTATCACTAAATGCCCCTCTCCAGCCTTCCTGCAGGCCCCCTTTCGGTACTGGAAGGCTGCTCTAAGGTCTCTCTCTTCCAGACTGAAGACTTCTCCTTCCTTTTAAACATGTGCTAGCCTGTATAAATGCCATGCACATGTAGATGTGGTATCTTTTGTAAGTCAGCAAGGCAGATATGCTGGATGCAGCGAAGTCTGTTTGCTTGGGAAAAGGAGATTAGTTTTGTGTTTAAATAGATCAGCTTTATGTTTAGTTGTAGCTGTTCTGTCCCCTTGGAGGGACATTACCACTGGGAGTCTCAGGAGTCCATTTGAGAATATGTAAATCTTTCCCAACAAGGAAATGCCATGGGCTTTGCTTCTGCTTTTTCACTGTTATGCTTTTAAAATATCATTGGTCCCAGGGGACTTCCTGACTGAAAAGAAAGTGCTGACTGTTGGCTAATGGTGGCACCTCTGCCTATCCTGAGCTCAAAGAACATTCACCTTTTGGCAAGTACAGGTTGTTACCAGATCACAGAAAAAGTTGTTGGAAGAGACCATGGAAGCAAGCCTCTCTGCACGCCCCTGCTCTTGCCATAGCAAGTACCCTTCAGTGTAATTTTAAATGCCTGGCAGACAAGGATTTCATCCCTGTGCAGGGGGAAGTGCTTCAGTCAGAACAGTCCTCGCTGTCAGACACAGGAGAGCCCCTTCCATGCACCGCGATGTCCCTGGATGGGGCCTCCAGCAGGACCTGCCCAAGTCCCTCATTTCACTCTTACAGACACCTCTGGACTGCTCTTAGTCATCCTCCAGTTAATTACCATTCCCTGTGCTGTGCTCTTACCTAGGGCCGTGGGATCTCTCCTCCAGCCAGTCCTCCAGCTCCAGGGGTTGCTGTCAAGGCTGTTGTCTGCAGAGTATCCGTGAGCCAGGGCTTGAGCAGAGACCAGTTTTTCTAACAAGATAATGGCTGGCAGGCCTGCAGCATTGTCAGCTGCACTGGTGGATGTCACTGTGGCCGTGGGCAAGTACTCTAGCAGTAAAAAAAGATATAAAAACTTGTAATTTTCCTGGTTTGGAGCGGGCTTATGTGAGAGGTATCATACTTGATTTTCGTGGTTCCTGGGCACTTTCACCTTCTGTTAGTTTCAGGAGAGGGCTGGCTATTTGGGGAGCATGAAAATTATGAGATTTAGGAAGCATTGAAGAGAAACTACAGCCTTAAGCAGTGGGGAGGACCTCAACTTCAGAAACTGCTGTGAGGACAGCAGGATGCATGGCAGTGGTGCTGGAGGAATTAGGAAAATTATCTGAGAACATCTTCAGCTGGGAGATAAATATAGAGGAAGTACAAAGTGATCCAGTCAGCAAGAGACAGAGTCTGCAGGGGTGAAAATTAACAAATTTATTTTTGTCTTTGTGTGTGACAAACCTCCCCCAAAGGCCCATCTTACACAACTGCCTCATCTAGTTTCTGCCCCCGAACTGGGAAATCATAATGTAAGAGTGCTGAGCCAGTTGCAGGAATTTGATCTCTAAAGGAACTAAAATATGCAAATCTTCTGAGGACATCCAGATTTAGTGCCCCTTCCTGCCCTTTTTAATTCTAGCAGTGGCACTTTCCACATGCTGGAAACGGAGAAAGGGGGAAGGTTAAGAGTCAAAGAAGTCCCCTGTGTCCTCTCCTCCCTGAGCAGCACCAACGTGGAGCTCTCTGCAGCAAAGGGGAAGATCTTGACACATGATACAGTCCCCATCCCATCCCCAAGTACTTCTGTGTCTCATATCCAGCTCCTTGCTTGGGTCTGACCTCTTGGGTAGTGCTAAAACTAGAAAATTGCCGACTGACTTGCACAGAGTTGCAATCTTACTCACCTTATAAACAGACTGGACATACCCAGGCAGCGGGCTTGTCCCAGCAGTGACTCAGAAAGCAGTAGATATTTATCTCAACAAGTACTGAAACTTGAGCTGGAGCAGGAGCGAGGGGTGCCAGCTGGTAAAGGGAGCCCCTTTACCAAAGTAGTTCAGATTCCCTTTTGTTTTCTCAATGCGAATTGCAGATTGTGAAGCTTTTTTCTAGTGATTGATGGAGTTTCCTTCTCTTTGAAGTCAGGTTGTTGGCTAAATCATGACTTAGTGACAGCACTTCATTTCCCACCTGGCTGGGTTGCCTTGGTGGCTTTGAAGGCAAAAGGCAGTCAGGGTGGAGTGAAATCAGCTTTCTGGTGAGCCAGAGATTAAGCCTGGAGAAAGCAGTGTTTGTCTGCGACCTGCAAAGGAAGCTGCAGTGGGATGGAGAGCTTCAGCAAGAGTTCAGCACGCCTAAGAAACTGGGCCCACATTGGACGCTGTCACGTGCTGAGAGTCCCCTGTGAAACCACTCTAAAATGAGCGTTACCTACATTACATCACTGCTTATCAAAGTATGCTCAGGGAGACAAGTAATGTTGATAGTTTCATTTGAGTTAGCACTCTAATTGAAAAAGGTGTGATTAATGTGCACCCCCAAAGATGGGCTGACTTTCTGTCTATAGTCACAGGAAGATATCCTCTGGTTTTCACAGCCACTTCATGCTTTTAAGGATTTCTTCACTAAACATCTGCAAACACATGAAACAAAACAGCATTAAAACGGAGGGAAGGCTGCTGAAGGAGTCAGCCACCAAAATACCAGGGGGATAGATAGCAATTGCCAAGTCAAGTGTATAGAGCTGGGCAAAGCAAGGTTACTGTTTTGTTTTGGAGGAAGGTGGCCACATGAAGATGGGATGTGCCTAAAACCATGTAAGGGGTGCCGTGCCCTCGCTGTACCGCTCCAAGCAGGGCGCTCTGAGCTTACAGCGCAGAAGCAAACAGGGATAAACTTTGAGAAAAACCTCTTCAGACGCCGTGCCTGCCATGACCTCACCGTACACTGTGATTAATCCTGTCACTTAAGCGCTGCAGGCAAACTGGACTAGTGTGGGGGAAGCAAGACTGACTGGAGTCACTGCCGAACGAAGTGCGTTGCCAGTTTTCTTCGAGACACCTTCTTTTTTGCTCCTCTCTCTCTCACCGCATTTGGGATGAGCAAGGGAACTTGACTGAGTGAAGGGATCTGTTTTTGCAGCTGCTTGGCTCTGCCAGAGCAGCCCAGAGCAGCGGCAGGCCTGTGGTTTGTGACCAGAGGTTTGCTTCGGGTTGTGCAAAAGGAAACTTTTCCTCCTTTCTCTGACTGCCCAGACTTCCCTTTGCATGCCTGAGCTTGCTGGAGTGGAATCTGTGTAGAAGGCTTGTCAGGCACTCATGCCTGGGTTAATATGCGGTCACAAACTCCATAAAAAGGGCAGCCAACAGCGCCTGCCAGCACCCACGTTCCCCCATTTCATCCTATCTTTCTTATTCCGCAGGGTCTTTACAGTGAAACACAGAGGGAGGCAGTGTTTTTATGTACTGGTCAACGTATTTCTCCACCTAGAGTTTATCTGGGCAACTAATGGGTCTGTCTGTGATCAGTGTATTCACAGAAGTCTGTCACAACACTGGCTTAAATACAAAGCATTTCTTCACATATTTCAGTATAGCACAGGACATTTGCTGAATTTGAACTCCATGGAAAGCTTTGGGAGAATCTCATTCCTCATTTGTAAAGTCACCTGGAATAAAAAAAAAGACCAAGGGGGAGTGTCTAGTCTTTTAAAGACTCACCTTTTAAAAACGCCTTGGTTTTTCAACAGATTAAATGTCTTGCTAGGAAATCTCTGCAAAATACTGCATTGCCTTCAAAGGATAAATCATGGAAGTTTGGGGTGAATGTAAAATTCACAGAAAATGAGGTGCCTGAGCTGCAGCATTACCTGAGGACTGTTAGGTGTGATTCTTGCCTCACCCCAGGGGATGGCCACCAGGCTAAAATGCAGCTCCACAAGACATGTTTTTCTCAGCCAGCACAGCCCCCCCTTACCATAAGTGCCCCCATCTCAGCAGCACATGCTGTGTACCTCCTCCCAGAGCTTCCCCAAGTCCTTATTTCAGCCCACACACAGATGGAGTGGGAGGAAGGTAGAGCTCTACAATCTCCTGTGTCCCCATTTCCTTGACTCCTTGCCCAAGGAGTCAGCGCCCCGGCAGAGCTGGAGTCCTCCATGCATGGTCTTAAGCAAAGTCAGTGATGTCATTAATTTATGAGAAGAGATATCAGCTGCTGTTGCAAAGATAAATAGGGAACTTGAATGGAAAAAAAAAAGGAAAAAAAACCAGCAAGGCTGTTTTGATCCTCTCGATTTTGGCGGTCCACTGACAATTTGCCTTATAAGTTTTTGCAGGACTGTCTGTTGAATAAATGTGCAGATCCACTGTCTTACCTGCTGGCAAGGGACTGCAGGCTCACCTTTCCCTTCTGTATGTGCTGCTCTGTGCGTAGTATGCAAAGCAAGGCAAGACGAGGTGAGACCAAATAAAGACAAAGCAGATCAGAAGGGCAGAGAAATGGGGAATGCAGGGGACAGAGAGTGGCTTTGGAGCTTCTGTTACCCAGGACTTATCTGAAGGTTTCCAACAGTTTGATGCTGCTTCTCTAGAGCATTGCTAGGTCTTTAACTGGCTTTTACTGTCAAATGTCTCTGCAGGACTCCTGTCCCAGAGGCAACCTTCTCTCCTGACTGCATGTGTGGTCAGGATAACCCAGCTCTCTGTGGCTGGGGAATTTCTGAGTCGAGGCTTGGGCAAGGAGTCAAGGAAATGGGGACACGGGAGATTGTAGAGCTCTACTGCTTGCTGACCTTCAGAGCAAACAAGAAACGATGATTTTCCTCTATGCTCACCTTTCTATTCTAATAAGCCCTGCTGTGTGGGGCATCTGCAGCACAGGTGTAGTTCGAATGAAACACGGTTTTCTGCACAGAGAACAGAAAGTCAGCCCTTCTACCAGTTCAGTGTTGCCACATGCCACGGGCTTCCAGTGACAGAGCAGTGTGTGTGCATAGCAAGGGAGTGGGTGGGCTGCAGAGGGGTGGGAAGAGGAGGGATCTTTTTTCTCTAGAAAATTTGTTAAAGATTATTTCCATGGTGAATACCTTCCCCATAGACCGGTTGCAGAGAACATTCAGCACAGAAATGGGACAGAACTGAATTTTCATTTTTGCTTTGCAGTTCACCTTTAATGTGACAGGGGACTTTTGTGAGGCTGAATGACTCTCCATGGACTTTGGTTCCTTCAGGCTTGCAGCATTCAGGTTGCAGTTTCAAGGGTGCAGAGCCTTTTAAGGGTAGATGCGACATCAGCAGGAGTTTCCAGCCCCTGCACATGTACTGCTGAGAAGGTTTTTGTTCTCCTTTTGGTTGCAAAGGAGACCCTTTGGGGCAAGGTACGGAGAACCTCATGCAACTCATGATGCGATGTCACCCTGACATTTACTGCACGCCTACTCTTCCCCTACTGCTGCAAAAGAAAATCGAAAATGGTCTCTATCAGGCTCCGCAATCCCAAAGTTTGACTGGATGTTTGACTAGCTGGTCTTTTGAGTGTCTCCGACAATAGTAGGAGCTGAACTGTGAGACCAAGCAAAGATGTGGTTGAGGGGAGGAAAGCACACATACACACAAATGCACGCAGGCATGCAGGAGAAGGAACTTCAAGAATCAGAGCCTGAAGTGAGCTGCTTTTAAAGTGAACAGAAGGAAAAGCTTTTTCAAACTGTGCAACTCGTCACCATAGGATGTTGTGGAAGCCAGGAATATATATGCATTCCTGAAGGGGCAGGAACTCCTCCTGGAGGGTGGGTCTAGCAGTAGCAGTTAAACTGCTGATGTCAAGAAACCCCTAAATTTCAGGCTGCCAAAGTTCTGATCTCATGTTGTATGGAAAAGCTAGTTTTTCTACCATTTTGCTACAGAGGTCAGAGGGCTGAGTGGACTCCTGGTCTGCCCCAGTTTGGTTGATCAAAATCTAGAATGCATTATAAGGGGAAGCACAGGTAGTGTGTGTGTGGGGAAAATGAATCTCCCTTCGGAAGACCAATGGAGCAGCTGAGTGGAGGGAAACCGGTTAAATGAGAAGCTGCTGGTTTATTTATATTCTATTTTATTTAATTAATATTAATATTAAAACATTTCATGGTGTTGCCAGGACCTCCACAGTAATTTTCGGTGTGTTTCCTACAGATTTAATGCAAAGTGTGCAAGTGGGACAGGAGTAGGTGTGCTGCAGGGGGAGAGACTTGTTTTGTAGGATCATAGAAATATTTAGCTTGGGAAAGACCTTTAAGTTCATTGAGTCCAGCCTTTAACTCAGCCCTGCCAATTCCACCAACAAACCCTGTCCCTAAGTGCCACGTCCATGTTAAATGCTCTGTCCCAGGCTTTCTGTCTGGGCTTTACTTCAGCAAGCAGCCCCCAGCGCTGCCCCAAGATCCAGCTGCAGCAGGGCACTGGCTGAGCATCTGCTTGTCTCCCTCCAGCACCTGCAGCTGTGGGATTGCGAGCATGTCATTGGGGAGTGGGCTGGACACAGGTCAGCATGGGCATGTCATCAGGGATGGGCTGGACACAGGTCAGCATGGGCATGTCATCAGGGATGGGCTGGACACAGGTCAGCATGCTGCAGGGGACTCACTGCTGCTGTGTGACATGGTCCCAAGGGTCTGTGAGTCACCACTAAGCGAGCTTGTGGCTGCCCTGGACGCCAGCTGAATCTGAATGCCACAGATCCCTGTCACCCTGCGTGTACGGCGTGGCTGCAGTTAGGGATTAGCTGGGACTATAAAGTGCAAGCCAGCATCAGCCAGACTTTGGTAGGGGGGTGGCAGTTCTTAGGCTCAGCTTTGTCAAGCTTTCAGTTCATGCGTCAGGCAGAGGCTTTGCCAGTGGTGATGCCGCACTGTCCCCGTCAGTGACACACTGCCTGTCAGGACTTTCCTGTTTCCTCTATCAGACGTGTTTACTGAGATGTGTTCCACAGGGAAGGAAGAAGGAATCTGAGTCTCTTCTGTCCCGAAGCCAGCTATTTCCTTGTTTTTCTGCTCTTGTCACTGGAGTAGAATGGATTTATATGCCACATCCACCACTGGAGATGAGTGCTAAGGTAGCGAGGCTGATGCAAGCAGGGAAAACATAAAGCAACCCAGCCTTCTGGACTAACAAAGCAGGGTGCACATCATCCCCAAGGCTGCACAAAGACAGGTGAAAGCTCAGCCATCTGCCCTGGCCTTGGTGCAGCACAGGACCATGTGTTAATGCTGGGTCACCTTTCAGCAGCAGCAGCAGGAGCTCCTTGCTAGGCTGCTCCCCCCTATGTCAGCTCCTGGCCTCTGCGAGCATCTGGCCACTGGAAAGAGGAAGGAATGGGAAAGCAAGGCTGCTCATGGGAGCGAAGTGCATAGTACTCATAGTTCCAAGTAGGAGGATTACTGCTAATGTGGTCAAAGTTCACAGAATTTCACAGAATATTCTGAGTTGGAAGGGACCCACAAGTGTCTGAAGCGAATGGCCCATACAGGGATGAAATCCACAAGCTTGGTGTTATTAGCACCAACTGAGTTAATCCCAGGGTCAGTTGTACCTAATTTCACCCTTGCAAGGGTCTCAGCTTGCTGTTGTAGATGCCTGTACTCCAGGTATGGCGCTGGCATAGTTGCTGGGAAGGAGTTGGGGAACATCTGTGCTGGTTTCCAAGTCATCCCAAGGGAAGTCAGTGGGCCATAAATATAAATTTTTTTTTAGGTAGACTAGGCAAAATTTGCTAATACTAGAAGGCTGATGACATCGTGGCCATAACCTTTGTTTACCACTGTAGATTTGCTTCTAATTTCTGGGATCTTGAAAATTTGTGTTGTTTTTTTTTTTTTCTTTTACAAAGAAAAGCCAAAAGCCAAAAAACTTCCAAAAAATCCCCAATCCCCCAAGCTAATAGTCCATTGTGGCCCTGTTAGGCATGCAGGGAATCCACTGGAGAGTGACACAGATTTTCTGAACACTGAAAAGGGAGAGCAGAGGAGATAGAATTTTGTGCATGTGTCTTTCTATCCCTTTACATGTGTAATGGCAATTCTTGACACTGAGGTGTGTTTTCTTTAAAGGGGTCAGCAAAATTTCTGTTCAGGCAGGTAACAGTCCTGACTTTTCCTTCAGCGGTCCATGAAGCAATTCTTGCATCCCACTAGCTCAGCATCCCAAGAAGGACTGGAGCATGATGTAAAAGGCAATGCCAAGGAAGGCCTTCCCACAGTGCAGGACTGAAGCTGTAAACAACTTGGTGGGTGATGGGGTACATAAGTAGGTGCAGACAGAGCCAAAACAGGTGAGCTCTAGGCGTCAGGTCCTGGCACAAAGCTGCACCACTGTCTCACTGACTTTTGCCACCTCACCTACAGGCCAAGCACTGGAGAAGAAAGTAGTTAAAAGCAAAGTGGGGGAAAAGGTCAGCCTGCCTTGCTGTTATGAAATTCCAAGCTCGGAAAGCCTACGGAATTACCGGGTCTACTGGCAGAAGAACACTATGGAAGTGGTGCTGGCTTACACACACGGGGAGATATTCGAGAGACATGAGCGGTACAGGAACCGGACAGAGATGGACCCCTGGAACTGCACTCTGTGGATCTCCCCCCTGGAAATCCTGGACAATGGCACTTACCAGTGTGTAGTTCAGCGCAACTCGATTGTTGTGTGTCATGAGAGCGTCACCCTCCTTGTTACAGGTAGGTGGATTGTCTCCTGACACTGAGGCTCTCCAGTGCTGACTTTTGGGGCTCAAGAACACTTCTCCAAGCTTTATTCATAGCATAGTAGATAGACTTCCATCAGGAAGCCTAAAAGAGTGCTGGAAGGTGTGTTAAGTATTTCCATTCTAGCAGCTTCCCTGCTTACCTTTCCAAAGCTACCCCAGGTACAGACAATCTGCCTTTACCACCACCTCCTCTTCTTGATGCCTCACTCTTGTGAAAGGACCCATCTCAAGGCTCCTCCCCAGTTACCACTGCTGGTCAGTCCCCCAGGCAGCCCCTCATGTCTTTTGGGCAAAGTGAGACCAAGCCTTTGGTCCACAGCAAGCATCCAAGCTGAAAGAGGAGGGGGCTGGCCACAGCAGCATTCCAGCCTGGCAGCAATCTCCAGGATGTGGCCAGCTCACTCCACTGCAGCTCCACAGCCCAAGGTTGAACTCAGCTGGAGATCTGAGGCTTTTTACCTTAAGAGACCAAGTTCCTTTGCTCAAAATGAATCTGAATCTTCCCCCAGAGGCCACAAAAAGTTCCATTGACATTATTTTCCATTTCCACCACTGCTTTTGTGGCGGTTGGTCTCAACCAAAGACAGAAATACTGATAACATATATAAATATATACATACATTTGAATACCTTTAACAGCAGAGAGTTACAGGAATCTTCCAGACAAGTCACTGAAGAAGCATTCCCCATCTGGAAGGAGATTCATCAACAAAAAAACCAAACAAGCTCCTGTGGTTTGACCACTGCCTGCTTGTCTGAGGGCATGGTGGGCATATGTGCAAGGAGACAGATTTAGTGATCTTTCTGGGAACTGATATGAAAAAAGGGAAGTGCACTGCCAGCACCCTCTCTAACCATGAGGGCTAAGGAGTTCACTGCATGAAAAATGTGAAACTATGGATCTCTTTTCCTGCCCACAAATACTCCAGTTTCTTTCCTTCCAGAAATCCCCGTTATCTTAACAGGCCAGCTGTAACAATTGTGGCAGACTTCTGCTCCCTTTGGTAGAGTGGGATCGGTTATTGTGGAGATCAGGAAGAGGAAATCTTCCCTCATCCCTGCTGGAATCAGACTGGGATGTCTGAGGGGTCTTTCTAGACTAGATGACAGTGTCATATTGCTCAACAGACAGTGGGCTTGGAAGGAAATCTATGTCATTCCTTGCTTGCTACGGTCAGCCATGCAGTGTTGAGCAAGTTTCTTTCACTAGTTAGAAGGTACTTGGTATCCTAGACCACGGGTTTGTGGGCAGCAGAAGCCACGGAAGACACACTCACAACTGGAATCTGCCTTGTGCAGATCCCAGGCAGTCCTGTGGTCAGATGGTGAGTCAGGCAGGGAGCAAACACAGACTAAACTGTAGCTGCTCCTAAAAGGACCATTTTGCAGTGAGCTGAGCAACCTGCTGCAGCTCTCTGACTGGCCTATGGCACAAGGAAGGCCAATTAAATTATGACAGAGGAGCAATGCCCTGTGAGTGATCAGGGCTGCAACCGCTGCTGTGATCTGATGGAATGGTAACTAAATCTTTCTTGCTTCAGCTGACTTCAGTAAGCCGAACATAACAGCAGAAGTAGCCGCTAGTTCTTGCGAGTCAACTGAGATGGTGATAGTATGTTCTTCTCACGGAGGTTTCCCCAAACCCAAAATCTCTGGAGCCCTCAACAACATGTCCGTGGAGTGGAATGCCCGCTGGGTGTCCGAGTCCAGCCTCAGCCCATACAATGTCACTGGCACGCTGGTGCTCAACGTGACCAAAGACGTCAACATAACTTGCTCCATTGAATACGATGGCTTTGCCAAGTCCACCAGTTTGCTTCTGAGTAAGTTTTATTAATACTTTTTTTACAAAACCATTTTGTTGAATCTGCTGAGTTGCCTCTCCGAGAATTCAGTACATTTTGTGTAACTCTTCATTGCAAGGATGACACAACAATCCCATGTATGAGCTGCACACCAAAACATTTTAAAGGCTGTAAGGCAGCAGGAGTGGAAAGGGAGAGTTACAACAGTGACAGACAAGCAGAGATGGCTCTGTCTTCCTGCTGCTCTACTGTGCATCACAGCTGAGCTGAGGGGGCAACTGGATCCTGTTGTGAACTGGTGATATCAGGCTCAGTGGCTCCCACAGGTCGGGGTTGCCACCAACATCCAGTGCCCCTCTGCACTAGCACAGTCTTGCTGCCAATTGCATGACACAGACCTGGTATTGGAACAAAGGGACTTGAGAAACGTGTGCGCTTTAAAAGCCACAGGTTGCACTGACAAAGGATTTCCTCATTTAACAAGCTTCAGTGAAAGAAACTGTCAGCTGGGGACTAGACAAAATTCTGCTTTCATATCTAATACAGGGTTAACTCATAAGAAAAGAATTCCACCACTGAGCATGGCTTAGAAGTGATAGCATAATAGATAAGTCTGTGCTTTGAGAAGCTTGAGGCACAAGTGGAAACAGCATGAGAGAAGGCAGCACGCTACACTCCAGATGTTTTGCAGTAGAAGGGAATTTGTGAGAAAATTCTTAAAGGCAAAAGGATTTTTTTTTAATGTTGCTACCACAAAAGTATTCTGACATTTCTGTGGGTCTGGTGTTTTTACTGTAGAGATAAGGGCACCTTCAAGGGAAGATAAAGAAGTGCTGTTTTTCTTAGGGAATTGTACCTTATTCATCAAGGTAACTTATTCATCTATCTTACTAAAATCAAAGGGGTTTGTGTGGAGAGGTGCCATTCAGCCTCAGAATGAAAGCCAGGAAGTAGTCCTTTATGAATATTGGTGATTGCGGGATGTAGTGCATAATGTCCCTAGAGATGCTGATGGAAGAAGGTTATAAATGTCATACTACATAGAAAAGGAGAGCAACAAAAAAAAAAAGCAATAATAGTAATATACTGTTGTCACAGGGATTCTCAGAGGAGGGCGCAATCAACAGTGACACAGTCACAGCAGTCACAAACCCCCCACTTTCTGATTTTTAAGATATGGAACCACTCCCATTTTGGTAAATGGTCCTTTGAACAAGTCTTGCATGAACACAGAGTTCGTGACAGAATACAGCCTCTGGTAAATATAGGAGGCAAGCCTGACAGTGGGGGGAAAGACTGTACAGCAAATCAGGGCAGTGTCTTAGACGTGGAATGGTATTTAACTGTGCCAGATGTGGGTGATGAAAAACTGAAGATCTGTGCACACAGGTCTGGAGACCTCCAGACATGCAAGTCTGTCCCTCCTGAGGAATTAGGACTGTCCTGTAGTGTACAGGAGTGCCCTGGTATCTGCTCTTATATCCCAGTGGTACAATGGTCATTTCCAGTGGTGAAAAGCCAAAGGCTCTGGATCCACAGAAACGGAACTCTGCCACAACACTCTTTTCCTGCCACACAGAAAAAGAAGTCTATCCTAGGCTGTTTAATGCATCATTCTCCTTCACCCAGGAATCCAAAAGGAAAAAAATTAGGCATAAATCTGATAAAAACTGTATGGAAAACTGAAGACTAGCTTTGAGAATGGAATTTTCTAGCTGCAGACTCAGACTTTTCCACCAAGTCTAAAGCCTTTTTTTAAAACAGCTTATGTGCTTTTAAATATTGCCCGTCTCAGTTCTGTTCTGGACAAAGATCCAGTGTTTCACATTCTGTGCATGTATTAAAAATTTCAGCACATAGCAAACGTGGCAGAGTGGAAGAAATTAAGGTGCCAGCTTTGCTCGTTTGTTTATTGAATAGGTCAGTTTCCAGGCTGAATACCTGAGTTAGAACTTAGCCAGAACCACCGAAATTCATGTACCTGCTCTTAGATGAAAATGCCAATACGTTGTGTCCTTATTTTTTTATTTCTCCTGTCTCAGAAAAAACAAATGACTGTGTTGTTCCTCCTGTGCCTGCATCCTATAATGTCATTACTGCTTCGAGTATCATTGTTATCATCTTCATTTTGGCAATCACCCTAGCAGCGAGATACCTCCCAAGGCATGGTAAGTATAGCTCCTTTTTCAAGAAACTCTCTCTTACTGCTTATGTTTCTATTAGATACACATTTATAGAAACTACACTACCGCACTAGGTATTTCTGTACCTTCTTCTCATTTCCTTTTCTTTTTTTAATTTCAGCATCCATGCTCACAAAATCTAAGTCTGGCTCGTGACTTTGCTACATTTTGTGAGCAAGGGAGCGCTAGGGTTCAGGTTTGAGAGTGGTGATGGTGACTTTTGACAGCAAATCAGAATATTACCAAAATCAGGGGTATACAGAAATGAAGATATTCACAAAGGTTCATTTTTATATATTAACATATTATTTAAGATGTCAAGAATTTTGGTGATCATGATAGATGTGGCTGAGCAGTGGGAGTTTCAAAATTGGATCTCTCTCCACACCCTACTTAGACAATCCCTCAGCCAGTCACTGAGCCAAAGTAACAAAAATACATAGTGTTAGGGCCACAGAAAACACTTCAGCATAGCAGTGCCCCACTTTTAGGAGAAAACCAAGCTGGAGAGTTGGATTTGTATTCTTTGTGTGGCCAAAAATGGCACGAGTAGGGTGCCAGGTCCCACCCTGTGAAGTCTTCAGTAACTCTAGACATGTCTCAGGAGGTTTTCAATGGCAAAGGGGACATCAAACATGTGAGGGTTAGGTGGCAGCTAAGTAGATTTTTTTTCCTTAAAAAAATCTCGTTAGCTGTTGCTCTTAATCATATCTAACCTGATCTCACCAGAAAGCCCCTGAAGATGTGGGCAGACATCTAATGGATTTATAAAGGCAGCTAGGATTGAAAGTCAGCAGCACTAGACATCTTATCCACACCCTGTTAGCAGCTTTGCACAGCAATCCCAGGGAATGACAAGAGGCCTTGCTACACGTTAGAAATACCACCAAATCAAGTGCTGTCAGGTCACTGGGGAAGCCTTGTCTGGGGACAAGGATCCTACACTGAGAGGGCTCTAAGCTCAAGCCACTTAAACCAGGAGCCACCAATCTGAGCACCTCAGCCCAACATGGTCACCGTGGTATCCCCCTTTGGAAAAGGTTATTTGCAGGACAGCAAGGACTCAGTTTACTCACAGACACCTGTAAATGTGTGATGCTTGTGTCTTCTGATACCCCTACTCAGACAAGTTCACTCCCAAGTCAGAGATGTGGAGGTTGCATTGCTATTTTTTTCCCCCCTCCTCATCAGCCACATCCCTTCAATAACCAATGTGACCATTGAGGCAGGCTGGGATTATTTCTTTTCAGTGCTTTACCACAAAGAAAGGAAGCTTCTAGAAGGCAGTGACTCTGGGTTACACCTGTGCACCTTCTAATTTTCCATTCCTGTGCCCCTGTGACACCAGTGCTGACTCTCCCCTGCTGTTCCCTGGGGCTGTGTCAACAGGAAAGCAACAAGCAGGCTGAAACCAAGAAAATCACAGTTGATCACAGCCTGTGCTGTTAGCTGCATGTGTAATGAACTTCTAATTATAGGAGAAAATGAACTGGAATTGAAAGATTTGGCTCTAAACAAATATTGGCTGGAAATTAAAAGCTTCCTTACCATTAAATTAGCAAGATTCCGGAGCATTCTGAGATAGACTTTTATATAGGAACCAAATTGCTTTTAAAGCAGATGTAAAAAGCATACCCATGTGGTAGAGTGCAATCACCTGCAACAGCATGGCACATGGCTGTACAAATTGGAATGTTCCTTTCAGTCCCATTTTCATAATATGCACAGGGACTAAGTTTGCCAAGTCAGGTGGTGCTATTTGGTACAACCACTATCCAGCCCAAGTGTGTACTGCAACAAACTGAAACCAGGGTTTCCATCCAACTTCCCAGTTTGTGTAGTTGTCCCATTTCAGTGCAGCTGTGCATTGCCAGCTGTCTGGGAAGGGAAATACCTGTCCTAGGAGTGCTTCCTGCTGGTGTTGCTGCAGGTCACCTGTCAAGAGCTCAGAACAGGTCTGAGAGTACCTCTGTTGTTCTGGCCTATGGAAAGCTGAGTCAGGAGTTGCCTTGATGCTAAGAGTGGTTTCTGAGCTCAAAAAGCCATGCTTCAGAGACCTGAAGTGTGGGAGGGAAGAATAGAAAGGCAGAGAGAAACGGAAGTAAGAGTTCTCAGATGCTGATTGTTGTGGTGACCAAAACATGCAGATGCTTTGTTGAGGTTCACAGCCGCCTACTCTGAGGACCTCACAGCTTATCTTTACAGTAATTTAAGAATGACAACACACAAAGCACTAAGATATGAAGTCACTTAAGGAATAGCTTAGGATTCACGTTGCATAATTGGTGCAAGTACAGTTTGCTGTAGTAGTGGAGATTCACTTTGAACAGATAAAACAAGTCGTTCATAGATGTTGAGATACTAAGTGGACTTGGTTATTCTGAGCTCCTTTTAAAGCACTGAAAGAGTTTGTTGGTTTTAACACTGGCATTCTTTCACTTGGTAGATAAACTGCATTTAGTGACGTGTAACTTTTATCTTTATTTCCCTTCTGGCCTTATCTTAGCATGTAGTAACCTGTCTTTGTGCCAGGCTGAGGTCCTAGCCCTGTGCTAACAAGAACACTTTTACCCATATGACACTATATAGATAATATTTATATATAACCAAGCTTTCTATCAGATCAGACTACAACTACAAGCCAGGCATCTTCAGATGTACTGCAGGGGTGAGTCCTGCCAAGTTAAAACAGAAGTAACTAAACCTAAAGGATCTCTTTTTCTTTAATTTCTTCTCTCCTTTCTTCCCACTCTCAGTTATACTTTGTTGAAGAAGACATTTGGATTCAGTGCTTTCATGTCTTCTCTGATTCCAAATACTAGTGAGGGATCTTATTTTTCAGTTTGTTCTCACAGTCATAAGCCCCAGGATTCGGTGGAAGAGGGCATGAAGGAAGGTATGAAGCCGCCTGTGAGCTCTAAAGTGACATCTGAAACATCATCTGTATGACAACATTGCATTTGCAGGTAGTTTTCCTCATCACTTCTCACAAGCTATTAGATTCTTGTGTGATGTTAGCTCACAACACCACGCATGGCTTTTAATATGAGTGTGGGCTGTCTTTTAGGGTAAGTAAAACCAGTAGGGCCCTATTCCCAACTTGGACACGTGGTGTTTCCCAGTCAGGAATAGTGCTCACGTTGCTTGTAGGGCATTGCTTTGTTTGGGTTATTTCAAATTTCTAGAACTTAATCTAGTGAAAAACATTAGAGCACTGAATTTGCTGGGCTGCTAAGCTGCTTTTTTCCATAGAATGGGCCCTGTGTGGATGGTGTGAAAGTTTCTTTGGCATTCATTTCCTTAATTAATGTAAAATTTCAGGGACTAAATGGGGATGGAGAGAGATAGAGAGATGAAAGAAAAAGAACTTTTGACAACTTCAGCTGTCAGTGTCTGCTCTGAACCTGTGCAAGGAAGCTGATCAATATCTGAGAGGTGGGCTTGCAGCACAATCATCCAGCCATCAGGGTCTGCAGTGACATCCCCTGCCACTGCCCTTGTGCTCATTCTATGGACTTCCCAAGTAAGCACTGGGCAGTCTTTTAGTCCCTGTCTTGTTGGACTCATTTGTAAGTAGCTCATCACTACTACAGGTCCCACATGTGGCTTCATCCCCTAGAAATTACTTCTGCCTGATCTGATACATAAACATGGGAACATCACTGATAATAGAAATGACGGATTGATTAAATGGTGGTGAGGGATGGGTGAACTAGAGAACAACTCCAGCTTTCCCAGTAAGATCAGCGATGCCAGCCCACTTCTGAGAGATCTCCATTCCCTTCAGCAGCTGGAGGAATGGAGAAGGAAAAGTTTCCTCTCTAAGACTCGCCCAGGAAACACTCATATTTTAAAAAGAGTTACTTTCAATTATGAGTTGTTGCAAAAGATGAGCTGGAGAAGTCTGGCTTGCCAAGGTCTTATGATTACAAAGTATTATATTGGCTTTGGCTTGAAAGCTCAGCTGTGTTCAGGGCTGCGTCCTCCAAAAAGACATTTTAAAGTGAAGAGGCTGAAGGAAAGAGGAGCAGTTAACCGTTCTCATTGGCAGCATTATCCAGGTGACTGCATTTCTGCTCTCACTGAAGCACACGGAATTGCCAGGGTAATGCCATAGAGCAGCAGCTGTGGAGTCCTGCAAGTCATGAATTTGTCACGTTGTGCACTGCAGTATTCTAAAAGCTTAATAGTTTTGAGATGGAAAGGAGGGGAAACTCTCATTCAGGCCACTCGTCTCATTTCCAAACCTGAACACCCACTCATGTTTTCCTCCGGGGAAGGCCCTGTCTGGAACAGATACTAGAGCCTCGGTTAGCATGAATTTTGGGGAGTTTTGTGATGGGAGTGGCAGGAGTTCACCTACTGAATCAACCCCTTCTGCCACATTCCTCTTCTGTTATAAAAGTTTGCCAGGCTTTTACTGTAGGTGGTGTTTCCCCAGCTCCAGTGCCTGGGAAAGCTGCTGTGGGTGGACAGGGATGGAAGCTGTGCTTCCTTCGTGGCCGACTGCCATCTCGGCACCACATGATGCTCTGAGCCACGGTCCTGTTGCTGCTTAAATTGGGGAGCACGTTCATTAGTCATCCCTGTGCGCTCCAAAGGTTTCTGCAGGAAATGCTGAGCCGGACTGTAGCTCACAGCACCGCCGCTCGGAGCAGCTCCGATTTTATGGATTAGGAGCCCTCTCGTGGAGGGCTATCGCAGGTGGATACCCGTTTGTCGGCCCTGCGGCATTTAGGATTAAGAAGTGTGTTTGTGTGTGTGTGGGGGGGAAAATCAGTAAATGTTTTTCTTTGAATTCCTCAGGTTTCTTACCCTGTGCATTCTCCACTGCAGACTCCACTGTTCGTTGTACAGCAATGCTTATGGCGTTGACCCTTTGGCTCTCTGCAAGGGGGTGGCAGCAGCAGAAAACTCTGCTCGACATGACTGACAACACAATCTCATGTGAATGAATACAGACAGAAGCTCTGGGGTGGCCTTGTTACAACGGGGTCACTGGAATTCCAGCGGGGAGGATCCTCTGTGCTCCTGCAATGGGGCAGAAGAAGAACGTCATCAGCATCAACACGCCAGTTCAAGGCTTTGGGAACCTCTGGCTTTGATGCTGCTTCCATGAGAATCAGGGGCCTGCAGAGGTCTAGCAGGTAGCCCAAGCCCACCTACCCCTTTAGTAACACAGAGCTGCCCTTTGGGAGACCCCAGACCCCAGCACACAGTCTCAAGTCAGGTGGTACCTCCATGTTGTTACTGGGAGCAGCTAAAATTTCTTTTATATTCAGACTCACACAAGTATCTGTTCTACATACTGAAGGACTTTGGATTTGGACTTGACAATTACAGATGTATGTCCTTTCCCACCCTAAAGAGACAATGATGCACATGTTTTTCATGAAGGAAAACCACCTTGGAAGTGAGTCTGTCTGCCTCATGCTTATTTGCAGTGCTATGAGACTTTCTAGGGAACGATACACACTGACAGCACAGCTAAGAGCTAACTAATATTGCTTATCCACAGCAGTGGCACAAGTTCTCATAGCCCTTCTCTCCTGAAAGGATGGCCTTGCCAGCCCAGGTGCTGAGGTACAGCTCCTCCCTTAAATTGCTGTGTGGGGGCACACCTGGGCACACCTTTGAGCATACACGTGTACAAGCTTTTATGTGCATTCCTTCCTGCCCACACCTGTAAAGCCCCATTGAAGTTTGTGTTACAGCCAGTGGTTATCCCTCATATCTTCTGTAATGAAATGTAACTCAGGGCCTTGCTTCATAAACATAGGTCTGCTCGTGTTTGTATATCTGCCTAGGGATAATTGTTAGGGTAGGCTCTGCAGATTCTGGGGAGTCTCTCACAGCAACCTATGGATTTACTTTGCACTGAATGTTGCTGCTTGCTGCCAGCGTTCTCTCCACCCAGTCAGGACTTGAAGGAATTTCCCTACAGGATGCTAATATTGGATAGAACTCATCTAATCTGGGTGACATTCTTCCTACTGTGTAGGAAAAAGTGGTTTCTCTTTTTGAGGGCAATGGAGGGAAAAAACCCAGGCCCCAACAAGTTTCCCAAGCAACTCTGCATACTAACCTAACCCAACACTGCCCTGAGTTTGACAGGTATGTTTTTCCCTTTTGCTCTGCAAGCTGTACCCATTCCCTTACTACAATGTCTGTGTTTCCAGGGCAGACCAAAGTCTGAAAGCACCGTGCCATCCTCTTTGTAGGATGTGTTGTTGCTTGAGCTGTTTATCTTCCCAGGACACAGAAAAGACATATTCCATCCATTTCATTTCTTTTTCTAGCAGGTACATATTTTGAGAGAAACTGCTAGAGAAAATAGGAGAAATAGAAGTAGTTTATAGAATATTGAGCTATGAGATCAAGTCAGTAGTAAAAAAATTAAGACATTGCTCCCCTTCTAGTCCTGCAGAGTTGTTTTGTCCTGTCAGCTCTTTTACTGCTTTCCCATTGTGCAAAGTGTAATGGCAACTTCAGAACATTCTTACAGAGGAGTTTTTGACAGAGAAAAGGAGGTAAGCTGAGTGATAAGGAAACAATACTTGTATGTTCTGGTTGCAAACAGAACATAAGTGACAGAAATCAGAATGTTTCCAAAAGGCAGCCTGACCCTATTGCAGGACTTGGTGTATGGGCAATGGTGTCTCACACTTCTCAGGTTTCCTCTCCTTTCAGCCTATGCTTGTTTCTTCCAGCACAAACTACCAGCTTTTTGCAGGCTGACCACCCTCTTCTGGCATTCACTTCCACCTCTGCTCATTTCCAGCATTGTCCCTCCCTATGATCACAATGGAATTCAACCTTACCAGCCACACCACAGCTCTGACAGTTGTACCAGCATGGTTTTCCTCTGACTATCCCATGCTCTATGTCTGCTCCTGACTGATGATTGCACAGCCTCCTGGAGAAGGGTTTGTCTTTTGCACTGTGCCAAACCTTTCTACACCACCACAAACTCCAGTGACACTTTCGGTAACTCCTTCTAAAGGAAACCAAAAGTTTCACTGACAAATATGTCTGCCATCAGGTTATTTTTAGAGTCTTGATGGGCAGGTTATTTTGGTTTATTTTTCCTTAAATCCTCTGAATCATGTTTTCTATTGCCTTATGCTGTATTCAGTGAATTGCACACAAATGGTTTCTGTGAGACCTTCTCAGCTTAATATACGGGTCATTGTAGCAGGTGAACTGCTCTGTTTATCACGGGTATATAATGTTGTTTCCTGGGGTTCCTCCTTTAATTGTATTAAAAAATTAATTGTAAACTCGGTTGCCTTTCCTCAGTAATAAAAGATGTCTCTCTACGTGCTGGGAAGTGGTAGAGCCTTTCAGTTATTCGCATGAGCCCCAGCCACAATTTTACAGCTGCTAAAAACACACAGCGTAGCATCAAGGCAGGTGATGCAGCAGTTGACAAAGCTGTACCAGGCACAGCTGGCGCCAAGCCACAGCTCTGCTTGGTGTGCTGGCAGCAGTGACAAAATGGCACTCAGGTACCCATCTTGTGACTTCCACGTACCTCACAGCTATCAGTTTGTCAGGGATTAACTGAGCAGCGTAGCTACAGGTTGTCGTTCTCCCTCTGAACAGGAGGTTCTTTGCAAAAGTAAAATCCAGTGGTAAGAGGTTCTCACTATATCCCTGCTACTTCTGTTACCTCCTCTGAAAGTGGAGGGCTGATAACTTCAGTGCTGTGCTTTTCCTGGGGGTGGAGGGAGTGGGGGTGAGGAATTCCTTACACATGCATTTAAAAAATAAGCTCTGAACCAACTCTTCACTCCCTGTTTGGACAGTGACTTTGAGAGTACAAAATAAAAAAGTGCAAGGAACTAAATTCAGCAGAAAATTGAGAAACAAATGGCTGCTAATCTTGAGTGTAGCTGGAAATCTCTGCTTCCCCTTGTTAATGTGCTGCACAAGGACATGTAGCAGTCCTGCCTTCCCAGCACAGAGAGAAAATCCACACCTTGGCTCTGCCTACCCTCCCACAGAAGAACGTCCCTGCATCAATGGTCGGCACAGGAAAATTAGTATTCTTTAGACATCACATCAAATACCACCAAATAGGAATAGAGACAGCAATGACACGGCTAATGGCACCAGAACTGCTGCGCAGATAAGAGTGGGGGATGTTGGGTGGGGATGTAATAGCAAAAAAAAAAAGATAAAAGAGAAAAAGATAAGACATCGCTGTGTAAGCACAATGGCAAAAACATGACTCAGAAGGGCCTGCTATTTTCTTTTTTGAGGGGGCAAAGGACAACAACACTACTGTCACCAGTGCATGCAGAGGCTAAAACAGGAAGAGGGAGAGTCATACCCACACCCCTCCTTATTCAGATCCCTCACTTAACACACAGAAAAGGCGAATTAGAGCTGGCTGATGACAACTCTGAAACACACGTATTTCTTCAACAGAAAAATGAACTACACTGGGATGTTTAAAAAATTAAATGCTCATTTCAGAAGTCAGAAAACACAACACCTTCTTGAAAGCAAACTGTGCCAAAAATCTGTTTGGGGTGGGTGGAATACGCTCTCTGGGATCAACTGTTCATGTTTCAATCAACAGTAATTATCTGTAAAAGCATTCGACCAGAACAGACTGACTACTCTGTTCCTGTGGGAAGTAGACCCAAACCCCCTGCCTGGAATGTAATTCCCTTTAGTAGCAGAAAAATCTCCAGCAAAGAAAGGGAACCAGAATTCTGCCCTTCTGCTTTGAGGGGACAGTGATGGGCCACCTGGCCCTTCTGAGGAAACACCCACCCACAGATAACAACTACGACTTAACAGTTGATCTCTGGATCAAAATAGACAGGGTTGGCTCTTGCTTTTATTACTGCCTGGATAGAGGGAACATCTGATACTGCCATCACTTTATTGCTCCCTGGTGGGATCTTAGCTGGAGCTCTTCTCGTGGGATATTACTCAAGGATGCTTCCCTAAAGCAAATACTGTACTAACATGAAGTACATACTGTACTAAGAGTTACAGACACAATCACCACTGCTATATGGCTTTATTGAGTGTTTTGAATCATATTTCCCCCAAAGGTCATCCCTTAATTTCCAATTTTCAAACTAAATTAGAGGCCTTTTTAATTGTTTAAAACTTCCCACAGTGCCAAGTCTTCCACCATCACTAAGAGAAATAAGTAATCTTTTCTGTGGCTCCCTCAGACTTTTTTACTGAGGAGCCCAACACATGCCTTTTTCAGGGCATTCCCATATCATTCCCAGCTCCTCCACCCTTCTTCAAGATTGACTGAAAAATACCCCAAAGTACTGTAGGAACCAAACCTGAAGAAACCACTGTCAGTAAGTTCTTCAGGTGCTGTCTGAAGACAGCTTTCACCAGAGCATAATGAACTTGAGGCATCAGGGTACCATTAGCACACAAACTATTCACAGGCTCCTTTCCTGTGAATATTTCTACATCTGGTGGTTTGGACACTCTCAGCAGTGAAATGGGTCCTTAGATGAGGCTCTGGAACTGCCCTCACTCCCTGCCAAACCCACATGACACTTCCTAGTGTGCAAAGTGACATTTCCATCTTCTTCGGTGGAACAGGTTTGGCCCTTCCAAGCTCTTGTGCAGTGTTATGCATCCATGAACAGCATTTCCAGCAAAATGCTTTTTCACAGGATATAAATGCCTTCACAGAAGAGTTCCATGATCCCAACCGAAGACTTTTACAAGCAGAATCAAAATGCTTTGTAGCTGTAAGACCCCAGCCCAAAGCCACAGGCTTAACTGGGAGTATTACTTTTAAAAAATATACAAGACTCCAAAAAATTCTCCCGACCAAATTTTTGGGAGTCTTTAGTTCTTTACAGCTTGAGATAGCCTAAAGAGAGAAAGCAGCACACGTTTTCTCAGGAGTTACTTTTAATATGGAAAATCAGCTCTCACATGTCCAGATGGCAAGGCTGTGACTGCATGGAGAGCACATGCCTTTGGTTTTATCTGCTCTGGTCCTTGTGGCCACTCCCTCCCATGCAGAACTTGCAGCCCACTGGCCATTCTGGGGCTCCAGGGCTGGGGTCTTACATTTTTGGTGTAATCTTTGCAGGATATGTCTTTGAGAAGCCAGGAGATATCTTTTGTTTGGGGCTAACTGTGCATTGCAGCGAGGTGAGACATGATGTTGGTCGAAGCTGATGTCTTCAAGTAATTGAACTTTCTGCTCCTCATTTATAGAGTTGTTCCTAGCCCTAGAAATGTGGATAAGGAGCTGATGTTTGTTTATACAGATGCCAGTGCACTGAGTGGCTCCCATTTTGAGAACAAAACTGATGGGAGGTAAATAGGATGCCTGTATGGCAAAAGGAGAAGTGTGAGGAAATCCTGAGCAGTGAAAAATCCAAAACAGTGTAAATCAGATGGGGAGCAGCCCATCAGAAGGGGAATCATCCAGCCCACCTCTTAAATAACCAAGTAGACTGCCTCACACGGTTAGCTGTCTTAGCCAAGGGAAAAAGAAGCAGAACAAGAAGAAATATGGGTAAACCAATCAGGTAATGGCAGTCACCTCACAGCAGGGATAGACCAAGAATGGGCAAAAACCAAAGGGATACTGTGGGGTGTTCCACAACCCCTACTATCCACAAGCCAGTGGGACAGTAGAAAGGACAAATGATCTCCTAAAATGGTTCTTGAGACCTCAAGACCTAAAGTGTCTGTGAGATGCTGTAACAAAAATTCATGATCAGAGTGGGGTAAATGGATGTCTGCAACTTAACAGCATTCTCCCACACAGCACCTACTATCCTTTCTGGAAGCAAATGGATGGACAATCCCTGGAACCCCATACATTCTCCAGGTCAGCCAGTACTGGTAAGCCTGACAACTATGGGGGAAGTGCCACTGGTCTTAAAGACCCACCCTGAACATGTATGCATGGGTAGCCACCAAAGCCTTTGGCAGAGAACCTGGAGGGTAGGAGGGCTCTGCAGAGGGACCTGGACAGGCTGGAGGGATGGGCCAAATCCAAGAGTGTGAGGTTAACAAGGCTGAGTGCCGGGTCCTGCACTTCAGCCACAACAATCTCATGGAGCACTACAGGTTGGGCACAGAGTGGCTGGAGAGTGGCCAGGCAGAAAAGGATCTGGGAGTTCTGACTGACAGCAGCCGAACATGAGCCAGCGTGTGCCCACATGGCCAAGAAGGCCAACGGCATTGTGGACTGTACCAGGAATAGTGTGGCCAGCAGGACCAGGGAAGTGATTCTTCCCCTGTAGTTGGCCCTTGTTAGACCATGCTTTGAGTGCTGTGTCCGAGTCTGGGCCACTCAATTTAGAAAGGACATTGAGGGGCTGGAGTGTGTCCAGAGAAGGGAATGGAGCTGGGGAAGGGACTGAAGCACAAGAGTTATGAGGAGCAGCTGAAGGTGTTCAGCCTGGAGAAGAGGAGGCTCAGGGGTGACCTTATCACTTTCTACAACTATCTGAAAGGAGGGTGTAGCCAGGTGGGGGTTGGTCTATTCTCCTGGGTAACAAAGGGTAGGACAAGAGGGCACAGTCTTAAGAAGAGCCAGGGGAGGTTTAGGTTGTACATTAGGAAGAAGTTCTTTACAGAGTGATTGGACATTGGAACGGGCTGTCCAGGGAGGTGGTAGAGTCACCATCCCTGGAGGTATTTTAAGAGGACACTGGATGTGGCACTCAGTGCCATGATCCGGTTGACACAGTGATGTTGGGTCAAAGGTTGGACAGAATGATCTCAGAGGTCTTTTCCAACCTAGCTGATTTTGAGATTTTTTAAACACAAAATTAACACCAAGTGGATTGTTCCTTTTTTTTTTGAGACCGGTCCAAGCAGGACCAAGTTTTCTTCTCTCTCCTCTTATACAAGTGTCCCAAGACATCTCATGAGAAGATGAAGTGCCAAGAGGACTGCAGAGTCACGCTGTTCTTTGCTGCACAGATTGTTTGCATGCATTTTGTCTTGATAGTTTTGAGATAGTTGTGTTTGTATATGTTTGATCTTGATAGTTTTCCAGTATGTATGCAAGTTTGACACAAACAATATTTTGAAATGTTTATGTTTCCTCTCTGGTTGCCTCAGCAGAAGAAAAAGAGTCCTCAAGAGTTCAGAGGGGATTTCATGTGAATATGAAGTCATGGTTTACCAAACTATTTGTATACCCCTTCCTACCTCCTCAGAGTGGGTGACTCATGGAGGGAAGGAGAAAAGGGGATAACAGACTGTTGGTGACAGCAGGAAAGTTTTCTCCAG
This sequence comes from Sclerurus mexicanus, assembly GCA_013396755.1. Lineage (NCBI taxonomy): Eukaryota > Metazoa > Chordata > Aves > Passeriformes > Furnariidae > Sclerurus > Sclerurus mexicanus. The sequence goes on from VWZF01005014.1 coordinate 1,891,195, forward strand.
CTGTACACAAAGGAGGACAAGAAAGGATTTCGGGTTTGGAAACCAATGAAGACTTTTCAGTAAGTTTGGCTGAGTAGGCAGGAACAGTTTGAGTGCTGCTGTACCTTTTACTTCCCTGAACCAACCATACTATGGTGTAGTAATTTCTACTAAATGTCACTTTCCTATGATACACCCTGACATATCCCCCTTCCCTGGCATTTGGATCCCCCTGACACCTGGTTGGTGGGAGAGATGAGGGTGGTAATCTGGGATATGTGTATGTTTGGGTTATGATGATACCTGGACCTGTCAGATTATCAGATCCAAAATGTAAAGTGGCCTAACTCTTGAAAACTGATTTATCCTTACACACTGCAATTAACAAAGAATCTTAAATTGTATTCACCATGCCATTTTGGGAGCTCAGCTTACAAGTCCAATCGGTAACAAAAATGGCTTCCTAATATTGCCTCATGCTTGATACGCTGTTATTAAATAAGCAAAGAATCGATGAAGTGCTGCACCTCACCAAAGAAGAATGCTGTCCACGGGAAAAAGTGGAATAAGTTACTGACCAGTCTGCTGAACTGTTCTAACCACAGCAATGAACAGACTGATTTCACAAACTTTCTGCCCAGATTGTGGTTTACATCTTGCCTGGAATTTTGAGACTCACAGGGTGGAAAACAATGCCTTACATAGATTGGTGCTTCTATATTAGCCAAACTCCTGGGGTTTTATTTATTGAAATAGCAACTGACCACTATACCTCTTCTTGGGTAATTTTCTCTTTCTCCTCTCCCTTTTCTCCCTCTGTCCACTGACACTACAGGAAGAAGAGTACAATTAGGCCTGGTTCTAGTGATTATTCCAACCCATGGGATGGAACGTGAGGACTGGATTACATTGCTGGGTAACAATCAGCTTGGGAGGTGTGTGTGTGAAGGGAGGAGGGGCTGGGTTGAACCTCAAGAAGGTCAGTGCTTTGGTGAGAAAGAGTGGCATCATATTCCTCACGGCAGGACCCTGGAGCCCACATGACGCAGTCCCACATCAGCTGCCAGTCAAAGGCAGCCCAGGAACACTTGAACACACCACACCTCCTGGAGCCCCTAACTCAGCCTCAAATTGGCTTTGTTTTGATTGTATGCTTTTAAACTTTTGCCAAATTCCCTTATTTTATCCCCTAAATTATCAGTAGAAGTATTTCTTGAGGAGAAGTGTGTGGCTTCTTCTCTTTACGCTGTCTCGAGGTGTTAAAGAACCAATGGCTCTGCAAAAGTTTGTAGGGCAAAACTTTTGGAGTCTTGTATATTTTTAGAAGTAATACTCCCAGTTAAGCTTGTGGCTTCGGGACTGGGGTCTTACAGTAGCTTCTTACAACAGAGATCTGGGGAAGACTCAGTAGCTCCTAAATCCTCTTGCTCAGTCCATCTTCAGTCCTCCCTTGGTGTTGTCTGGCCTAAGACTTCAGTCACACTGAGCCTGGATTGCCTAATGAGAGAAGAGAGAGTGCAAAGCAATTTTATGCCTGTATCCTCCTGACAAAGGTATGACTGCAGAATTCCAGCTACTGAAAAGTTTATTCTAGAGCTGGCACTATTAGTGAGTTTCACTAAGTCACACAACCAGTGTCATGGCCTTTTTTCCTCCAAAGCCTCCAGCTATCCTTCTTTCCTCTCTTTAACAGGGATGAAAAGAAGGCAGCTATGAAGGAAAAGCTACAGTTCTGGCCTCCTTCAGTTTTGGTAAAGAAATACTAATATGCTTGTCCCGCTTACCTTCTCAGACAAAAGTGAAAAACTGATGCAGTTACTGGCTGGGGCGGGGCATGACTTTTGAACAGAATACCTTATTACAAAACAAGCAGCAACATGACTTGAAGGGGCAGAGCTGTTCCTTACCACTCTGCCAGCTTCCGTTCATACAGCTCCCTGCGCTCGCGACTCCTCTTCTCCTGCATGGACTCACCAGCCAAGCTGTGCAATGCCAATAAGAGGCCTCCTGCAGGGATCCTAGAGGAGGAAGCAGAAAAGTCACGAGTCACCCAGGGGACACACAACAGCAGTAATTTATTGGCACTAGCAAAAGGAATATGCAGGAGCGAGACATCACATCAGGGGAGCATCATGTTCCCCAAGACTCACGTTACACCAGACCGAGCCACTCCTATTCTACTGTCACCCACCAAACACAGCCTCTCTTCAGCTGTGACTCACCAGAGCCCCTGAGATAACCTATTTTGAATTTACTCATTGACTGGCACCCACAGGGCAAAGGGGTGGACGGATTTAAGGTGCCCAAACAACTCCTGTAGGTCACCTAACCCATAAATCAGACAGTGACACTGCCGCTTAGCTTTCATCCAGCTCTGGAGATACTTGTGTTTTCACTGGTAAAGCTCCCTAGGCTGCTTCCAGGCATGCCCACAGCTGACACCATCCTGATGGAGCCAAGTGGCACATATAAAGCTCATTCTCTTGTTTAGGCAGGGTCCCCAGACTCCCTTCTGAGGATATTTACAAGCCAGCACTTCGAAATCCCAGCTCTGCCTGAAAAGTCAGACTTCTCCTGAGTTGCAGGTCATTGTCCTGATGGACAGAGCCTCTGAGAGAGAACCACAGATTTCCTCCATGCCCCAGGGAGCTTTAGGAGATTCATGACTGCAAAACCTACACAAAGAAGTGCCACCTTACAACCTTGTGTTGTACAGCCCAACCACACAGCTTCTTCCTCAGCCTTTCCTAATGGCTGCTGCTCTATATTTTGGCTTTGATGGAGCCTCTTTTGCAAAAAAATTATTTTTACACAGACTTTTTACCTGGCAGTCCCCAGGGTGCCCCCTTCTTCAAAAGGTGTCATCATTATATCTGACACCCCTTGTCTGGTTTCAGAGCTGCTACAGGAGCTGATGAAGCTGAGAAGGGAGCCCAGGAGCTACATCTTGCACTCTTGCCTTTACCCACAGGCTACAGAGTCCCTTAAAACAGAAGTCCAATGGTTCTATGCACAAGCATTCAGCTCATCAGTGACCATGCCAAGGAAGGGGGACATGCCTATAGCCCATCCCCACAATTTACAATAGTTAGTGTCTCCTCTAATAAGCAAACAACAGGAAGCAAGATGCTCAACTGAGATCCCTGAGATGTTACTACTGAGGAAGCAGCAAAACACAAATAAAGGAACAGAGAAGAAAAAACAATTTAAAGGTTGAAAGAAAAGTGATCATCATGAGGTCCCAAGGGAGATACAGAAAAGCCCCCAAGGCCAGAGAGGAAGGGAAGCTTCTGTAGCCCCACCTATGATTCAAGGCTTGGTGTGTGCAGCCAGTGTCCAACAAACACCCTTAAAGAGTAGCTTTAAGTCTCGATCACCCATCAGCAGCAGGCACAACTCACCCAAACGCTGTTCCAAACACCAGGCCACCTGCCAGACCCTGCAGGCCCAAGTTCATTCTGAAAAGGGCTCCTGTGAAGCCTAAAAAAAGAACAAACCCACAGAAACCAGAAGCAGCCCCCGCCCCCAGCCATCACGTACCGCTGTAGGGAGCTGCTTTGCTGCATTTCTCTTCTCTGTGAGCTGACACCTACTTTTAACAGAGCGGAAACCAAGCGCCGTGGCCACTGGGAGGGATCCTCACCACACAGTCACCACGGTCTCTGCACTGAAATATTTACAAAGCTCCTTCTGCTTCAAAAATCTGCCCAAGAAATGCTAAGAAGTATGTATAAAAGTAAAACTGAGCGCTCCCTAGGCTGGAGCATGATCCCTTCCCTCCTTTTTCCTGTTCAACAACAGCTAATAATAGTAGCTGTCATGTAAAGCAGAAAAGACCAGTAAAACACAGATCCAACTTTAAGGGCAATAAAGCCTGTAAAACTGAACAAGCAGATCACTTACCCAGAGCCCTGTTGCCAGGCATGCAAAACTTAGCATGAAAAGGGCAGCTCATAAACAGGGCACTGAGCTGCTACCAAGAGCAGAAATAAAAAATGCTTTCCCTAGTAAATAGGTGGTTATGAGAGCAGGTTATGCACCAAGTGTTGCCTTTACCTCACATAAGCATTTTTCACCCAAAACACTCCAGAAGGTATTCTGGAGAAGAACAAATAACCGCAAAACTCCCCAGTGATTTCAGCAGTTCATCAATATCTCTGTTACAAATAAAGCCACACAGCAGGTAAACAACCGAGCAAAGTCACAACAGAAGTCAGTGGAACAAGAAGCAAAACCCAGGAGCACAGAAGCCAGAGGCCTGCTCAGACCCAAGAGATGTGGATACCTGTAGCTTTTTGGCTACAACCCTTGCCCATGAAGAGGAAAGCACACAAGGTTACAGCACTCTTACCTCCTGCAGCAGCAAAATTACTGATGGTGGTTTTATCGCGGTACACGGACAGGCCAGTGCTCACCACGCTGCAAAGGTAAGGCACAGAAGAAGTCAGCAGTTGCATATGGAAAAAGAGAGGTAGCAAAACAGCCTGAAATAAAGCTGGATTTCATTAAGCCAACCCTCAGGTTGCCTCCAACTTCCTGGCTGCCCATCTGTTCAGAGCACACTCGTGCCAGCTGCAGGCGCTGTGACTTCTGTGACTTTACTGTAGGCAGCTGCACAGACACAGGTCAGGGAATGCCAGAGTTCCCAGCCTGGATCTGGGATATTGTTTCTTTTTTTTTTTAATCAAAAATTTTTTTTTCCATTGTATATTCAAGGATAAAAGAAATAGAGCAGTGCAAAGGTCCTGTCAGTCAGTCAGTCCTGATGTAGGACCTTCACCCCAGAAGCTGATCCATGTGTCAGTAAGGTCTTGCCTGATCAAGCCCCCCTTACTATGGCTAAGTCACATTCATGATGTCAGCAGGGTCACCTACTCTTGTGGGATTAGATTTCCCTCTGGGGTAGGTAAACCAACTCCTCCAAAAACATCGGCTTAGCCCCAAAACACTCTCTGTTCAGCAGCCACATCCTCCCCAGCACTTCAGTGAGCCTTCTGCAGGACATCTACAAGGCAATAATCTCCTTCCCAACACAGGTAAACCAAAACAATTTTGTTAATAATTGTTAAAATTAAAATTTGCACAACTGCAGGAAGAAACCTTCAACTTGGGCTTTACAGAAATAATACTGAGCAGCAAATATCTCCTTTCAGAGCCTTTTCCAAGGTGGTGAAAGGGGTGGTGGTGAAAAAGGGGCTGATCTGACTCCAGGGGAGACACCTAGTGGAAGACGATGAGGTTACATGTCAAATCCAAAGAAATCCAGGAAAATCCAAAGAAATCAAAGGCTCCTGGAGAGAAAGCAAACTGTACAGTAACTAAACGTAAAACCAGATACCAAACCAAAAGGAAGATCGAGGAGGAAATTCAGAAAGGACTAAAAAATTAGGGAGGCAGAATTATCAAATAATGACAGTCACTACTGCTGGTATCTCAAAAGCAGAAGGGGACAGAATATACCTGCATAGAGAGACAATGCAGGCTTAGGACTACATATAAAGTTACCATTTTGAATGTCAGAGAAAGAGATATTCCTAGTTTAAAAGGGCTCTAGTCAGAAGAGCATTCTTAATTTGATGCTCTATTGTCAGAAATGCAGTGAAACAGCCAAGGGAGAAAATCAGGGAAGTGGAACACTATCTCTGCATGGGTTTTTTGTGTGCAGGAAAAAATTGAAGGCCTAGAGGTACATAGAACTGGTAGGTCTGATGTTCAGTGACTGCTTAAGAACAAGACAATCATCTGCAAGAGTTTGAGAACAACAACAACAACAAAGGATTTTGAGTAACACTAGTGTATACAAACTAGGAGTAACAAGACATAGCAAAAAGGAGAAAAAATAGTGTGGGATAGAAAGCACTTCCAGAAACTGCCAGGACACTATCACACTCTCCCAGAGAAAAACACACAAAAAGAGACGAAGCAAAAGCAGAAGGGAGCTGTCAAGGAAGGGAAGAACAGTACTGCAGTCAGTAACAGCATGGACTAGATGCAAGGACAGGGCTTTTCCACTTTTAGGGTTTGGGTTGGTTCATTAGAAGATCTGAACTCCGGGATCATTCTAAAAGGTTAAACCCTCCTCGTGTTCACACCTAATCAATCAGACTCATGTTAGCATGACACTTGGAGCCTCAATCAGTCACCAGAGCTGTGAGTGCTGCCTGCACAAAGGGCTCCTTGCCACTAGTGCTGAAGCACAAGCACAAGCCAGCTCTCCTCCCACTGCCACAGGGGAACACTTACTTGAATATGGTCACAAAAGCTGTGACTCTCCAGCTCCAGCGCCACCCGTAGCGGATGAAACTCCGGAGGCCAGCACGGTGTGCAGATTGCTGAGGGAAGAGAGAGGACAGGCTACAGGTCACAAAAAAACCTAGAAACTAGCCCATTATTATAAGCTCAGAAGTATTAATAAATAATAACCATCAATAAGTAATAGTAAGTAGATAATAACCACCTACATTAAATGTTAACAGACCCTCAAGCTCTGCAGTTTAATAGTGGCACTTAAAAAGTTTGATAATAAGAGGGTTTTTTAAAGATGTGATAAACAGGAGTGTCATAAAAAATGAAAAAGTTGCAGTTAATACCAGAGAAGTAAATAAATTCTCTCTTCCAGTGCTTGTGGTGTAAGTGCTTAGCCTGGGTGCAGATACACCAGAGAGTCACCAGAGTGAAGCCAGGCATTGATACTTTACAGGGCCACTATGTCAGGGGCCAAATCTAACTGTGAGCCATGAAAAATCACATTTTACATCCAGCAGACTTTTAGAGGTGTTTTCTTCCTCTTAGCCCAGGTAACCAACACTTTAAAAGTCCAGATACGACTATAAAACGTGACAAACGCCTTTTGTTGCGCTGCTGTAAAAGAATGGTCTTAAAACAACCCCCCTCAGTAAGTCAGAAGTTGGACACTGTGAAGTCTCTTGCTAACACAGTAAAATTTAAAAGCACAAGAGCTTTTCAGGACATATCAATCAGCCATTTAACAGGACGGTATAACTAAGGACACTTTAAGCTATCTGTGCAGAATGTGGGTATTAGGGAACAGCCAGCTTAGAGCAGCTGCTCGGGCAGGCCCCACACAGACACAGCAAAAACCCTTGGTGCTTTTCCAGCAAAGGACCACACTCGGACACACACACAGACACACACACAGAAACACACACACACACACACATACAGACACACACACATACACAGAAACACACACATACAGACACAGAAACACACACACACACAGACACACATACAGACACAGACACAGAAACACACACACGCAGACACATACAGACACAGACAAGAAACACACACACACATACAGACACAGACAAGAAACACACACACACACACACACATACAGACACACACACATACACACACAGACACAGAAACACAGACACACAGACACACACACAGACACAGAAACACACACACATACACACAGTCACACACACAGACAGACACNCACAGACACACACATACACATAGAGAAACACACACACATACAGACACACACACACATACAGACACACACACAGACACAGAGAAACATACACAGACACACACACACACAAACACACACCCCCCACACAAAAAACACACACAGACACACACAAAACACACACACACACGTGTGTCCCGGCCGTACCACGGCATCTGCGCGGTTCTGGAACAGCTCCCCGTGGCTGCGCTCGATGAAGGCCCTGCGTGCGCTGACGAAGGCGGGCAGCCCTCCGTACAGCCAGCCCGCCAGGCCCGCCGTGAACGCCGCCTTGACGATGTTCACCGTCTCCTCCGGGTACCGCTGCAGCTCGCTGCAAGGGCAAGGGCACGGTGAGGGGGCGGCACGGCGGGGGCGCCCTGCCCCGGCCCGGCCCGGTGCTCACTCTCGCTGCCACAGCTCGCTGAGGCGCTCCCAGCCCGTCTGCGGCGGCGGCGCGGGCCGGCCGAACCGGGCCGGGGCCGCGGGACCCTCCGCCATGGCCGNCTCGGCTCAGCTCACCTGGGTTTGGCTCGGTTTGCCTCACCTGGGCTTGGCTTAGCTTGGCTTAGTTCGGCTCGGCCCACCTCGCTCTGGCTTGGCTCAGCTCGGCTCAGCTGGGTCCGGCTCGGCTCAGCTGGGCTTGGCTTGGCTAGGCTCACCTGGGTCTGTCTCAGCTCGGCTCATCTGGGTTCAGCTCAGCTCGGCTGCGTTAGGCTCAGCTCAGTTGGATTCAGCTTGGCTCACCTGGACTCAGCTTGGCTCAGCTCACCTGGGTTCAGCTCGGCCCAGCTGGGCACGGCACACCGTGTTGGGACAGGCAGGGCCATGCTGCCCCTCTGGGGCTTCCCCACAGGTAGAGCTGAGGGTCAGGGATGGTTTGGCAATATGGGGAAAAGGAATTGGACTGAAAAGTCCCCAGCTCGGACCTGCAGGTGACCAGGGCTGGAAGCAGAGATGCCCTAAATATTCCTCTGACATAGGAAGAGCAGAGAAACGCTGCACTGTCCTTGGGGGAACAGCTGGGAGCTCTCCAGACCATCCAACAAAACTTCATTTTCGTTTGTTTTATTCCAAAAAGCACTTCATTACAAATGGTTTAAAAATATCATACAGAGCTGTTTCAGTTTCTCGGAGTGCTGTCTCTCCATTGACTAAAAATAGAAAACCAGAAAAACCCTTTCCACTCTCACAGAGCTCTTTTCCTCAGAAACCAGGCTATTTTAATGCCCCAATCTGTTTCCTTTGCAGGCTGGGGTAAGCCAGGCATTGGTCCTGTAACCAGGATGCTGCTCCAGCAACAGGCACTTGACCAATAGGACCAGCAGTTTTGTCCCTGTACCAGGGTTTGGCAGTGCTGTGAGGCCTCTGTGAGCACACAAGTGCACAGGTCCACTTAATGTGTATTTTCCTTCTTCCCTGATCCACACTGACTGCAGAGGAGACTGAGCTAATGTTATCATTCTTCCCCATTATAATGTGCTGCTCCCTCAACCTTGAGGCTGCTTTACAATCAAGGGTGCTCCCCTGGGAGGCTGTGTCCCTCCTGCCAGCCCAAGCTGCTGCCCACGCTTTCCTGAGCACCTGTCTGGGTGCCAGAGAAGATGCTGCTCCCTACCAGGCCTCTTCCCTCAGGGCACACAGAGCATTTCAGGAATTGCACTCCCTCTGGGCTGAGCAGCCTGTTGTGGGCATAAACACACAGAGCGCAAGCAACCTGTGACTGAACTCAAACTGAGCAGTGTGAGGAGTAGCTGCCACTATGTGCCTGAAGATGAGAAAAGCAGTGGAACAGCTGTGAGGAAGTGCATTCTGAAGGGAGCAGATGTGTTACCAGCCTCAAAAAAAAAAAGAAAAAAGGCTCAAAATAAGCCTAGAAAGATTACAAGAGGGGATCAGAGCAGATTCTGAACCTGTGGAAGAAAGAAGCACTGACTTTACCTCTGCCAATACTTTCTCTGGGTTCCTAAGAGTCCCAGGATGTCTGGCCAGCCAGGTGGTGAGAGATAATTAATAGGGGCTCAGTTCTTCAGAGCCCTGCAGGCACCCAGCTCATCTGTCAGAGGACCAATCATCCCTATCTCAGCTGCCACCCAGGGCACTGTCTGCTACTCAGCCTGAGTGCTGTGGCCACATCACCATCACCTGCTGCTCCCCGATGAGGTAGGTAGTTTAACTCTGCAAGGATCATTTGTCCTGTCAATGGCATGTCAAAGCCTTACCATGAACCTCTAAAACCCAACATACACATAAGCTCTAAGCCATCCAAAAAGGCTACCTGCAAACCCCAGTACCTGCTTCTGTCAGAGGACACCTAATATCCCAAGTGCTATCATATGGGTGAGAAAACATTTGCCAAAAGAAGGGGCATGTATCTCCCAGCTGAGTGCAGCTCATGGTCTCTGTACCTTGCCTGTGAGTACAGAGGACTTAGTAAAAAGTCCAGTAAAATTAACAGCAAGGCTGAATGAGATTTAGGCTCATTCTGAGACACGTAGTAACAAAGTCCTAAATGCTAACCCCTTCTCCAGCCATGACTGACCATCCCATTAAAAAGCCATAATCCAATATTCTATTTAACAATCTCTTGGCAACAGTGTAACTGGGTCCCACAGCCTGGGAGCAATGCCCGACTCAGCCTAGTGCTGTTCTCTGTAGTTCTAGTCTAAAAGATAAATCTGAGAGAGCAAGAAAGAAGTTAACACTGATCTTCAGATTTCCACAGTGATTAGTTTGAGCTGAAGAGAAAAACAGAGAACTCTCTATAGTTCTGTTTTCAGCCGGTCAGAAGTGATCTCACTGTAGTTCTTCCTCCTTTTCACTTTGTATGTCAAGGCTTGGGAATATTCAGACAACAGATGCTCCCAGTAGCAAGAGATGTCCTCCATCTGCAAGTGCTCTGTGATGAACTGGCGTCCCCTAGAGACACACAAGGCATAGTCAGGACTGTTTTCCAGTTCCTACAAGAGTCACTGGTTTTGGTTTGGATGTGTATCAACTTTCACTCTTCCGTGTTTCAAATGAGAAACAACATACACTGCTCTGTACTGTCTATTTTAATTCTACAATTTTCATTCACAGGCACAACTCTGACGGTTGCAGTGCTTTTGTTATCCTCAAGATGGTATTTGTTGTCTGGGATAATAAATATCAGATTTCACTTATCAGATACAGCCTGAGCAGCACTGATTCACGCTGCTTCAGAAGCCAGTCCCTGCCAGCCTGGATAGATAATGCTTACAGTGCAGACACAGCTCCCAGGAGTCAGCTCACCTCATACTGAGACAAAAGCTCCCAACCTCTGACAGCTTTCCGTGGGGTTCCTGACATGGGTCACATCTGAACCAAAGACCTAAGCACGGAATTTTGTTCTTCGGTTCCCCTTGCTTGTTACAAGTGCTTCAGCCCTCCTGCTGTTATTGCAGAAGATCAGTTACACTGCACCCTAGTAATACCAGATTGTCTTTGATAGGCAACCCCTTCAAAAGCTGCATAAGAAAATGCTTTGAAAGAAGACTGCGTGATAGCCAGGAAGGACACACAACTTACCTCTCTGAAATTTCTTGTGCTACGGCATCATTTTCCTTTACAAACTGCAACAGGTCCCTAAAATGAAAGAAAAAGCTATGAAACAACTGGCTCAGTTAGCTTAACAACAGTCCCTTAGCTTAACTGTAGGGGAGGATGAGGTTAAGACTCTACAGCTGAGTGAGGATGTTGCTCACCTCAGAGCACAGAAGAGACTTGCCCTTCTTGATTGCTCCACATCAGTTCTGGACAGCACGCTGAAATCTGGGAACTATCTTCTTTTTGGCCCACTGATAAGTTCCTGTTCCCCCTTATCTGTGCTGCAAGACCCACCTGCATGGCTGGTGATTTCAGTGAGAGCGAGAGACTTACATGCTCCAGAGAAACTGTACTCCCCAAGTAATACAAACAAAGGATTCTTTGGGAGCAGTGATAAAGAGATAACAATGTGACCTCCAAGAGCAGTTGCCTGATGCCTCGGAGTGGAGGCACTTCTTAGGGTAACCTAAACCAAACTGCCTTCCCAAACGCTTCCCTGTGGCAGGAAATGCTCTGTGGGGCACGCCTCGGGTCTCTGTCACACCTGACATCAGAGAGGTCTGGTCGGACTGGGATGTAGTGGACCCAAGGCTTCAGCTGGGGGTAGAAGAACTCCAACCACTCTTCTCCAACGTGAAAGACGAGTGAACCACATAAGAAGAGGTGTTTCAACCGGAAACTGGCCGCCACTCCCCGAAAATTAAACAGGTACCTTAAAAAGGACAAGCAAAGAGAGGGACCTGATTGCACTTGGAATTTTGTCAGGAAATGCACTAAGACAATGGTCTGTGAGTAGCAGTGAACCTTCCCTCACAGGGAGCGGCTGAAGGGCCTCCCTCACACTGAGCTATGCACCGGCTGCTAAAACAAAGGGAAGGCATTTATTTGAATCTCCTCACGGAGAAGGTGAGCTGAAGTTAAGGATGTGCTGTGTGAGGTTCTGCTGTCTGTCAAAACTGAGGGAGAAAATCAAGGAGTCAAGCTTTACCTCCAATAAAGGCAGATGCCTGCCAACAAACCAAAGGAGGCCTCATGGACAGCTGCCAGCAAGGCATGGAAGGTCACAAGGTGGATGCTGATCCCGTGACTCTACGCTTCAGAGACTCTGTTACCACAAGGAAATTTTTCCCAATTCTCTCTGGCCTTGCAGTGAGCTTTTCTGTTCATTGTTCTGCTTTGCCACATCGACTTCAGATTATTTTTTCCTCTGGGATTCTGCTTTAATCTGAGGGTAATTGTTTCATATTAACTTGGGAATGCAACCCTAGGAGGTTAAATAGGCTAGCACACAACAGATGGACTTTGCAGATAATAAAAAATCCATGATTTTGTTTTCAGTGTTTTCTGCCAAGTTAGTAAAGTGGGCTTGACTGTGGCAGGGGGGTATTTCTCTTAGCAAACTGTATCTCAGAGGGATGTTTGTTTGCTTACTTGTTTTCTTTTTCAAACCCACATTTCTCCAATTATATAGAAAGCTGGTTTTCCTATGGGTAAAACAGCTCAGTGCTTATAACTGATCTTTGAAGTCAAACATTTTGGGCTGGGGGAAGAGAATCCTTCCTTTAATGAAGCTATTTTGGGTGAGATGGAGATTATGTATTATATATATTTTGGGCAAGATGGGAATTACAGCTAAACTTAGTTCAGCAGTAAATGACAAGGAGTAAATCTGAAATTACTCTGCATCCTTTGCCTTACCTAGGAGCTCAAGGCAAGGCCAAGGAGCATGTCGTACGAGGAACTCAACAAATACATGTAGGTATCTAACATGAACAGTGGTCTGGTAGCAAGGAAATGCCTCTGTCCAATCCCAGACACAGCTCCTACCACCCCTGATCTCGGCCAAGCCATTGAGTGCTGCTCTCAGCCAGCCTGCTGTAGCACCTACACTGAAGGAAGCAGACAGAAGTTCATGCTGACCCTACCAGACTCTGGTCTACAACAGAAGTGTGTGAGGATGTCTCAGCCTACACCATACAACGGGCTGAGGAGCATCAGAGTTGGGCAGTGTATGTGTAACAGAAGGGAGAAATCTGGGCAACAGTCTAGTGAAATACAAAATGAGACAAGTCAATCACATTTGCACAAAAACACAGATCCAGCCAAATGACTGAGCTCTTATATCAGCAGATCCTAGCTGGCAGAATCATAACTAGCAGAAGAAAAAGCAAAACATCAGACACACAAGTGCATACACATTAAGAGTTTATATTTTACATAGAAACCTGCAAGAATATTACACCAAAACCCCCTCACTAAAGCAGTTAAAGAGTAAAGCCTTTGTAAATCAAAACTATGTTCTTCCAAACACCACACAAGGTATGAATCAATACAATATGAATCAAAGTGTCTGCGCAATCAGATCTCAGGCTCTCTCTTTTACTATATACATCCAGTGGCAGCACTTGCCCCAGTATACATATGAAGACATAATTCCACAGTCCCTTACATCTTTGAAGACAGTAATGCCATCACTATAGCATTGAAAAGTAATTCTGAATACATCATTTGGTACAGGGACATAAAGAAAAATTCATAGAAAGCCTTTCTAAATAGGAAAGAAAAATTATCTATATGTTTATTACTGATCTTAGGCCTTTACTTTCTCAAAGCACTTTATTTCTCCTGATCTGATGGAAGAAAGTTAACACTGAAAAAGGCCATGCTAAGCTCACAAATTTTCAGCTGTCTTATATATGTTCACAAGCTTTCATATCTGCATGGGGCTGGTTGCTGGAATTAGACCTTAAACTAAAATGAGACCCTACACCATGCAAGGAAAGAAATAACTCAACAGCCTTTAAACAGCTAGACTAATCAAAAAACTCTTACTTGTATTTGCAGTGATCAACCAGTGGAATTTCCTTTGCAGGAGGCTTTCCTAAGGTATCCTTAAAATAAAGAGAATTAAAAACAAAAAATCAGTAAGCTTTTAATGGTGATTTCATTTGTTTTCCTTCTCAGTTAGAAACAAAGGTGACGTGTCAAAAGCCTTCATTCCCACTTCTGAGAAAACCTTCTCTGGTGGGCTTTTAGAAGGATTATAAAGAATTCCCCGCCCTTCAAACAAGACAAAAAGGTTCAGTAAATTACACACTGCCTGTATGCGAATGCCAGCACAAACACATTAAATGATAATGTTTTGTTGGCAGCTACAGAGTGGAAAACAGCTTGGGACAATGGATTGTGTGAAGCCAAGTGTAACCGGATTAGCCAAGACTGTCTGGAGAGAGCTGGACTGTAGACTTAGTATGAAACTAAAAAGTTACCAGCAACAGTTATCAGAAAGTTATCCACAACAGGATCAAGGTATGGAGAAGACAGAAAAAGGTTTAAAAAGACTGACAACACCACAGAGGCAGCTCAGAGATAGAAGAGGATGAGTTGGCCAATTTTGTTGTTATGGGAGAGGAGGGGATTGGCAGAGATTCATTTTCTTATGTGTGATGGTTTCCTTGAATAAAAAGCATAGAAGGAAGAAAAGTGTTTGGCCTGCCAGGCTCTGGAGACTCCTTCCTTTCATCTGTCAGAGAGGTGCGGCCATCAAGGGAACTACAAGCCTCCTCCGCTCCAGAGGATCACCCACAACTCTCCAACAAGATGTTTCTGAATCATCAAAGCCATCTTGCAATGCGACCCTTTCTGGCCTTCACACTCAGAAGACAGACAACACCCACACACCTTTTCAGATTTCCAAGCCTGGTTTTTAGTGTATTCAGCGTCAACAAGTTCAGGGTTTTCTCGGGACAGCAGGATGAGGGGATCTCTCTCAGGGCTCGTTCTGAAAAAGAAATGCTATCAGTAATTGCCAATCCACATGACCAAACACAGCTAACCAACTACAAGACTCAAGGCTCTGCTTTTTTATAAGGCTGACCTCCCTGTGTGCCCCCAAAACATTTTTAAGTGCCTACCATACAGTGTATTTCTGTCCAAGGGTATAATAGCAGAAGAGAATGAGTTATGGGTACCGAAATTATTTGAGGACATGTTTCTTTATTTCACTTACTAAATATTTAATAGTATTATTTAATCAATTCCCAGGATAAAGCAGCAGAGGCTGCTTCCTTCAGGCTTTATCCTGATAGGAGCCAAATGCTTTAACTTAGTCAGAGAGAGCTAAGGGATGCTAAGCATCTTCAGCACTGATCTCTCTGACACAACTTTAAAACACTACTGGTGAACAAGATTATGACCTCCTTGAGACACACTCATCATCTCCTGAGCCTCCCTGGTCAGGTATCAAATCCTTTTCCTATTGGGGATGGGAAGAAACAAAGTATGGGGTTTGACATTGTTTCAAACTGTCACTGGAGAGAAGGCAAAAATAATCTGCTCTCATCCCCCATGGGTCAGGTAAATTAGGGCCAGAATACTTTTCATTCAGTGCTGAGCACTTGCACACAAAGTATTCACGGTGGCAGGAAGCATGAACATCAATATCAAATCTCTAAATTTGTATCCAGCACCTGCAGTTCTCCTCACAGAACAAAACAAGCAGGTTCCTGGGGTGATAGTTTTGCTAATTAAGAAATAATGTAGCAAATCCATCACAACTTCTGTTTCCAATATTAGGTGATTATAATAAACTAGTTGCAAATGGCAGTTCTTATGGAGAGTCACTAATGGTGTAATGCTGCTGTACAACATGTCTCACTTTCCTTACTTTTGAAAAACACATTCTGGGTTACACTTGATTAGGATTAGGTCTTGCAGACAAATTTCTGCATACAGAGAGCTGTCACAGCCCATATTGGTAGAATCATCTGTTGCAGAAAAATATGCTCACCTGGATCCTCGGAAATATCCTTTAGAGATTTTTTTCTTCCATGGCCATTTTTCTGCAGATCTGAAAACATTTTTTATACACGGCAATAAATGATATAATATAACCATGAAACAGCACTCTCATCAGCTTTCACAGCATGATGTCTTTTTCTATTCTTCATTTTTGATGGAAATCACTTTCTTCATTATAGCAGAAAAAAACTCTCAGCCAGGTCCAATGAAACAGGTTTTCCTGTGAATATTGTGTTTAAGGCAACATGATATAGGCCACTTTTCAGAACACCTGTCAGTCAAAAATGAGTAACACATAACCTCCCCTCCACCCAAACCTTGAAAGGTATTAAAATATAGCTAAGATTTGAACCCACTTTTTGTACTGTGGCTTTATTTTACTGTATTTCACTAAATATGGATAGTGAAAAATTACTAGAGAGTTTCTAATCAGTCATTTCTCATTAAAAAACAAACTACCAATCAAAAAACAAAAAAACCCCCCACCTAATGTTTTGCACTTAAAACACAGGGGTTCACTGTTTTTCCAAATCACTTTCATTTTAAACCTAAGCAAGGCCTTCAAAACAGCTGTTCACATGGTTTATTTCTGTCAGTGCAGTCACCTGCCTACCTCAGGGGTACTCTTTGCCATAGTTTTCAGTTGCACCTGGTGGGACATCTAGGTCCTGATCCCCAAACTGATTATCTGCACAGGTCAAGCTTTGCATCTCCTTACAACCCCGTGACACAAGTGAAAACACAAAGATGAGTAAATGCTTTGGATCTCTATTATATTACATCACATTAAGCTTCAGATATGATTAGTCCCATAGATCTTCAGATTTTGAAGAGGGACATATTCATCCTTGCGTTCTGATGGCAAGTGATTGACATCAAAGTGTTTTTTCTTATTGTGTTTCTGTCTTCACTCACTGCTGCACACTTGGTTTGTCACTTTCCATGGGAAGCAGCCCCTTACTCTGCTAAGAGTCAAAAATCCTGCCAAAAGGAAGACTTCCAGTCAGAAACGTTTTCTGTCTAACTCTCAGCCCAGTAGTGACTATTGATTCTTGGGAATGATTCCAAATTTCTTGACTGCACAACAATACTCAAGTAAAAGCAGATCTAAAGGATTTCTTTTAGCCTTCCAGAAGCTTATACAAGCATCCTGGATCATCTCTGCAGTGAAAAACCCACAACTCCTACAGAAGTAGTTGGAAAGAAAATATTTCTGTATGTCAGGGGAGATTTCTGCAGGCAAAAGATAACTTTATTGACAAACCCTCTCTCACCAAAACCAATAGTAATCTGGCCCTGACAGCATGAGGGATGTGCATAGTTTGTCCTCTGCATTCCTTACTAAAGGGTTGCAAACAGAGCAGCTAATTATAGCTTCCAGTTACATCATCCAAGGTTTCCATGGAAAATTCTCACAGAGCAATAAGGCTGGAGGTAGTTAATTCAAGGCAGCAGGGCAGATCACAGGCCAATAGACCTATGGTCTTAGATGTCAACACTGGCCCAGTGCTGCCCAGTGCCAGATGGCTTTTACTGCAAGTTCATCTCCTATGAAACCTCCCCACACACATAACCATTTCCAAAACATACCTTCTGAGGTCCTCTCTCATGAGGTCCCAGCGCCCTAAACCTGTTGGGTAAATTGGCCAAACAGCTGGTCCTCCTTCCCAAAATGTCCAGGCAGGATACATGATATCATTGTATTCAGATGTCTTAAGAAAAAGGAGAATAATGCAAGAATGAGAGTAATATCTATTTATTACGGTTTACTGACTGAGCCTACCAGTAACAAAGGTTCTTTCTGGGAGCTCTGTTGGCTTTCTCCATTATGCTTCCTTAAGCAGCCACAAGAGCTCTGGGGTCACCAGTCTCTGGGGTTACAGAATCACCTGAGCTCCACTCACCTTTCTAAAGACTCATGCCTATGTGTAGCCACAAATGTTTTCTACTGATGATAAGTCAAGAGGCATCAATCTCCTTAGAGACTGAGGTTCTTATAGACACTTTTGACATTTAGGTTTCCAACACTTCAGTTCATTCCAGTCTTCATAGAGATCACTTAACAATTCACTGTAACAAATACCCAGGTCAGGTAAGAATTTCAGTTCCTCACTCCTGTTTGGTTGCTTAAATCCCCATATATCATCAAACGGAAGACCAGCACTTAAGGAAGATTGAACCCTTCCATGAAACCAGACTACAGGCAACTTCCTTGCACTAGTAATGAACTTCCTATATAATTGTCCATCTATCTGTCACCTGGAGACACTGGAGAGAGTCCAAGGCTATCAGGGTAGTTAGGAGGTTAGTGCACATGACATATATCATGGGGCTGAGCAAAGGGTTTGTCCATGCACAGAAAGAAGAGGCTTGGGGGAATGGAAATGAGAAGGGTACCCAGGAGATGACAATATTACAGAAAAGAAAATAAGAAACATTTGTGCTACAAAAAGGACTAAAATTTTGCATTAAATGAGATTAACTATATCACAGGAGATGATCAAAAATCCTTAATAATGCTGATAAACTATGGCTACAATTTTAACAAAGGTCTTGTAGCAAATGATAGCAATGCTGGCACACATTCCATTCAGCTGAGCATCATTCCACTGCAGCAGAAGTACACTTTTTGACCTGGAAGAGGAGCTAGTGAGGGTAAACACTGAACTATCAACTTGATCTGCAAGTTTGTTTGCCAGAAAACTGGAAACGAAAGGAAACAAAGGGCCAGAAAGAGCAAGCAATTTTGACACGCAGAAAACCTGTGGGGAACTATCTTCAAAAATATGTTCCCAAGAGAAAGGAGGACATGCATGTGTCAGAAATGCTCAGCTTTTAAAGATGTGAGCACCTTACTGAAGGAGAAAACTGGGACAACGGGTTTCATCCACTTGGGAACCTGGGGGTAGTCTCGCACATTGATCACCATTTCCATGTCAGGCAGGCGGTTGATGATCCCCAGAATGAAGTGCTCAACTCCACTGCATCTGTGGAGAAATGACATATGGCAAAGAGCTGTAAGAAGGTGGCAGAATCCTGCAGTCTCTTGCAGGCCTTTCTCTCTGCACTGGTGCAGAAAAGAGGATGAGCCTAAGCCATTCCATAATGCACGCTGGGAACTGCGTACAGCAGCCTCTAAGTCCCAGTATAGACACCAAAGAGGCAACCCATCCTGTTACATCTGGCCTGATCTCCAGCTGTTCTCTTCGATCCCACAGCCAACCAAGCCTTTGCACACTTAAGCGCAACAGTGACACTCCTACTGCTACATTTAAGCCTAAGAGGTTATTTCCTATGACCTTGCTCGGACAATTCACACCTCTGAAACATTGTACTCAATGACTTTCAACCTGGTAGAATTGATATTATTCTGTTCCAGTCAGGAAGGAGACATCTTCTGCACAGCTCTTACCTTGCAGGGAACATGCAGTCCTGCTCACGGTACAATTTGTTTTTAATGATTTGGTAGTGCGTCCCGAGCTTCCGGCTCACCACATCTGATATGGTCTCCTTAGAAATGCCACCTCGAAAAGGAGCCAGGTCCTGCTTCCAGACACTGAAACGAAACCATCAGCCATGATTATGCACTATTGGGAGGATACTGTGCATTAAATTATTGCAGTATGCAGAGCAGACTTCAAGCTCCATGCAGTTTCCAAGAGCTCTGCTACATGTGGTGTAACAGAGAATTTAATTTTTGTGATTTGGAAGTTTCTTAGGTATTTAAAGGTCCAAGCTTCACACCTTGACTACTTAGGTGCTGTTTGCCTGAACAGAAAGCCCAGCAAAGGCAAACTCTAGTTACTCTCCCACAGAAGCACCTGACATACCCTGGCACGTTTCGGGTAAAGGCTTTCAGCTCATTTCACCTTTGAGTTGCAAACCTTGTGCTCTGGCCCTCCATGAGTGATAGGCCACACCAAGACCAAACTCCTAACGCAATGTCATGCTACAGACATTAAAAAAAGAAAGCAACAGTCTAGTTGCAAGCAACACCATCCCCCAGGAACACTGGGTTCAGCAAAAACTGGCCCAGGAGGACGTGTTCTATGCAGCACGTGTTCTATGACTTCTGCACATCACCAGTGAGCTCTGCAAACACAGTATGGAAACATAAACCTAATGAATACAAGAAAACACAGGAGGAGGATGCAATTTATATAATTTGGTCTAAAGGTCCTCAGATCTAACTGCTTGGAGCATGTAATGAACACTGTCAACAGCCACAGAGACACCCTCCCTGCTTTTCTCTAGACACTGCAGCAAGGTTTCAGCTTAACAGGACGCTGTCAGGGTGATCCCACTGTGCCGGTGGTCAGACACTGGTACAGGCTGCCCAGAGAGGCTGTGGAGTTTCTTCAAGATATTGAGATACTCAAAATCTGACTGGGCACAGTCCTGGCAACCCTGTTTGAGCAGTGGGGTTGGACTTGATGACCTCAAGAGGTCCCCTCCAACCTCCAGAATTCAGCTACTCCATAAGAGGGTAAAGAACAGCAAAACTACATGAGGAATTGTCATTGTGCAGGTGGTCTGACCACAGCATGAGTAGTCTGGCAGGGATGCAAAGGCAATGAGCTTGAGAACAGGAAGAGAGTTGCAGTGTCATGGCACATCCATGTCATTGTAACCTAAAAGTGACAAGCGAAAGTAGAAATGAACAAGTTTGGACTTTCAGTCCTTGCCCACTGAGTGACAGAAGACTGGATGTAAGTAAAATATGTTACGTGGGTAAAAGTACTGGTTTTCAGCATTCTGCTTCATATTTACATACCTCTCCAAATTAGCTATTAAGTTAGCTATAAAAATGAGTTGAGTTTCTTAAGTGTCACAGAGCTGTAGTATCTTCCTGGTAGTACTTGTCACTAGCAGTGCTCCTCACAACCCTTAAACAAATTACTGCTTTAGTGAAAACTATGTTTCAAGACTCACAGTAATATTTACTTCATGTTACTATTGACTATCACTTTCTGAAGCAGATTTAAGGTTTTAATTACGTGGGAAGGTGTTCTGCCCAAAGGTGGGCAGGAGATGATGGAATGTATGTTTAAAGATTAGGAGATGTCTTTAGGCTGTGTCTGAATTGGAACTTAGGAAAAAGACTGGAAGGCTCAACAAGAACAGACTTTCCTTCATCCATATTTCAAGAGCAATGAAGATCAAAAACTCCAGAGTGTACAAACAGTTGCTCAATATGACTCATCTGACTTTGAAAGCCAATATAGCACTCAATCTCACCCCAAAATGAGTGAGTGCATCTGATACTTTTAAATAGGAGGCTTAAAGTTGGGCATCTGTGTTTCTGAAATCCTAATGGCAGAAAAATATGGCGACTCTTTCCTAAATTCCCTTTCCTTCTTTAAATAAAAACGCTGCTTAAACTTATCAAAAGCCCCCAGTCCTACAATCCCTGCCCACATGGCAATGATGACCTACACATCTGTAATTTTTGCCACGCTGCAGCTGTGCTGTCAGTGCAGGCAGAAAGGAAGTTTGTTTTGGCTATGCCTACAAGACAGGTCAGCCTGCACCTGTACTGCCTACCATGGTGTTCCATCACTTATAAACCTCGAGTTCTTTGCACTAAATTCACTGCAGGAAGATTAGACCAGCATTTCAAGTCAAAGTGCTGGCATTTTATATACAATGCTCTGTGGTCATCAAAGAAAACCACACAGGGCTTGCGTCTTCTTGAACGAGCTCCTCCTGGGTCACACTTTGGTCGTGTGGAAGTCAGGTAGATAAATACCCACCATCACTCCAATACTCACAATTGGTGACATAAACTCCCTGGGAAGAGAGCTAAAAAGTACAGCATCACATGGAATTAATCTGTGTTCTGTCACAACCTAAAGTACAGCACACCATCACACCAAATCAATGTGTTCTGTAAAAATCTTTGTTACAATCCAGCTATTTAGAATATTTTGCACACACTCGATTTCTCCCACTTTTAAAAGCCCACGAGAAAGATTTGCTAGTAACACGTGGGAGAAGGCAGAAGTGGATTGTTAAGGCAAACACGTATGGTTTATTGCGTGTTGATCCATGAAATGCCAGCACAGTGTACGTTCAGCTGCAGAGGACAAGCAGCATGACCAGCTTGCAGGTGGCTCCTTGTGACACCTTAAACCTCAAATATTCCCTCCCTAATCCGCCGTGTCCAGTCAGAAGCAAACCAGTCTCTCACCTTTGGTGGCAGCTGCAATTCTCCTTTACACACGGCTCGTAGGATTCCACAGCGCTCTTAATTTGGCCAGTTATCGCCCTCCACTCGGCATCTAAAACATGCAGGAAAGAAAAGCCAAAGGGATAGTTTGGGGGGAAGAAGAGATGAGGGGAAAGAGGGATGAGAGGAAGGAGGGAGGGGGGAAGGAGGGAAG
>VWZF01005014.1:1916445-1949211 GCA_013396755.1 Sclerurus mexicanus
GGAGCTGTAGTTCCCCCGCCGCCGGGAGCTGTAGTTCCCCCCGCCGCCGGGGGCTGTAGTTCCCCCGCCGCCGGGGGCTGTAGTTCCCCCGCCGCCGGGAGCTGTAGTTCCCCCGCCGCCGGGGGCTGTAGTTCCCCCCGCCGCCGGGGGCTGTAGTTCCCCCCGCCGCCGGGGGCTGTAGTTCCCCCGCCGCCGGGGGCCCCGCGTGTCGCGACGCAGCCGCAGGGCCCCATGTCGCGACACAGCCCGGCCGCGTTGGGATGGGAGGGGGAATACGATGCGGGAAGGCGGCCTGAGGGCGCTTCTGTGGTGGCCACCCCTCAGCGCACCTCGGACAGCCCCCGCTCCCTCTGGGGCGTCTCGGGGAGGATTTCCCTCGACACCTGAATGCATTCTGCAGCTTAAACAGCCTGTAAGAGGCTCCTGCTCCCGGCCAAGGCCTGGTTCGATGGGATCATTCAGGATGAATGTCCCGAGTCTCACCGCCGCAGGTCAGGTTGATTTGTATGAATTTCTGTGCAGTGCCAGGGTGCGATGACGGACAAAAACACACACGGGTTTGGGGCGGGGAAAAATATAACACTAGCACCGCTTTTTTATTATCAGGCTTGTCTTTTACACTTTTCCTTATCTGTTCATGCATACACATGCCACACTCTGTCAGCCAAGCACTTCTGTCCACGAGTCTTAGACCATCTTCTGATAGGGAGTTCACATCTCTCCTCAAAACACAGTCTCAAAACACATCTTGTTTTCCACACTTGTTCTTCTCGGTTGTTTTCCTTCTTTCTCCACTTTCCCACGCTCACATCTGCATCCTTCCAAGGCCAGAGCTGTCTTCAGCCCAGAAGGCTTCCGCATCGGGGCTGTGGGCTGCAGGGAATCACGGAATCACAGGATGGTTTGGGTTGGAAGGGACAGCAAAGGTCATCCATTCCCACCCCTCTGCCATGGGCAGGGATACCTTCCACTATCCCAGGTTGCTCCAAACCCCATCCAGCCTGGTCTTGGACACTTCCAGGGATGGGACATCCACAGCATCTTCGGGTAACCTCTTCCAGTGCCTCACCACCACCACAGTAAAGAATTTTTTCCTAATATCTCATCTAAACCTACCTTATTTCAGTTTGAATCCATTCCCCCCTTGTCCTGTCACTACGTGTTCTTGTAAAAAGTCCCTCCCCATCTTTCTTGCAGGCTCCCTTCAGGTACTGGAAGGCTGCTATTAGGTCAACCCTAAGCCATTTATTTTCCAGGCTGAACAGACCCAATCCACCCAGCCTTTCCACAGGAGAGGTGCTCCATACCTCTAATCATCTTGGTGGCCCTCCTTTGGAACCATTCCAACAGGTCAGTGTCCTTCAGGGACTAGACAATCTTTAAAGATCCCTTCCAACTCAAACTATTCTGACTCTGTGAAAGAAGAGGAATGGCAGGACTGAGGTGATTGATGAGCATCAATGTAAAGGGTAGAACCTTCTCTGTGCAAAGTGTTTCTAAGAGTACAGTCTTCAAAGCTACCCTTCACTTAGTGTTTGTGTCAGCTCAGTCAGATTTGTCCAGCCTTCAGGGGACAGGCTCATTAATGTGGTGCTGGATGCAATACATGTGCTAATAAGCAGACAAAAGAATGTAGGTCAGAGAGGCTGGAGGATAAGCAAATATTATCCAAACATGAATCCAGACCAGTCATTTGATGTTTCCTCCCTAGGTTGAATGTGATATGGCGTGTCATGTCTTCATAGGGTCTGTATATCCAAATGTCAATGCTAAAAATTCACCTTTCCTGGCCCAGATGCAGCTGTGGCTGCTCAGAGTGGACTCAGATTAGCCCCATAAGCCACCAACTCCACTTGTCATAAAGGCCTGTTTTGTGGGAAACTGAATTGATCCTGTAGGTATTTGTAGGTTTGAGTGGAGAAACAATGACCAGAAAACAGACCAAAGAGGAAAAGCATGTGCTGAGAAGGAACATGAAGGTTTCCCAAGGACTGCTAAATTCCAGAGACCAGTAGTTCTACTGAATCTAGGCACCAAGTGTCTTCTCAATCTGTGCAAGGCCACAAGTGACTACTGGTATCAACAGCAGTCTGTGTGGCTGGAGGGCAGAGGCTCCTACATGCAGGCAAAGTATCCAATGAAATAAGTGTATCCATTGAAATGTGTGTATTCTTTGAAATAGGTGAATTCAAGGGACCTTCTGAGCACCTGTTCAGAGGTGCTAGTGCCAGCACAACCCTCTACTGGGGTTGTCCTCCAGCTGTTGCTCCAACTGGGTACCTGAGGAATCGTATGAGCAAACTATGTGGGAATAAGTGAATGTTGGTGTATTATCTCCTGTTAAAAGTAACAACTTCCTAGAGTGAAAACCTTGAGTACTTCTGGCTGTCTCATCCTAAACTCCTGTTGCACAGCCAAAAAAAATTTTAAGCAATCAAGGAAATTAATCCCTTATTTCCATCTTCTCCTAGAGGCCCTCTGTCATCCTTTGATTTCTGCATAAGGTCTGCTGTCTTCCTTTCCCCTACAGTCTTTCTCACAGCTGCAGTAGTCATAGATCCAAAACTGGAGGCTGGTCTCAAGACTCCCCCAAAGGTGTGAAGCTTAGTAAGACAAAAGCCAAAAACTGCCAGTACTCTTAGATATCTATATTTGCCTCCAATGGCCTCATTCAGCCATCTCTACATGGCTAATCCACCCGTTATTTCTAGCAAAGTTTTCTGTCTTCCCTCTCAGGTTCCAGACCAGATTTTCCTGCTTCTTTCCTGGCTGACTGAATAGAGACATCAGTGCACTCTTCCAACACCATTTCTGTTTGTTTCTCACAGCTCTCTGCTAGTCTCCTACACAGCCAGTAGAGCTGTAGTAGTTCACTCTGTAGCAAAGGTTATTTCGGGTACTTTCTCTGAAGCAAATAGTAGGAGTGGTAGTCAGCATAAATGTTTAATAGGCCCTGAGAGCTAAGACTTTAAGATGAAGCTCCTTTTGAAGCTACATTTACAGCCTCTGCTCTCCCAGGCTTTGTATAATGAAAGCACCCCAGGCCACTGTGGTGTGGTTTTGGCATGTGCTGTAGTTCCCCCCAAGCACCTTGGATGGTTGTAAGCCTCAGAACCCCTTGACTCTCACTTCAAACACAGCCTTTGCCTCACCTTCTCTACCTTCTTAATTTCCTGTAAATCCAGAGCTCCATGCAGGAGCATCTGGCTCTGATCTTTGATACCCTCCCTCAAACACAGCCCCTCCCTCATTTTTTTTCTCTGCCAAATCAAGCGTAAACACCCACAAATTTGCTTTCATCATGTTCCATGTGCCCGGAGTGGAAAATCACTTGGCTATAAATCTGGTGTCCTTGCTTTACATATTCAACATAGGTTAGAAGAAGGCTGCTTGGGAAAGAGTTTGTTCTCCAAGCTGGTAATAAGGCTGAATTAAAGAAAACATGCTTCCTACATCTTGAGTTTCAGAGTTGTGGTCTGGCTTTCTAATTGCTACTATTTGCTTGCACAGGGCTGCCAGTGGGGGCTGTCCTCCTTTAGTTCATCCTTTTGTGCTAAATGGAACTCCTAGGTTTTCTGAACTTCTCATATAATGGTGAACATTTCATATGAAGAATGGTCATCTCAGCTGAGGGAAGGAGGAAACTGTACGGGCTCTTGAGGTTCAAAACCTGTGATTGGTATAACCAGAACTTCTGGTCTTAAGTCCAGTCTTTTCCATAAGAAGCCACACAGCTTCTGCAGAATCAAGATTGCTTCCTGTTGGTGAGATCCTCACGGAGCTTCTTTTCCTTTTGGCTCTGAGCTGTGTCCCATAACATGCAGCCCTGTCGAGGTGTTGGACTGTGGCTGTCAGGATTCAGGAAGGATGGCCTCAACTGCAGTACATGGCTTGGGGATATTTGGTATTGAATATTCAATTATTTTATGCAAAGGAGGGGAATTATGAAACTGTTACAGTAACTGGAGCATTGCAGGGAAGTATAGTGCTGGAATAGGATACCCAGTAAGGGCTGCGGTCATGAATGAGAGCTCAGACTAAGACTCTGTAGGGTCTGCAGAACTGCTGGGTTGGACTGGGCAAAACAAGTGCAGGAGATCTCAGAGCTGGGTCTTGATGAAACTCTACCCAAGTCTGCCAGTGAAGTCAGTAACCCAGCCCTCAACCCAGCCCAAGGATTTGTGAAGGCAATGGAAACAATGAACGTTCCAAGAAACATCAGGAAAGGCATCTGTAGCTCAAGTCCAAGGTCAAAGTTTAAGTAGTTGTGCATGCTGTGTGAGTAACACAAACCAACTACATCTGGTGCTTCAGAGAAGATGCAAGAACTGCAGTGGTTTCATCCCTTGAGGGATTTGTATGTTCCAGAGGATTCCTGTGCTCATGACAGCGATGACAGTATTATAAAGAATTTTTCATACTGGCAACAGAGTGTAACAGCTCCAAAGGGGAAGAAGGACACCCATTTACTGTGAACTGTATGTGTAAGTACACATATAAACATGGGGCCAGGAACATAATTAAGCCTTTTTATTTGTACCCCTTAAAAAGTGAATAGGCAAATCCACCTTTCTTGGAGGGGTTAAGAAAATGTAGGACTCTCGCACAGAAGGATGAACTGAGGGATTAAAAGTCATCAACACCCCTGCTACAAACAATAAGCTGGAAAAAGAACAAATTTGTAATGGTGGAGCATGGGGGGATCTTCAGAAAGTAAAAAGCCCTCTGTCTCATCGAGAGGATATATTCAATTTTTGTACCCATTTGCCTTTGCATTTGAGTTGCAGGGCACCACCACAAGCTGAAATTGAGCACATTCCTATGGAA
The DNA here is from genome assembly GCA_013396755.1 of Sclerurus mexicanus. NCBI lineage: Eukaryota > Metazoa > Chordata > Aves > Passeriformes > Furnariidae > Sclerurus > Sclerurus mexicanus. The sequence continues at coordinate 1,921,273 of VWZF01005014.1, forward strand.
AAAGCCTTGGCGGTAGGCCATGGCTGTAAAGACTTTTAAAAATCTGTTTGAGAGGCCATGTTAACTAAAACTGATCATAAATCACTTTTTGCCATTGCCAGTGGGGATCTGGCAAACACCTTCCTGCAAACAGAACGTCTCTTTCTCTAGCTACAGTTGTATAACTTGCAAATTGAATGCAAACCTGAGAAAGATTTAGTAGTTGCAGGCATACTCTCTAGAGCCTTTGACAAAAATTCTGAGGAACAAAGTCCCAGGCTAGATTATGGATATGTCAATTGGGGAAAACAAAACAGAAAACCCCAGCCTTGTCGGTTCTCAAATGAAATGCAGAATTTTATTGCTGGTGGTTTGCTGAGGACGAGACACTGCAGGATGTAATTAAGGTTCTACTAGAAAATGATTTGCACAGCTTATTCTGTCCCTGTTTCAGTTTAAAACGATTTAGATACCACTTCTCTGAGGCATGAAGAAAACTGATCCTTGAAGTGTTGCAGGAAAATAAAGACACAGAAAGCCATTTAGAGCCTGAAGGCAGCGTGAGACAACTCTGCCTCCCTCAATAGTCAGAAATACAAGTGATGTGAAATGGAGGAGTGTGTGCTGGTAGAAAACACTCACCCTCTGGAAGGAAGTTAAGGAAGTAGGCTGGCATCAGCTTGATGTGGGAGCCCTGAGCAGCCATTTTCATACTGCAGGGTAGTGTTTGAGGGAAGGCACTACAAGGTTTGTAAGGGAGCAGGTCACTTGCATCCGCTAACAGTGGATTTCACATACATGTCTGTCAATGGGCTGCAGTTTAGTAAAAGCTTATGTGTATGGCAGCTAATCCCAGGTGTCTAAATCTACCACACCCGTGGAAAACGATGCTGAAGTACTGCCAGGAAGGGGGCAGTGTCAATCTGTTGCACTCCTGGCACTCTATTGCAGTGGGTTGTCACATCTGTGCAGGCAGGAACCGATATCATAGTACGGGTGGGTTGGCCGAGATAGAAAAACCAGAAAAAGTGGACCAAAAATGTGGTATGATTTTGTAGCCTGGGATTGGCAGTGTTTCACAAGTGATACAGATGCATAGTAACAGCGAGAAACAATTACAGATGGGGTGTGCTCCGTGGAGACTTCGTGATCATGTGAAGGGGTTGTTGTAGGCAGTGTGTGCTGTGGAGAAACAGTTTCAGGTTTCCCAAATTCCAGAGGGCAATGGGAGAGTGTAAATTGCTGCCTTTCACGGTGGTGGTGTCATTTTAGAGTGGCTGTAGATCAGAAAGGCAAGCAACTAGAAATAGTGGGCTTTTTGCTAACCATGGTATGGGTTTTCCAGAGGATACAGGTGAAAACATGGGACATCTGGGACAACGGGACATTTCTTAGGGAAGCAGACAGCTTGTATTTGCTTGTGGTGTCCAATAGTTGGATGTAGGTGAACTTGTCTTCCCAGGGAAGCTTTGGGGATCTGTACCCCTCAGAAGCTCTCAGAGGTGCCCTTGTGCAAAGGCTCCCACTGAACAGCATCGATCAGCAGGAGCTCAGACAGTGATCAATGCAGAGCTCTGTGTGATTCCTGGTTAGGAGTAATTCCTAAACAACATGGAACATGGGATTTCTCACATGCTTTTCCAACTGGCAACAAAGGGCATGTTCATGTACAAAGTGCTGAGAGTTGAGAGGGCTTAAGTCCCTCCTGAAGTCCCAGAACTTGTCACTGCCAGTGTCATTGCTGCAGCTACTTTGTTTCCTGAACACCATCATTGCTGGAGAATTCCTAGATGCTTGGGACTCCATAGACATTAGGTCATAGAAGTTGTTAAATCATTGAAGCATGGAACTGTAATTGTGAACATCTTTTTTGCAACTACTTTTTTTTGCAGAGCTACACAAAATTTTTGCTTTTCTGTATCTTAGCATTGCTTGAATGTAATAGAATTTCCTCCTGCTAATAAACTGAGGCATTAAGTTTCTAATTTAGGGATGGGATAAAATGAGTTGTGCTGTGATTTCTAATCATGGGAGAACTCTTCTAATGTGCACACGTTCAGTGTTTGTCATATAAAAATGGTTTCTTAACAATGCCCATTGCAGCTAATTTGTATCTACATGGTGTAAACATTGATTTCTAAAGTTTTTTTAATAGATCCCCAAGCTACTTAATTATCACTTACTGACCCTTGTTTTCTAATGGTGATTAGTTTAGTTTCCTCAAACTTTATAAGAGCTGGGTCTCAAGTGGCAGTAATATGGACAACTTCTTATTCCATATTTAATAGGATTGGAAGGTCTCCAAAGCATTACTAGTTCATGTCTTCCCAGGAGTAGGCTCTTACCTTCATAGTGATACCCCCTCTTAGTTGGACATCTTGAATATTGTTTCTGGTTCAGCTAAAGCTTGTATTAAAATCAGAGAGAAGCAAATTCAAAACAGAACTTCTCCCGGATTTAACACCCACTAAATCTCTTGCTTTTGGTAGGCTTCTTTCAGGTCTGGCACACCTTTTGGTCTATGAACCTTGTGGATTCTTCAGTACCCATGTCTACGTGAGTCGAGGGAAGACAATAACCTGGATTCTGAGAATGATTTACCCTAAGGAAGGGCTATAGGCTAAATTAATCCCTATCAGAGTTTCATTGACTTGAACTGTTAGCAGAGCTGAACTTCTCTTAGACACTGAGCCTTCCACTGCAACTCTGCATTCTCCTACACTATTTAAATTACATTGGCTGTAAGGTCAGAGCATCACTATTTATCCTGATGTTCTCAATACAGGACAGGGTTAGAGAACAGTTCAGGGACTTGGCTGCTTTGAATGAGCTGTCACCAACTGGAAAGGGGATGCTTGTAGAAAAAGTTGATCAGTCTGTCTGCATTTGGAAAAAATAAAAGGTGAGGCACATGGAAGGAGATTGGGAAGGGATAAGGAAGTCACAGAAGGGTCACCATAGACACCAGAAACTTCTGGAGTTTTCCAGGCCCTTGCAGACCATAAGTTACATTCCATATTATCTTTGTTTTGCTGTAAACTGTAGCAGGTGCTAAGCTTCAACTCAAGCAAATGAACTCAGTTTCCCCTGAACTGCCTTCCTACAAAAATAAGAGTTGTACTTCACCTGTCAGTCAGGTAAACCCTACTGTTACTACAGTTTATATTTTTGTATTATTTACAAGTGAATAATTACCAACTATTGAAGATCTGAGGAGCAAGAGATGCATGCATTCAAAAGAGATTTGAAACAATTGGCACAGAGTTCAACAGACAGCTTGTACTCCTCTATAGCATGCTGGGACATCCTGTAACAGGACTGGAAAGAATATCCTTGGACTACGGATCCAGGCCCTTGGACCTTGTGCTGTGAGCAGCTGTGTTTATGTATAGAGTATCCACAAGGCAAAAAGTGCTTGACTTAGTCCTCAAAGCAAGGTAAATCCTGTCCTGATAGCATTGCTGGTTACAGACATATATTGAGATTAGAAGAGAAGTAGGAAGCATAAGGAAAAGTGATAAGTAAGGGGCATAAAAGAGAAAAGGTAGAGACTGATTTTGACTTTATTGAGGTAAAAAATTTGAGAAAGGCTTTCACTGATCAGAGAGCAGAGACTCTGGAAGAGACTCCCAAAAGCAGTAGTTGGTTTTCTTGTCACTTCCTATTGTCAGAGAACTAGAACTGTCTTAAAAGGGATACTGGCTCAGAGATGCACACCAGTCTGACCCAAGCAGTGAAACTTCTCTTCTTATCAAATACCATATCACAGAAAAGTCAGAAAATAGGACTGAAAGATGCATTGGGATGCCTTCTAGCCCATCCTTCTATCTGCTAGCATGGCTGGCTCTCATTCTTGACCAACATTTGCCCTTTTCTTAAAGACATACAGTGACAGAGCCTCCTCACACTTGTAGCAATTTTTGGCTCATTTTGGGCTTGCTTCCCTTGTAAGTTCAAGTCCTGCCTTCCAATGCTGACAGTGTAAGTCCCATGTAGCCAGTCCTACCCTTGTCTACTACCTTTGAATATCTGATTTTTCCTAAGTAACTGTAGAATTTTGCATCTGTTTTTTGAATAATATCTTTTTTTTTCTTCCCCAGCCTTTCTCAGATAATCAAAGATGTTTTGAAAACTAAGTCTGTTTTCCAGCATAGTTTCAGCCCCTCCCAAAAAGGTGCCATCTAAAAGTTTAATAAGCTCAACCTCTGTTTCTTTGGTCTTTTCATTAATGAAAACATTGAATAATACAAGTTCTGGGAGAGTCCTCTACAAGAATCTTGCTTGATGCGTCTTTCCTGTCTGATGGAGAAGTACCAGTAACTTCACTGGATATGAAATTTCCCTCTGCTCCAACTGACAGTCAAGAACAATAATTGTCACAGATTGTGAAACATTCCAACTTTAAAATCTTTTACAAAGAAAAGTCTGGGGAAGCATCTAATATCCCTAACAGCAGAATTTATTCATAGATTGTAGGAGATCCATGCTCTAGCCATAAAATCCGTAAACATTTAAAGGGAGATGATCTGCTCAAGGAAATTCTTTAAGTATTTATGGTACCCTACCAGACACCTACCAGGCCAAGACACCTCCTGGCCTTAAAGCTGGAGTGTTACTGAAATAGTCTCAGCAGATTGTTGGAAAAAACCCAACCAAACCAAACGTGTGGATCTAAGTCTTTTGGAAAAAGTATGACCTCTATAGAAAGCCTGGAAATTCCTTAAAGGTTTTATTTCTTTGAGAAAAGCTCTCATGGTTTGCTACTTTTGATTTTTGAGTCACACAGTGAGCTCATACTGGTGGTACACTGATCTGCATGTAGTTAAGTCCTAAGGATGCTTAGACATTCAAATGACCAAGGGGAGTGCTTGAATTTTTTAAGAAAATCATGTCTTGTACCTTCGCAATTTAAGCCAACCTTCAACTTTTTGGTATCAGGAAGAGTGCTCTGCAGAAGGCAGATTATTCCAAATGGTTCTGCTGCCATGCAAAGAGACCTCAACATCTTGGAGAAATGGGTCAAAGGGAGCCTCATGAAGCTCTACAAAGGGAAATGCTAAGCTCTCTCCCTGGGCAGGACCAACCCTGAGTCACCAGAACAGTCCAGGGACTGAGAGGCTGGAAAGCAGCTTTGCAGAGAAAGACCCGTAGGTCCAGGTGGGCACCAAGCTGAACACGAGCCAGGAGTGTGTCCTTTTGGGAATGAAGGCCAGCATCCTAAAAAAACACCACCAGCAGGCCAAGGGAGATAGTCCCTCCCCTCTGCTCAGCACTGATGAGGCACATCTGGAGTGGTGCCCAGTCCTGGGTTCCTCAGTGCAAAACATACATGGGCTACTGGAACAATTCCAGCAAGGGACCAGAAAAATATACACATGCTTGGAACACTTCTTACATGAGGAAAGGCTCAGAGGGCTGGGACTGTCCAGCGTGGAGAAGAGAAGGCTCAGGGGGATCTTATCAATGTGTATAAATGCCTGATAGGTGGCAGTAAAGAAGACAGAGCAGACTCTTCTCCATGGTAATCAGGGAAAGGACAAGAGGCCACAGGCACAACCTGAAACACAAGAATTTTTGTCTGAACATAAGAAGAAAACACTTTTTTTTTTTTTTTCACTGTGATGAGGGGTTGAATACTGGAACAGGTTGTCCAGAGAGGTTACAAAGAAGTCTCTGTTTATGAAGATATTAAAAAATCTGATTTGATACAGCCTTAAGCAACATGCTCTAGTTGATGCTGCTTTGACCAGGGCTGAATCAGGCAATTTTCAGAGGTCCCTTCCCACCTCAATGATTTTGTGATTCTTGGGAATGCTGTTACATGTTACTCCAGAGCGCCCATGTGTGGCACCATCATAAGCAGAGCATTGAATTGAGCCTCAGTTTGCACAGAAGTCCAAAGAAGGCAATTTGCATTTCGGTGTAAGGGAATGAGAGAAAGGTGTCTGTTCCTTGAGTCTCTCACACTTAGCAGAGACACCTCTGTGTGTGCCAACTGATGCCAAATTAGCATTTTACACATAACTAACTCTGGAAAGGCAAAAGGAGGCAGTGAAGAAAGTCCTGTGTGATATAAGCGCAGACCTTTCCATACATACAGGTCTGGATACATAATCAAGAAAGCTCTCACTCCGTTGTACACTTCATCCTTTATTATCATTATGTTTGTAATTACAGGCATAGATGGATATGTAAATCATCCCCCATCTGACCTAATGAGGAAGCAATTGCATTTTCTTTCCCATAGTGGGAAAGGACACAGATGAAGCCAGTCCCCCAAGCTACAGCCCTGACACAAGGTATCATTAGTTCACACAACCTGTTTGGAGAACAGGGGAAGGGGAACTGTGGAGCTTCCCCTTGGAAGGTCCATGGGAAGAGCTGGGAGCATCACCTAGTGAGGAACACGAGACAGAGCTTGCTCCAAAGGCAGACTCCTATTTCTGCACAGGGAAACCACCTGTCCTAGTGCATTCCTACAGAGTGTAGTGAAAGGGAACTGGAAGAGAGGACAGAGGCTGTGTATCAAGAAACACTTTGCTGGTGCAACTGATTTCTTCTCCCCATAGAAACAATCCAGCAGAGCCTCAAAAGCTACGCAATGAGCAAGGAGCATGCTGCATTTTTCTGTAAGGTACATGAACAGTGTGTATTTTTCTTAGCTTGTCAGGTAGACGTTTCCCTGTTCTGTCTATATCTTACTTCAACATCCTTTTTTCCCCAAGTTGTACAGTCTTTGTGTGCACTGCAGTGACACTTCTGTGGATATAGTCTGTCTGATAGGCCCCAATATGTAATTACATGGTGCTTTCCTACGGTATCCACAGGATCTTTAAAAATAAGTATTTCTTTAGTTCAGAAGTAGATCAGAGGGCATTACCTATTGCTCAAATATAGGATTCCTCTCCTACTGGGGAGGTGCAGAACCTGGTGCTCTGAATTCAGGTTGTTTCGTGACAGAACTGCTTGGGTTACCCTGTAACAAAAGAAGGGACATCCTTATAAGGGACATTTTAACGTGTATGTAAAGCCTGATTGGTATTTCCATGCCGCTTCTCTGTATCACAGAGCAACAGTGGTCCAATCTTTCCATACTAACATCCAGTAATTCTGGCCTGTTACTGGGATGTAACTGGTGCTGTGTGAGGGAGAGCAGCAGAAGTACTCTATTGTACCACTGCATCTGTATGCCATATAAAGTTCCTGTTATCAACAGCTGGCCTGCCTAACCAGGTGGTTTGGATTGGAATTGCAAAGTGCTGCCATGGTGCTGGTGTCTGCAAGTTCTGGCTGCAGAGGCATCAGCCTCCAAGTGCCACCTTCTGTGGAGCTGGACTGGCTTTCCGTGAGGGCTTTTCCAACAGATTCCAAGATGTGGTGACAACAGCTGCCTGCCACTGTGACACAGAGCCAATGTGGCATACTCTCTCCCTGGTACAGCTGGCTGCTCAGCTCTCTGAGTCCCAGCCTTGCCATCCCTATAGGACCTCTGCAGTAAAATAAAATGGCCTGCAGGTCTGGGGTGAGGTTGCTGGAGCTTCTATTATCCCAGATCTAAGACTCCAGGAAGAAGGAAGAATTTCTCCTTCCCAGAACAGTGTTTCTAATTAGTCTAGTCCCAGCCAAATAATTTTGGGATGAACTGAAAACCTTCAGCAGGACAATAATACCTTAATTTTGCTCCTTTCAGGACCCTGTGCTTTGTGTATTACTCCCTCCTGACTTGAGAGATGTATTTACAGGTTTATCCAAACAGTATTGTATCCATGTGGAACAGCATACAGTGAAACTTTAAAGTGTGCTGACTCCCTGTCTTTTTTTCCCCTTAAGCTGTAGGGTGTTTCTGATCTGCTCTTTACTGTGCCCTCTTTGAACAGGGGGAATGTTGTGTTGCTGAAGTGGCAGCCTTGGGCAAGATGTGGTGTGCTATCTCTCTCACCAGCTCCGTGGTTCAGTGCCAGCATCACTGTGCTTTGCCTTGCTCTCCTCTCCTGTCCCTTTTCCCCTCCCAAAAACCAAGGAGAAAATGCTGCCCCTGTCAGTAACCCGTATCCATTCAGGATAACTGGGGCTCCTGCCTCAGTTGCCAGCAGAAGTGGGAGCAGCCCCTGCTGCTGGAGCATCTTCAGCTACAGCCCTGCTGAGGTGCCCCTCCTGCTGCTGAAGTGTAAATCCCCAGTAGCTCTTTTAACCACCCTCCTCATGCTACTTGAAAAATAACTTTCCCTTGTCATTAACACTGATCTATAGCCGCATTAATGTGTGAAATCACTGGGTGTGAAAATAGTGTACTAACCACTACTTAATGTAATATTACCACAGTAATGTCTCTAAAAATATCTTGTCCACTTGATTGCTTTCATTGTGAACTAGAGATAATGTACCACTTACAGCTGATGATTAAAATTCATAAGGCTTTGGTTCTTAATTACAGCAACTTGCAATCAAAGTGAAATGTCAGATCCTGAATGTTGTTTATCTGTATACAAATTCTCAAAACCAAGAAAATATAAGGATCGTCTACACAACAAAGCCGAGCTGCTTTGCTTTAAGGTTAAGTAAAATAAATATGCGTTTGGGTATTACATTTTGACAGGCTGGAATCAGTGAGCGTGAGATCTTTGACGTGGCAGAACTCACCTCGTACGAAAAACACATCTTTGGAAAAGATATTGATGAAGATGGAAATGTAAACTTCACAGAAAACTGTTGTGGGTGGATGGAAGTAACTATTTGATGTGCTGAGAATAGAAATTTTGCAATTCAGGCTCAAGCTTAAACCAAAGATAGAGGTATGTGAAAATGCAGAGATGGATTCCCACTGCCATGGGGAATTACTGTGGTGGCTGGCAGGAGAGGGTAGGGTCCCCTTGTCTCCAGTGTCAAAATGACCTAACTATAATCATGCTCTTGATCAGCAGTGGCACTGCACAACAAAATCACATTCTTTTGGGTGCCCTTAGCACTGCATTTCCAGAGATATGTTTTTGTTTTCTTTTTTTTTAAGTTAATGCTAAGCCCTGAGGGTTTACAGTGCTCTGAGATGTATCTTACCCTAAATTTACAAACATATTCTCAGCCCTAACACCATGTCAACATAGCTCCACCCCTGGCCTTTTTTTTTTTTAGTTCTGGTATGTGAGATACAGGCACTGCTAAGTGTAGAAACTACAGTTCTATTCCATTTATAGTCCTACTGGCGTCCTTCATTTGTTGTATCTGTCCTGTGCCAGTCTGGAAAAATCCAAACCAGAGGGAGCCAATTTCTCATCATTTTTCCAATGTCAGTAAAACAAAATAACATTAAAACAATAGGATCACTTCCTTACTAAATCTGAGTAGCTCCATTTCTTTCTTCTGATTAAATGTCACTTCGAAGGGCATCTGACCCATTGTTTGCAAACTTCTTTAGAAAAACTAAGTTTTTTTTTCCATAGGATATTCCCCACTATCTACATACTAATTTCTCTTTGCCAGTAGATTAAAAAAAGAAATATTTGCATAAATGGGAAAACAAACCTTGACAGTAGTGTTCATTACTCTAGGCTTTTCATACCACCTGTCCCTTTCAGGTGTTACTTTTCCTTATGGTTTGGTCAACTTTGGAGTGACACTGATGAGGAAAATGCTCAATTTTAGAGATGATCCAGTACACCCAAGTGTTATTGCCTTAGCAGTTTGTCTCATAGTCATCTTCTGTCTGCCTACCTCTGTCCCAATGAGGAATGGTGAATGTTTCCAAAACATGAGCACCATTTCCCACACTGGTGGCATCATGCAGCTCTGATTCACTGTGACTTGTCCTGGCATGGAGTTGTCCTGCTGGCTCTGGTGGCTTGTGATGATTTTTTAGCCATCTGATGGTGTTTTATACTACTTGCTTGTCTTGAACAGCAGTTTGCTGTGGGAAGGATTTCTATGGCTGTGTGGCTTGATGAGCTCCTTGGTACATACTCTCTAATGCCAGCCTTAGCCATCAGCAATTCCTAACAGCTCAGCACTTCTAGAGCATCCTGCTGCTACTGAAGCTCTCCTGTTTGGACTGCTGCTACAACAAAAGCTGCTCTCCACTTGGATCATGCTCAGATTGGAGTGAGCACGTTCCTCGTGCTCTTCTGTAGCTGTTTCATGGGTGCCATGCAGAAAACATGTGCAGCCACAAGCAAAGCAGAAGCCTCTGACCAAGCAGAGGCAAATCAAGGCCCCTTTCCATCCCCAGTTCTGTTCCTCACCACCTTCAGGCTAACCCCTTTGCCTAGGGCATGGTGTGAGCTTTCTGGGATGTTAGCTCTCTGTGGCAGCTTCACAAGGCCTCACACCATGTCAAGCTTGCAGCTCTCCCCTACTTGGTACCTTATCCCTTTTTTAGTGTATAATGTGTATGTGGCACAATCCAGGACAAAAAGAAACATTCTCATAGCAAAAACTTGCTGTCTTGTTCCTCCTCTTGACATCCCAGACAGAAGACTAGCAGGAAATTTGATGCAAGGGTCCTATTTGTCTTTATGTTGCAGATAGTTTGGCCCCTCACATCTCAAGCAATGGGTTTCCAATACATTACTTCCAGCAAAATCAGTAAGAGAGTTACCCACACATTCTAGTGCCAGTGTCAAATGCCTTATGTCAGGTGGCTTGCAGCTGCAGGCAACCTTTCTATGTACCTCCCAGTCTGCTTCCAGAGTTCCCAGTCTGCTTCCAGAGCCTGAACAAGCTCATTTGCGGGTAGCTGAGGTATCCCTCCCTTCCGTGGCACTGTATCCCTCTCAGCTCACTTTTCAGTCCCACTGTTGGGACTGTTCATGGTCCCTGGGAGGGTTAGATGCTTCCCTTGGGAGCTCACAGCTGCAGTGAGGATGTGAAAGGAGATGCCCGTAGCTAAACTGTGTCTCTGTGGAGCACAGAGGTACAGATGAATGCCCCAATTTTCACGGTGCAGTTGCAGCAGGCAGAATGTGGCACAGCAGTGCAGAGACAGGTAACCAGGAGCTGCCTGGCTTGGGGGAAGATCCAGGATTGTCTGAGCAGCTCAAGCCCACTGAGGAACGTGTCCTCAAGAGACAACGTCTGACAGCTACCCACTCGCATGAAACACCACATGTCGAGGAATTTAATGTGAGCACGGTGGGTTAGGTTTGCATTTTGCCTGTTGCCTCCTCACACTTCCCAAATGCTGCAAAAAGGCCCAAGCATCAAAGGGAAGGCAGCCCCTGGCAGTCATGCTCTGTGCCACTGGAAATCCTGCAGGTTCCTGCTGCCATATGCTGCACGTTGCTCGGGGAGGGAAGACTCTCTTGTGCCTCTCACATTAGCCTTTTATTCCACAGGTTCAGGGCTGGTGATGACAGCTTTACACCTAGGGGTGAGACAGTTAATTTAGATTGGGCACCTGTTGCTCCCTTGTCCTCTCTGGCTGAGGATAGATCTCCTTTAAATACTGCATTCATTACTTACTCCGTGAGCAAGAAATCAGACTGTGCAAGGGAGGCAAAGAGGTACAACATGTAAAAAACATGTCCTCCCACTCTCCCTTTTCCACAGGATAGGCGATGTTTGACTTCGCACTCGAGGAAGCAGCTGAGAAATCCTTCAGATGGTTAAACATTTCAAATGGTTTGGATGGGTAAATGTCCTAGATTTTAAAAATTTCATGGAAGTGCTTGAGTTACAAAGTGGACCATGAAATGTTTATGGAAATGTTCTTACCCTCCTGCTACTGAAATCGGAACAAATAATGTAGTAAGGAGGAGGAGGCGGGAATTTTAGGGTAACGGGAAATTAAATGGGTGATGCTAGGTTTGAAAATGAACTTCTCATCCTTAGAAAGGAAATGCTACACTTGCCCAATTTCCCTTGTTTCAGAGAATATTTAATTTCTGTGAAAATTTGCCCTTTTGATTAGTAGGCATTTATATTTCGAGTGATGCTTTCTCTCTCAGAGGGCTGCAGTTCTGGAGACTCTGAGCTAAGGCTTGGACTAATCGACAGTCACCAAGGAATCCAAAAGGGAATATTGCCAGTGCTGGTAAATTACCACTTAGTAAAAGGAAAATGTGTATTCTGAAATACATAGCGCTGCTCCTCAGCCATGCTTGGCTCCAGCTTCTCATTCAGCAGCATGAAGTGAGCGATTCTTCTTTCACTCTGCAGTGAATATGATGTTGGTGAAAGGTCCTGGCCTGAGCGCCCTGGGAATTGAGCCCTGTGTAAGCCCTCAGCAGAGAGGCAAAGGATCCTGGCTACAGGCTGTTCTTCTCATCCGGTTTCAATGATGGAAGAGGAAACAGAGTTTACACAAAACCTAGCCCAACCCCCAGAAACATCTCGCTTTGTTTATGTTCCGAGCTAAGCCTGCGACTCTCGCTGTTTGGAAGAGCTATCCAGACATTTCTCCATCTGACTGACTTCACATCTATTCCTTGATCTCATCGAGAGATCTGGCTTTTAGCTCCCGCTCATGACGTCCCACTTTTCTCTCTCTCTCTCGCTCTGCTCTCCAGCGTCTGAAAGATCCCTGTATAACGTGATTATGCAACCATGCAAATGGACACGGTTCTTTTCATTTACTGCTAACCCCGCTTTGGGTCTCCTGTTATGAAAATAAAATTGTCTGCGAGAGACATGCTGCAGAAGGTAGCAGGAAGGGAGTTTTATGTGTCTGGGTTTGAATGCTTGAAGGTGGTATTAGAGATGGAAACAGACTATTTGAAGTAAACCAGTGTGCCACCATCTCTCCACAGGAACCAGCATCAGTTAATAGACTCAGACAGCTCTCCTCTGAATCCTTTCCCCCTAGGAAATGGCAGATACTCGCCTTCCTTGTTGTTTTCCTCAGCTGGAGGTCTCCCCCCCCCACTCCAGCCCAACCCGAGCTGCAGGGAAATCAGCGGTGCTGCTCTCCCCGAAGGCCAATTTGCACCCTCCCACTGTAAACAGGCAGCTGCTTCTCCACTTCGCACCCAGGCGGGAGGGCCTCGGGGGGCTGTTAAACACACCCTGTGCTGCTGCTGCTGTGCCCGGCTCTCGGCCAAGGGCTCCTAGGACCTGCCCAAGGGCGACTGCGGAGGAGGAGGAGTGTGGGAGTCCCTTACACACAGAGGAATTAAAAAAATGCCTAAAGCTTGTACTGCTTGGTTAAAGATTCAAGGCACCTTGGTCACTCCGTGTTATCCCTGTAAGAGATGATGTCCCTCTCTGCTGCGGTAGGAATACGACCTGTGCAATTCTGGTGGACTTTTCTCATCACAGCACCTCGGCCCCTTGCCAGAGCTTCATGGCCCTTATCCCATGGGATGATGGATCATCTCTGCACTGCATGTGCTGAGAGCAAAGCTTCGGGGCAGGCTGAGGTCTGCCAGGGGTGTGGGTGGCAAGCTTGTGTCCATCTCCCTCCAGCTGCCCCTTCCTCACTGCGGTGCAGGGGATACATTAGCCCCCTCCGAGTCTCTCCCGAAAAGCTGTTTCTCCATCTCACCGCGCCCTGAGGCGGGTTTCATCTATCCAGAAAACTCGCCTTACGGAGTAGGCAGGGCTCCCTCCCAGACTGGGGCAGCAGTTTGCAGCTACAGGGTTCTGGGAAGCGGCGGGAGCGAGGGAGGCAGGGAGGGAGGGAGGAAACCTCAGGAGGGCTGCAGGAGGGGGGCAGGCAGACACAGAGAAGGCACAGGGCAGGGCCCCCCAGCGTTGGGGACAGGGGGTGTCGGAGGGACCCGCGGGGTGCGGCTCGCCCGCCCGCCCGGCAGGGGACAGGCGCGCACCCGGCGGCGCTGCCCGCGGGACCGAGCGCGCCTCGCCCTTCCCTCCCATCCCTCCCCTTTCCTACCTCTCCCCACCCGCTTTTCTCCCGTTTTTGTTATTTTTTGGGAGGTTTTTTAAATTTTTGTCTTCCTCCCAGTTTTCCCCTTTTTTCCTCCTTTCCTTCGGGGGTGCGCTGCCTCTCCGCTCGAGTTGCATCCTTCCCTCGCCGCCCTCCTCTCCCATCTCCTTCCCGCTCCCTCTGTCAGCCTTGTGTAGCCTGGCGTGTTTCTCTGTTCCTCTCCCCGCCACGCAGCCCTCCCCCTGTGCAGCTCTCTCCATGAAATGGAGCTAAACAATTGCACCGGAGCAGCTTTTTCTGTTCCTGCCAAATGCCTGTGTGCCGAGGCACTATTGCTCTTGCGGTATTTTGGGTGCGTTCGTGCTGGAGATACTAGGACAATAACAAAACTGTGGATTTCTGCCTGCGCCTTTTTGGATCATAATGAGATTTGAAATCCAGCGTGAACGAGATGTGATGGATGGCTGTACTGATATTTTGAGCTGGTTTAGTTCAGAGTCATCTGAGATGCCCAGGATGAATAAAGGAGAGCGTGGCCCTGAATGTTACCTGCCACCCAAGAGAACATATCAAGTAACTGAAGTTACAGCATCATTTCTGTCTTTTTTTGTTTGGTTGGTTGGTTGTTTTTTTTTTCTTTTTTTCTGTTTTGGAGATAAATATGGTTCTGCACTCAAAGAACCTCTAGTAATTGCCCCATTCTTTAAATACAAAAAGAAGATGCATATCTTCATCTGCAGGGTACCTGAAATGACAGTATCTGCGATCAGTGCACACTGCTCCATTCATCGTAATACGACGTTAGCTGAGGCTGCCTCTGTCTCCCCCTGTCCTGTGATCTGCCCCCTTAACATCCCTGCTGGAGCACTTTGTAGGTCTGACCCCTGTCATGCACGGGGTGGGGGGATGCACAGCCCTGGTTCCTTCTTCTGGTAAAAAAGGAGCTTTGAGACTGGGAGCTGTGCTGCCCTGTAATTAATGTACACTCAGCCTCAAATATGCAGTGACAACAACTTAAATGTCAACATTCCTAGTTAATCCCCTGCTAACAAAATGTGCCTGGAAAGAGATGGTTCTGCATAATCTCCAGCGAACAAGATCTTATTTTAGCAGTACAAGCACTTGGGAGATTTCCCCAGTTTGACCAATGAAACCAAAAGATTGGCTTTGATAATCACAGCTGTAAATGATGCGTTTGATCCTCTCAGTGAAGAAAACGGCTGCATGTGGCAGAGCATACAAACCCTTCTCTGCCCAGGCCCTCCTTCAGAGCAGCAGCAGGCTGGTCTTCCTGGGTGGTGTCTGTATGACAAGGGATGTGATTTCTGCTCTCTGATGTTCGCTGCTCTACTCTTTGTTCAGTGAGATGTCCACAGACTCTTCCCAAGTCACATTTTCCAGACCAAACAGCTAGAATATTAAAAAGGCAGTGATAGGGAAAATTTTATTTTAATACCATTGTAGGAGGATTGGAGCAAGGACCACAGATGTGGTGTTTGGATCCCTCTCTGTCTGTGCTGAGGCCAGCCTCATGCTTATCCTGGGGAGCTCAGGCGGACCTGGAGTGGTGTTCCTGTTGTCTCCCTGTGGCTATTTTAAGCCTTCAGCGTAGGCGAAAGGCAGAGCACCCAAGGTGAGGAGATGAACCTCCTCACTGTTCAAAGCAGTCTGATGTTTCCAGCACCCTGGCTCCCTGCAAGCAGGATTCCTGCACTTCCAAGGCTGGCATCCTCAGACACAGGCCAGTAGCTTCCTCCACAGCAGGCTGTGGAACCAGGGGGGCACCAACACAGGGTCTCTTGCCTGGGGTGGATCAGTGCCTGAGCTCTAGGCTCAGCACAGAAACACAGTAGGAAAGGTAATGAGCCATTCTTCTGGGCATCACCCCAATATAACACGCGGTCCTTGCATCCCCAGGTTATTTGTGTCTGTGGTGTACAAGCACATGTTGGGGAATTTACCCTTCTGCCCGTGCTTTTCAGTCACTGGGTTCCTACACACCTTACACACTTGGTGTTAAAATTATACCCACTTCTTCCCTTTGCATTTTATGGGGTCTTTTCCTCTTTAACTCTTTGTCACTTGCTTTCTGAAGGATGTCTGAGGGGTGCTCTGCCCACCTTTATTTTGGTCTCTCATTTCAGCCTGACAGCTCACTCGCTTGTCCTCACACCGCCTCTCTGTTATTTTGCTTTGTTCTTCCACCACCACCTGTCACCAAAGTCTCTTCCTTCCCTACTGCATTACCGTCTAGACACCCATCTATCTCTTTTAGCTCCATTCCTAATCAATCCCTTCCATTATTTTCTAAACTATCCTCTTTGTCTCCCTCTTTTCCACTACCCAGCCCTTGCCCATGCCTTAGCCATCCCTCACCCCTCACCGAGGTCGCGGTTGCTCCATGCCTGTTGTACACCACAGCTGTGCAGCAACACCCCCTTTTGCAGCACTGTGGCGCTGCTCATGTTCCCTTGGTGACCCGAGTGGACAGGCTGTGCACCCACTGCCATCCCTGTGCACACAAGCAGCCACGGCTCAGGCTAAGAGGATAGTCCATGGGAAGGCTGCTCACTCAGCTCTGTACTGGCTTGTCCTCCAGCATCTCCTGCTCGTGGCACTTGGAGACAGGCTACGGGGCTGGCCTGAGCTTTGATCCGGCCCAGCACAGCTGCACTTATGGGTAGAGCTGCCCACTTTTCTGAGCATCCCTCCTGCAACCTCTCCTTCCCTGAAAGGAGTCCTTCCCCATGGATGTATTTGCCTCGTTATTCCTTGTTGCTCCTCCGTAGGGACTCTTGGGGGCTGCAGTTGTTGTCCCTCCCCACCATTCCTACTCACAGCTGCTTCCTCTGCCTTTTCTGCTCTGGGGCCCTGAGCACTGCTAGAGCTGCCACACTGCTGGTCCCCTGGATCCCGGTGGGATGGAAATGCAAGGGCCTTCTTCGGCTTAAGCCAACGTGGAAAGGTGTGACTTCTAGGCTAGGATGGGTTCCCTAATTATTCAGTAATCAGTCTAAGATGTTTGAATCCAAATAACTGTTAGAGATGGCTTTGTGTAGCCCTGAGCCACCCTCTTTATCATGGTGCTGCACTGAAACAAGCATGAAACACACAGATTCTGGAGATAATTGGATATTTTTGAAGCCTCCATTCTTCTGCAGAACTTGTAGTGCTCCCATCTTTCCCTGCCCTTGCCTTATTCCTGTCTCTCTTCCCATCTACTTGTGACTGTTTTCTATTTTCACTCTTGACAAAGGGTTGTGGGCTTAGAGGCTGCTCTTGTTGCTGTAGATATAAAATGCCTGCTGTGTGGTGTTTGTAATGAAAGAACTGCTCCTGGAAATTAACTAATTCACAGATCTGACTAATTAACTCTGCAGCCGCGTGGAGTTGTGGAGGAGTGTCAGTGTGGTTTCACTGCCGAGGGTGCTGGGCTGGGGGAGAGGGAAAGAAGGGAGGAGGAGAGACCTGTGTCTGTGATCCCAGCTCTTCTCCTGGCAAATGCCACAGGAAGCAAATAATTTCCCACCTCTGTCCCCCTTTTCTCTGCACTTGCTCTCTTCTTCAGTTTAGTTGCTCAGGGCAGGAGCTGTTTTTCATTATGCCCATTCAGTGCCTTGTACGGGCAGGCCTTGACCTTGGTGAGGGCACTAATGGCTCCTGTTGTAGAAACAATAAGTACTGGAGAGACAAAGAGTTATGGAATCAGATAGCTCCACATGTCAATTTATTCCTTTCTGGATGTTCTTCCTTTAATATCTGCCTCCAGGAAAAGGGCTGCATGGCTTTGAGAAGTGCAGGTTGATTCCTCCATGGTGGCATCACCTTCCATCTCTTCTCCTTCCCTCGGGCCCAAACTGAGTCCTCCCCGGAGCCAGTGAAGAGATTCCTGCAGAACTACATTGGGAGTGGACCAGGCTCTTCCACCCTATAGAGCACACTTTTGACATCAACCCACATTTTTGGAGTATATATATGATGTCACCCACTATTTCAAGGCTAGACTTTTGATAGGAAAGGTTTCCCTCCATGCATCCTCTCATGGAGGTTTGAGTGGTCCATACCACCTGCCCCAGCTCACTCTTCCTTCCACACATGCCACTGGAGCTCCTCAAGGAACTCTGTTGGGTATCTGTGCACCTGTGGATGGGAGGAGCCCTCTGCCCACGGGCCTGCTGAGAGAGTGCCAGGACCTTCCCTGACCCATGGGAGGGCCACCTCCTCTTTCTGCCAACTGCCTGCCCCCGAGCAGGCAGCACAGTAACCACGGCTTTTCCTTGCTGGGATGGTGGTTAGAATTGGGGCTTGCTGAGTAATGCACAGCTCGGGTGGGTTTCTGAGGCTTGGGGCAGGCAGAGTGTGCAAACTAGAAAAACTCCATTCCAGCAAGTCCCAGTGGGTTGAAGTGGTGACAGCTGGTGCTGTTTGGGATCAGGGATCGTGCCTGATGTTGTGGCTGCATGTGCTCCCAGCTGACACTCAGGGCTGAGCAGTGCTGGGACCGCATCCAGCGTGCGCCGAGGCACAGGCACTCAGGCTGCAGACCTAGAATGAGGAAAGGAAGCAGAATAATTGCTGGATGAGGAAGGAGATATATTCAGCTCCTCGATTTAGGCATGCCTTCCCACAGGATTGCTGAGCTGTGCTTGCCAAATGTAAGCTCTGGCCACCAGGGACAACAGAGAAGGAGCTTTTCTGGCAGTTCATGGAAGCTCGAGGAGAAGGCTCAGAGCCAGGCAGTGCCCACTGAGTGGAGCAGGACAATAACTACCAGGCTGGGATTATGTGGGTGTGCGTGCTGAGGCATACCTGGCACTGGGGCAGGTGACAGAGCACACCTGGAATCGCTTTGGGATGAGCTCCCTGGATTGTCCAATCAGAAGCAAATCTCCTGGTGTCACTCATTCCTCCTTTTGGTCCCTGTGGATACTGCAAACATCTTCACACAGTGATGCAAAAGGTGGTGCAAGGATGTCCTGCCAGTGAAGACCCAAGTCACAATGCCCATGGAGCACCATGGAGCCCTGTGGATTTCAAAGCTCTGGCCTTGATCCCATGGAGCCATGGCACCTTTTTGAAGCTGTGCACAAAGTAGTGAGGGTAAGGTTGTTACAGAAGTCACACTGCTGAAGTGAGGAAACAGGATAGTACTGGACCCAAGCCAACTCATGTCCCACCAGCTCTGCTATGCCTGTGTGCTCTGTTACAGATTTAGCAGCAGCAGAGCTCTGTGCTCTGTACTGCACAGGTGTCAGGGTCACCGAGGTAGCAAATGCTGCAGGACCATGCAGACTGGCTCTTCAGGGCATTGGCTGACCTGACAGGTGCATGAGGTGTAGCTTTCATAAGGACTGCCTTGTCACCAAGTGTCATTCCCATCACTGTAGAGATGCATCCAACTGTGATTCCTGAGCACCTTCAGATCTGCCCCTGGTCTGGCATTCCTGCTTTGCTTCATAAGGATCACACTGGTTATTGCTATGGTTGGTGTCTGTGAACTTGTAGAGAACCTAAAGAAAAATGAAAGTTACTGGACTGTTGAAAGCCTCCTCTTTGTAATTCATCCTGCAAGAATTTAAGGTTTTGTCAGAGCAGATGGTCAGAGGTCAACTACGAGGGCAGAGCCAGAGCTGAGGAGATGTAAGGATTAACCTAGCAAAACCACTATCTGTGGTTCCACGCTTGTGCTTTCAAGTTTTGCCAGGATACCAAGGCTGGAGGTGATGCCAGCCTCCTGTACCTGGCTCATGCAAAACTTGGAGGCTGCACTCCTCTGCATACCAGATCTGCCAGAGGTTTGGAGAACCAGCTAATGCACCGGCCATTACTGTGCCCACACAGGCAAGCTCTTTCTTTTGACCAGAGCTCAGAACTGTGCATTATGCCAGTCTGAGCTTACCCCACAGCACCTCTGCCGTCACCTAGATGGTCTGGATACCAACTCATGCTGAATTTGGAGCAGGCAGTTCAGAAAAACAACACCTGAGAGCAGATACTGCAGCAGGGGTTTTTTTTTCCAGTAACTTCAATTGTTAATTTGCCTGATAATAGCAACAGATATTGGGGAGGGAAAAATCAGCAATCAAACACCAGTTAGCAGTTTGAAGTTTCAATTGCCCCACTGTCCCTCATTCATGGCACTCAGACTCTATGCCCTCTTACTCCTCTTCCTAGCTGTGTGCCCCATCTTTGCTGGGTTTCTTTGGACCAACACACACAGGTACATGCCATTCCTCTGCCTCATCCATTGTGCTGGCCCTGAGCTCACGCTGCAGCACTGTAGCCTCTCAGGGGTCCTGGGTGGAAGGTTGGGCTGGGGATCATTGGGGCTGGTAAAAGGGCACATGAGGGACTCCCCCACAGCACAAACTTCACTCCCAGGTGACTTGAGCACTCTGCCCCAGCTCTGAGAGCAACTGGCTTGTGCTTGAGGATGATTGAGCTGGAAAAGTAGTCTCTGTAATTCAGGTTCATCCACCTGAACCCAGTACAAACCTCTGCCTGTCGCATAACTGCTGCTGTGCAGGACAAGCTGCGAGCACCCGGGTACCACACCTGGAACCCCCCGGACACCCCTGCCTTGCAGAGCCGGGCTCAGGCAGCTGTGTTAGTGCTGGTCGCTGCTGCAAGTGCTGGGTGCAGGCAGGGGAAGGCAGCCAGCTGTGCCCCCTGAGCTGAGGGCTGGGAGGGGAGCGCTGTCAGCTCCAGTCCTGGCTCCAGCGGCAGCGAGAGGGGTGTGTGTGTGCAGCTGCAGCGTTGGGCAAGAGATGCTAATGGGAAACAGAAACAATTCAAACTGCATGGTGGTGGGAGAAACACTAACAACGTTATGGCTTGGAGCTTTTAGCAATCCTGGTAGTGAAATAACTGCCGCTGAAATTACGGTTTTTTTCCTTTTCTTTTTTTGTTAGGTCACAGAAGTTTTCCAGCCCGTTATACCAGGGCCAACAATATCCTTCAGTGTCAACAGATGCTTGGGTGAGCCAACATTTTTTCTGCTAAGCAAGGAGAGCAGCACGTTGTATGCCTTTCTGATGTGCTAGTCACTAGGAGCACTGCCTGTCTCCTCAGTCCACGGGCAGGCAGGGGTGTCCCTGGCAGGGCAGCCACAGCTCTCAGGGGAGTGCTGTCCCTCTTTCCCAGCAGAAGTCTGAAAGGCAAGCGCATTGCAAATGTCACCCTTTGGAGAGACAGGCTGTGAGGGCTGGGACGAGTCTTTTTTTCTTCTGGGAGGTGGCAGAGCACATTCTGGATAATGATTTCATGCTGCTTGGGAGTGGTGCATAGTTTGGTTTCTCTTTGGTTGTGTTAATTGTGTGGTAAGGTGCCTAGAGCCTTCTATTGGCATCTTTATTTATTTAAATACAAATGAAGAAGGCATTAAATCAATTGTTCTTTTTTCCTTTGCTCTCTCTTGCCTTATCATTGTTTCTATCACGTACTCTTAGCTGTACTGGGCTTTCACTCTTTCAGCTGAATCAGTGAGATCACTAAGTGAGAGTCCCAGCCTGAATTCCCTGCAGACTCATGGAGGCTGCCCTAAGGAAGCACACCTTTCCTCACTGGCTTTCTCCTACTGCTATTTCACTTACATTTCAGGGCACTTCCTAACCTTACTTGCTGGTCTGTGACCCCTTGAACACCTAACCCTCCTGCAATGCTAAAACAAAGAAAAGAGCTGCACAGTATGGCATTCAATGAGAATAGAATGCATATTTCTTACTCCTTCAGCTACTCTGCCTTTCATCTGGATGGGATAAATCCATGTGACTCGGTTGATCCCTCTACTATTTTAACCTCTAAGTCCTATAGCTAGGAGCAGAACCCAGTATTCCTGGATTTGATAATTCTCCTGCTATTTAGCAAGTAGTTTTCAACCAAATGGTAAGCTAGGAGTTGAGGCCCTCTCTCCTCGCCAAACTCCATAAAATATAATTACTCCTGGAGTTCAAGTGGTGGCATGTTTTGTGAGAGATCTGGAAGCCTAGTATGCAGCTTTCAGATAGACATTGTAATGGTGCTTATGATTATCCCCCCTCCTTTTTAGTTCCCAATGATTTATTAAATTTGCACATTGAAAACTTGCTGGAAAACTATGGTGTCAGGCAACAATCTGCTCATCGTGGTCTTCCAGAGATCAAAATACCTGTATGCTGATTTGGGGGCATTTGTTACGTTGTATGGACTAGTGAAATCAGAAGTGTGAGGTCCTGAGGGCTGAGGTGCCTGCATCTCTCCCTTTGTGGCAGTAGCAGGATGAAGATAGACTTGGTCCTTCCCAGAGGTACAGCTAAGTCTGCCCCATGCAGAGATCAGAGAAAGGGACACTTTGTTAGAGACTCGGTTCCCTGTGCTCGGAGTCTTGTTTTCTTGTAAACTTTGACTCTTCTTGGTCACTGGCGATATCTACTGCAGAGGGATGCCGGCCTCATTGTTTGCCCTAAATTCTGTTGTACTTACCTCATTACTCTCCTAATGACAAGCTGACAAATGCTTTTGCTTGATTTACTGGCGGTGTTACAGGTGTGTGGAACACTTGTCAGTACCTTGCTACTACATGCCTAATTTTTCAAACGGCTGGGTGTGCTAGCTTCCTTTGCAAAACGTCCCTGCACATTTACCTGGTATTATTCCTCTGCCGTGGGCTTCTTCACATCCCTTCACCCAAAGCTTCCAGAGCTATGCCCTAGAATTTCATAAAACCATAGAATCTTAGAACAGTTTTAGTTGTAAGGGACCTTAAAGATCCTCTAGTTCCAAACCCTCCTGCCTCCTGGGCAGGGATACCTTCCACTACACCCAAAAGTCCCATCCAACCTGGCCTTGAAGATTTCCACAGATGGAGCACCCACAGCTTCTCGGGGCAACCTGTGCCAGGGCCTCCCTCACTGGCTTCACTCTGCCCCTTCAAAAAAAAAAATCAGGCCCTACATACGGGTATTGATGGGACTGGCCTTCCCATAAGGAGAAGTGAACAGAGAAATGGCACGATGCAGCAGCCCCTCCAGCTGGTTGTGGGCGCACTGGCCCAAGGATAGTCTGGCACCCACTCTGGGACAGACAGCAGGGCAGGGGATGTCCCTGCTCAAACCCTTGCCAGCCACCAGCACAGGTTTCCACTCCACCTTTCAACTCTCATCTCTTGGTCGTTTTAAGGACATTTTCACTGACCAAACCCCAGGAAACAGACCTTTCCACCACCCACAGGAGCGCATCACTGAGTCCAAACACGGTTTTGGGGCGAGTGAGCACAGCAGGTGAGAGGTCTCCAGGCATCACCAAACGATGGAGCGGCAACTGCTCGGGAAGGGAGAGACACCAACATTTCGCTCACACGTTTCTCCACCAGTTGGGCAGAGCTCTCCAGCTCTTCTCCTGGCTGTGTTGCTAGGAGAGGAGCGCTCTGCCCTCCTCATGGCTATGAATAGCTCTCGCTTGTTTATCCAGCCCAGCTCCGCCTGCTGGTTACAACCACAGCCGGCACCACCTCACGGCATGACACCACCGGGAAACAATGCGACTGCCAGGGAACAGCCCCCTCCGGCTCAGGACGCTTCAGGATACCTCTGGTGCACCGCTCCGGAGCCACCCTTCTGCTTCTCTTACCACACTCCTCGGCGCATCCTCTGCCTCCAGCAGAACGGGATAAACCCAGCGGAATGGTGCCCTGTCGGTCCCAGAGAGCAATGCTGAGAGCCAGGACCTGAAAATCAGGGTGTCAGCTCAGAAATCCGGCTTCAAAACATGCACACACAACCAGTTCAGGGCCCTTTTTTGCGATTCCAGTGTTGGAGTTAGAAAAGTTACTTTTCCTTCTTTAGTGAAGGCTGAGGTTCTTGTGTAAGCCCATGAATGTAAGACCAGGGACTTCAAGAAAAAAGTAACAGATGGCTTGAAAACTGGCAATAATGGGATTCCTGAGATTTTCTTGAGAATATTTTGTCTGAGGGCTGACCGGGAATGAAACATCTATAGCAATGAAATTAGATGGGCTGTATTGACAATGGGAAATACTACTGGGGTTGAGCAAAAGACTCTCCAGAGTGCTGCAAAATGTGACCAAGCACAGCATTTCAGAACATTTACTCCAAGAGACAAGGGACAAGGCAGCAAACACAACCAGTCTGCACAGTATGAGACAGGATGCGTGCGTACAAGCAAGTGCAGAGCAGCAGAGCAGACACAAAACTGAAGCTTTTGGAACAGCCCGGGCTCTCAACTGAGAGAAGAACAAGTACTGGGCAAGACAGAACAACATAGATCAGAAGATCTATGGATGGTTGCTGCCCAGGTACAGGTGAACCACCCCTTCTTTTTCAGCATGGTGTGCCTATTTTCTTGGACATCTTGTCTTTCTCCACCTTGGAATTTTGTTGGGATGAGACCTAATGCTGCATACACTTATCCAGAATTTCCACATGCCCATCAGGCCTTTCAGATAGTTGGGCTGCTGAACATCCAGAAATTCAGGATAGGTTGACTACACACTGGGGAGGTGAACTGTATAGCATTCATGCACTATGTCTAATGAATCCAAAAAATTGTCAGACCTGCTGTGCATATGCTGTGCAGATGATTTGCATATGTACAGTTTGCCCACTGCGCTCTAAAGGTGTCTGGTCTACCCTGCATGCTCAGAACATTTATATGGTGCAGCTGTACATATTCCTGCTTGGGAAACAGGACAAACATTGGGGATTTTTTGCACATTCATGATGTATTTGTAGAGGAAGGAACAGCTTCAGTGCAGCAGGCAAGGAAACTTAGGTATATTTGGATGTATGGAGACTAGGCTGTCCTATCCCATGCTACTTATTTTACATCAGTCACCAACTGGGGTTGGGGTCTTGTTATTTAAGACACTGCACAGGCACATAGTGAAAAGATGTTGTTTTCCCTGCTGCCCTCCAAAGCCCCCACCATATAATCTAAACTGATAGAAGTGCAAGAAAGGGGCATTGCAGTTCTTACTTGAGAGACAATGAGCCAAATAAAAGGAAGCTCCTAGTCTCCTACAGCAGCACACAGGTGAATTTTAGACACGTGAGTGCAAAATATGATTCTGCAAATCCTTATTCAGCTCCTGCCTGGTGCTGGGGATGCTCAGACCCCTCAGGTCCACCAGACTTGACAATGAGGTCCCACAGCTTCAGCAGCTCCGCTCCATATCTATCTCTTGACAAGGTTAAGGAGCAGCAGGAGAAGCTGGACACGAGATGCCTCCTTGCCTAAGGGAGCATAACTCCAGGATAGGCTCTGTGCAAGCTCACGGAGAGGATGACACTTCTTTTTAAGGTGCAGTGTCCAAAGAGGTTAAAGCACCCATGGAGGATATATGGAAGACCCAACCTGTGCTGCCTCCTCTCCCCCAGGGCTTTCCTGTCTGCATCTCCCATGGACGTGCTCCAGCTCCCAAGGTGCCAGCTGTTTTGGAGAGAGAGGGCATGCTCACCTCTTCTGCCAAAGGCATTATGATTTTCTTAAAACAGTTGTGGCTTCTCTGGGCACACACACACCCAGAAGAAGAAGCATCTGCAGGAATCACTAGGCCTGGCTGTTTGGGGTTTCGGCACAGAGGAGGGGGAAGCCCATGCTCCAGTCCACTCTCTAGTGACCACTTCTGACTTTCCCCTCATGTCTCCTTAACGTAAAATTCATAAACAGGAGCTGGGCAAAGGGACCCGCGTTTTCCCTCATAGGTGAAGTGCCATGAGATCAATGAGATTAAACATGTGCTTACATGCTGTCCTGAATTGGGGCCATGAGGAAAGCAATGGGAAAGTAAACAGTAGGGAAACGTTATGGAAATGAAGGAAGAGGGAAAATCCACCCTGCCAAGAGCAGCAGCTCTCAGTATATGCAAGAAGATATGGCCTCACCCAGAGCTGATTAGGCATTAGGAAGTCCAGGGACCGGGAAAGAAGACTCAATCATCTTCATCAAGGTTGAAAAGCATCCCAAAAGATGGGATTTGGAGCAGAGGATAAAGTCTATCCATTTGGTGCAGCCATTCCCAGAGGAGGTTAAGTTTAGCTTAAGTTGTTTTACCCCATTAGCAGAATGTGGATCCTTGAAATGATCAGGATTCAGCTTGTGACAATACAAATCAGAAACCTTGAGCTGGATGTCAGGCTCAGGAGACATGTTGGAGCCTTTCTGCAGAACCCTGTGCACCCGTGGGCATGGCCACAGCCCTACATCCCGTTGTGGAGGCTGTGGGAGATGAAGCTGGACGTGATGACCACTCTGCACATAATCTGGCTTTGCTTTCAACAGGCTGAGTGTGGCAGTCATCCTCTTTTGAGGACCTGCAGCTCCCAGCACCCGCCAAGGCAGCCTGCACAGGGGGACTCACTGACACCTTGGCCAAAGCTTTGGTGAGAGTGCACTCTACCAAATCCTGAGTGCCTGAGTGGCACATATGGCTTGATTTGGTTTTCCTGCCCGTCAAAAATTCTAGACATTGCGTTCTTTCACCTTTTCATATTCTCCACATTGCCTTTGGACCTTTCGCCCAGATCTCTTGGTGCTACCTTGCTCTTCCAGCTGGGAAATTTGTAGGTGTGTCTCTGATTTTCCAGCCTTCTCTTCTGGCTTTGCTCTTCCACTTCTCCTTTCTGCCCAGTCCGTCTTGGTTGCAGTCTCCCTTCACAGCTCGACCTCTATTTCTCTTTCCTGGGAAGCAACTCATTTGCATCTGTCCTAGTATCCAAGCTATAAATGAGACCTTGTTAAGACTTCTTACAGCAAATCTGTGACTTGTATAAAACTATTGAGTTTTGGGGGGACTGTAGTAGCTCTGTTTTTGGGAAGTGGTTTTTCTGTTAAACACTTGAATTCAAAAATGTGCATTCTCCCTTCTGCTACAGGCTCAGAAGATGACCTTGAGTAGGTCACTTCATCTGCCTGAATCTGTTTTACCACTTGTTACATTTAGATAAAAATACTTCCCTGGGTTACTAAGATGTCTTTGGGATCACTGGACAACAAAAACTATGCAAGTGGTGGTTATTATGATTATTGTAATTACTTTTATTAAACGAAACCAGCTGATGCTTGTGCAACACTCTTATGGACTCCACAGACCTTTTCGGCTGAGACTCAGAGGAAAAAAAAAACCAAAAACTTTTGTTGTCCCTGGACAGGGATGTGTTTTTTGAGATTGAGCTTTGTGGTTTCGTTACGAAACATATGACAGTCGGTCATGTGGTTTGCTTTCTGGGCCGACTGAACCCTGCTGAATCCCTACGTAAGGCAGCAGAGTTTAATGATTCACGCCGGCTCTGTTTGGGTTCAGCTTTTGCTGGACGGACGCCGTGCAAACCTGCATGGCCAGGGAACCCTTTGGGATGAAGTCACAGAAACAACTCAGCTCAAACCTCTGCAAGCCTGGGCCATTGAGGCCACTGAAAAAACTCAACTCAAACCTCTGCCAGCCTGGGCCACTGAAAAAAACGAGCTCAAACCTCTGCCAGCCTGGCCCCAACATGGCCCTGCTGTTGGGCAAGACCCTTTTTGGGTGCCTGGGGCTGTAAGAGCCGGCCGTACCTCGAAGACACCGAGACTTTCCCACTGGAGAACTCGGCTCTCCTGCTGTTTACAGCAACTCGCGGGGGGCTGCAAAAATTTTGGGGAGCCCACAAGGGCTTGGTGGTTGTTTTATTATTCTTTTTTTGTGATTCCCCCCT
Source organism: Sclerurus mexicanus (assembly GCA_013396755.1). Classification (NCBI taxonomy): domain Eukaryota; kingdom Metazoa; phylum Chordata; class Aves; order Passeriformes; family Furnariidae; genus Sclerurus; species Sclerurus mexicanus. The sequence goes on from VWZF01005014.1 coordinate 1,948,753, forward strand.
TGCCGCTCTCCCCTGCCTCCCGGCGCGGGGCGATGCTGACCCCGAGGCGCTGGCTCCGCACCACTCCGGTTCATCCGCCCGCCCTCGGAATGGGCGGAATGGGGCGAATTCCCCGCCGGGAGCCATGGCTCTTCTCTCCCCGCCGGAGGGAGGATGGAATCCCCTCCATCCCTCCCGGCCAAAGGCGGGGACAGCGGGCGCCTGTCAGCGGAGTTGGAGCCCGCACGGAGGAGGCCGGCGGGAGGAGGAGGAGGAGGCGGGAGGCGGAGGAGGAGGAGGGAGGGGGCCGCCTTGTTTGTGGCTTGTCAGCAGCCGCTGGAGACAAGCCTCCATGTGTGAAAGCCGCTTGGCATGAATGCCTGGGCCGTACCAAGCGCCGCGGCGCCCGCGGGGGGAGGCGGCCCCGCCGCCCCGCGCAGACAAAAGGCCCGGCGCGGCTTCCCCGTGAGCGCCCGGCCC
>VWZF01005014.1:1949463-1976248 GCA_013396755.1 Sclerurus mexicanus
CCTGCATACAGTCCCCATAGCCCCGCACACAGCCCTGCATACAGTCCCCATAGCCCCGCACACAGCCCTGCATGCAGTCCCCATAGCTCCGCGCACAGCCCTGCATGCAGTCCCCATAGCCCCGCACAGCCCCGCACACAGCCCTGCATGCAGTCCCCATAGCCCCGCACACAGCCCTGCATGCAGTCCCCATAGCCCCGCACAGCCCCGCACACAGCGCTGCCCGCCGGCCCGGCCGGGGGCGGACCGAAGTTTGGCGGCGGCCGTGACTCAGTTTCCATCGCACCCCCCTCGTCCCCCGGGGCCACCGCGGCACCCAGCGCGGAAGGGACCAAAGAAAAGCGCCTCCTTCCACCTGTTGGCTCCTGTCCCGGCGGCTTTGGGCCGGGGGTGGGGAGGATGGGGAAGATGGGGATGCGGGGGGAGCCGCTGCCCCACGGGGAGGGATGGAGAAGCCGGGGTCTTTTGTGAGCCCTCCATCCCGCTCCCTCCGGAGCCAGGCAGAGCGCCGCGGGGATGGGAGATGGGTTGTGTTTTTTGGTTTGTTTTCTCCCCCCTCCGGGATGTCGGGAGATTAGATGAGATGTATTTACAGTTGCCGTTTATCAGCAAGTAAATATCGAGCTCGACGTGAGAGTAGCAATGCTTTTGCTTGCTCGCTCGCCGAAGGTTTTGTAGCTGTTAACCTACTGTTGGTGAGGTGATAATGTGTAAGAGCGAAAAAAAAAGAAATAAAAGGCAGAGGGGAGAGAAATGCTGATCCTCGCTCCCGGGCTCATCACGGCATTGGAGCTGGGTTTGGTTAAAATTTGGGAGGGTGTTTTTTTCCTTTTGGCGTGAGACACAGAAAGCCTCTTGAAACACTAGGTGTATCCTCACGAGGTCTTTTAAGTTTGTCGTGTGCCGTCGTTCAGGTTTCATTGATTCTAGTTGTTTTGTTAAAAAATAACCTACAAGGATCTGAGCTGCACGAATGTTCGTCATCCTAATGTCCTGACACAACCTATGCGAGGCAGGAGCCGAAAGAGGAGGAGAGAGTGAGGATATGTGCTTTCCCAGTCAAGGCTGGAAGGAGAGCATCATGTGTTGAAGAATATGAGCAGGAATGGGAGATGGGGGGAGGGAGTCTAAATTGTCCTGAGACCCTATTCAATCCAGCAAGGAAGATGGAGGATCTCGCTGCTGCAAAAAATTGTACAGCAGAAATCTCAGCCAGCTTCTCTCTGACTTGTTACCTCCCTTCAAAAAATAAATAAATAAGCAGGAAAAAAATCAAAGCAAAACCCCATGATTTGCCGTAACGTTTTCCATGATACCTTTATCCTGCATGCTTTACTGTCAGAGAGTCCAGTGATGGAGGTATGGGAGAAGCAGGGAGAGAGTCTCTGAGGTTTATTGTCACAGGAGGGAGAGAAGTATCAGATCGTGTTTGAAAGGAGACTTGTCAGGCAGTGAGGTAGGGAGGAAAAATGCCTGTTCCAGGCAGCTGGACCTGAGGAGGAGAAGGAGGCGGCTCTGGCACCTATGGTTCTGAGGCTGGGCGGAAAACCTGCGGAGAGGGGATGTAGACAGGTGGGGGAGTGGGGAGGAAGGATGTCTGAGGAAGACCTTGGACCCTCTCCTTGGAGGGCTTTTAAAAGAGGGACAATTTTGAGCTGAATCAGAGCATGAGCAAGGCTGAGTGTGGTAGCTCAGCTGAGTCTGATGGGGCAGGACTTTTCGGCATGGAAGAAGACAGAGGTTGAGTTTTCTGACTTGGCAGAGTTTGGGGCATTTGGTGGCGGAAAGAGGTATTTGTAGCCAGCTCCAGGGGTGTATGTGACTTGGGCAAGGAAGGGGAGAGAACGCGTGGTGTGACTTTTCCGTAGATGGTTTCTCTGGTAAAGAGGCCTTGTGTTAAAATGTCGTTGTAAATTTCTGTTAATTTTGCTGGGATCTAGCAATAGGAAGGAGAAAATATCTATCCCATGTGAAAATAAGTGTAGGGATGGAAAAAAGCTTCATCGTCAACACTTCCATGCACCCAGCACCTCCACATGCATGGAAAACAGCAAGTTTGTGCAAACACACCTGCCTGCGTAGCACATCCTACCTCCTGAGGGGCAACGTGCATGTGTTGTAAGCGTGGCTCCGGCACAGACACGGCCCAGTTCTTGTGTTTTCATGTGTTTTCCTCAGTTTACAGAATAGCTTATTCTATCAGCCTGGTAGTGGTAGTGTTTGACAGCCAACTTTGTGATAGCGCGAATCGCAGCGTGAGGTGGCTAAGATTCGAAACCAGTGTGTGCCATGTTTTTAGCTTTCCCATTCACGGCAGCATTCCCATGATGGAGCAGGCGCACACCACAGGCATCGCATGCACAAATGATGCCATAAAAATGTTATGCACATCCACATGCAGAGGACGCGTCTCGGGTCAAAAGTACTCCAAGTTGCTCTCATTGAGAAGAAGCTGAAGCAGCACCAGCTCGTTGCAGACAGAGCTCACATGCTGCTCCTACACATGCAGATCACACGTGTGCGTGCTCTACCTTTCCTCTCCAGGATCACCTGTTTGAATTCCAGCTGGGCTGGCAGCACGGGGAAGTTTTGCACTCCCATGGATGGGGACTTGATGGCCTTTCTGTTCCAGCTTGGCACTGGATGGGCTTGAGCCACAAAAGCTTAACAACAGGGAACACTAATGAGCCCCTGCTTGGCATGCTGAGAAGAAAAGCCAAGGGCTGAGTGGGCATAAAAACAGTCGCGAGGAGCCCCTTGGCCAGAGCCTGAGCCTCGGCATGAAGGCTGAGGAGGGAGCAGAGTCTCTGGAGTCGGGAACAAGACGGCAGTGCTGCAGCAAAGGCGTGAGAGGAGACCATGTTGGGGGGAGGAGAGCAGGCTGCTGTTTCCACATCATCTGAAAACTCAACCTGCTGTCAGGACAGAAGGAAGGCTTGTGCATATTTTATGTCACTTTTCTCCTTCTAGGACAAGCTGCTGAGCTGATCAGCTATGCGCTTTAAAATCCTCAACACGCCGATCAGCAAGTATGACTTGAGGCCAATAACCAGCCTTGGCCTCCTGCCTCTGCTGCTTTGTGGACATCCCATGCCGCCCTTCCCCGGAGAACGTGCGCGCAATTAAAGCCTGCACGCCACTTCTCAACTACGGCATGGGATGTGACTGGCTGCATGGAGACGGGGACAGAAAATGGCAACGTGTCAGGGCTAGGGGAGGCGGAGGCAGGGAGGGGAGTTGGCCATTTCTTATGCTGTTTGCTGATGTCTAGAAGGAGACTAAATGGGTAAATCGGTTCTGCTTTGAACTGGTGGTGTGTTGCTCCAGTCAGCTGCTCTCGCCTCTGAGGTCTTCAGTGGCAGCACAGGAGTTGGTGGGGCTGGCAGTAAACAAAACGTATTTTGCTCCTTCAGCCTGAATTTTTTAGAGGGTTGTCAGGCAAGAGGATTTTTCCTCAGCAGTTATTCAGTATTGCTTCTGTGTGGCAGAGCCACTCGAGCCACTGGCACTGGTCCTACCCTCTGGAGGTGTGAGCACCACCAGTGCTCCCTGCCCTGCCCCTAAGGGTGTGGGCAGCTCGGGCACTGTAGTTCTGACAGCAGTGTCACACAGTAACTCATTATTCCTGTGTCCTGTAAGCAAACTCACTGCCCCGAAACACCATTTTTGGGACACACGGGGAAGCAAATATTTTTGCTGTGTGATGCAGAGTTATGTACCTGAGTTAGGGTCACCCGTGCTTTATCCTTCACTTGTCCCTTTTGAGAAAAGGCCACCTGGTCGGTGGAGGTCTCACAGAACTCGAGATCTTGCCGCTGATTTGATGGCCTTAGGCAAATTGCTTTAAAGCTCAGCTTGATCTTCCTGCTGAAATCTGCAGTGGGGGTAACACCTGCCCAGCTCCCTGGGAAGGACCAGCACACGGGATGGGTTGTGTATGTCTGTGCTCCTGTGCAGACACTATGCGGGCTCGCATACCATCCCACGAACAAAGCGCGTGGTTTTGCACCCAGTGTGACTCACGCTACGATAAATTCTGCTAGAAGTATGTGCACCCTCGGTGCTCTGTTGGACAGTGGATTCTGTTTTGACCTTCCAGCAGAAAGCAGCGCAACTTGCCAGTGACATGGGCTGTACATGTATTCCCATAACAACAATATTATAAACATATGGTAAACCTGGTGTAACAACTGCTGTCCGTGTCTCCACACAAAACAAGGAGCCAGTTAACAAAAACCTGAGGCTGTCTGGGGCTGTATCTCCCCAGACTGTGATCTCATCAGCTTTCCCAAGCTAACCTCAACCTGGTCACTGCCTGGATTGTAAACTGGGAGCAGGGAGGAGAGGGGGGTGCGAGACCGGTTTGAAGGAATGGCTGTTTGTGATTCAGTCCGCTTCCCTGTGACTCAGAACTGAACCATCCCTTGGTGTAGGGTATTTGGGGATAGTATTCTTCAGACATCGCTCATCCGTTTAGTTCTTAGAGGAAGTTCTGCAGTACCCGGCCTTGCTTACAAGTGGGTTTTCCTCAGCATCTTTTGTGAAAACAGGACCCTAAAAGCTACTTCTGACTATTAAAGACGCCATGGTAATTTTTGCCAAAAGAAGAAGGGGGAGTGGTCTTAGCCCTGGGCACTTTGCCAGATTCGAGCTCAGGAAATTGCAGTCTATCTAGGTAAAACTCCCTATAGTTTAAATGAAAAAAAGTATTCATCTCTTACTGTCTTAAAGGGTAAGCACTGTGTTTCCCTGGAGCCTTAAACAGGCAGTACATTCTGGCTGGAGAGGTGGTTTACAGTTGCTTGCTGGGAGAAGAATTTTTTTATGCAAAAACTGGGGCCTTTTTTGCATTTTTGGGATGCTTCTAATTGCAAAATGCTGTATATATTTTAGGTTATTGCAAAGCCTGAATGGATATATCAACATACAGATGTGAGTGCAAGGGAATATGCTTTTGTGGTGTTTGCACAGGGAGCAGGCACCGTGAGCAAATACACGTCTTTTCTGTGGCAGAAAAATAAGGACCAGTGTTTCAGTCTTGCGCGTGTGCATCTGGGGGCTGGATTTTGTATGTTTAGCAGCAATTGCTTTTGTAAGCTGCTGCTAAGGCACGTAACTGACTGTGTGCAATTGCAGTAATGGAATGTGAAAATGCAACTGCACACAGACCTGTAATCTTGCATGCAAAATACTGCCGGTCTAGTTCTCCAGGTACAAAAAATGGTCTGAGATTGTACTTGCCTTTCCATTTGGCTGTGTTCACCTGCGTTTTTCAGGTGGCAGCTGTGTGTATGGAGTGTTGAATGATTATCCTTTCTATTTTTGCTCCAAGAAGGAGGAAATTAAATCATTACTAGTGATCGTGGTAGTGCGTGTGTTGTGATAAGCTCAGGATGGAGTTGATCGGGGGGCTGCAATGAAAATTCCATAACTCTTTGAAATCCTGGGGAAATGCATGGGCAAAGAAGGAGAGCAAAGAGGTGACCTTCTGTTCCCCCTGTAGATGAGGGGTATTGAACCACTGAGTGGGCCAGTGGTGTCAGGACCTTCCTTACCTTCTGCCAAATGCAGTATTTTCAGGACCCCCCAAAACAGAACGTGCATTTGGGCACAGGTGGGTGCAGGGCTAAATATCAACACTGGGAAGGGTGTCTTTGGATATGAAGCCCAGGGCAGTGCAGACCCCTCGAAGTGTGAAACAAGTTTCCTCCTCCTCACTCAGCAGATGTGTCCCAGCCCTGCCCCAGTGAGGCATTGGCAGCTGGGGGAGGGACACGGGAGAATAGCTCACTTTCTCTGCCACTTCACTCTCCAGCTTCTCTGGTGACAGTGATAACAAAGGGCTGCTCAGCATTAGGTGATATGGATCTCTCTCAGCCCACTAAACCTGAGTCCTGCAGGCTTCTCACTAGCCCTTGGGGCTTGGGTGTCACTGCACACTTGCAGCCTGGGGTGGCCTGGGACAGTCCCCCTGGAGACTGAAGGCTGAGCCTTCTCCAGGAGCTCTGGAAGCACAGATTTCTTCTCCTTTACTGAAGACCATGATTTTATTTTTATTTTGGGGTTATTTCTTGCCATCCCGGGTCCTTGTCTGCAATCACTTCCATTTTGCGTGCTGCTCTTTGTAATTGAATCTATCGATGTATATTTAATCCACTTGGCACCGTGGTTTGGTAACTAGGCACTGCTTCCCAGCCTTCTGTCACTTGTTTTCACAATTACTGTCTGAAGTTCGGGTGGGTGCCTGTCGCTCAGCTCTGTGCCCAATTGCTAGACTGTCTTGGAAGACCTGTGCTTGACAGTCAGGTCCACAGCTGGTGCAGCTCCCATCCTGCGCTCTGGACATCAGCCAGGTGTGTAGGACTTGGGTCATGGAAGCTAAGCCTGTTGGCTTTAATTCTCCTCTCTGCCACTGATTTGCTTTGTGTGATCACAGGCAAGTCCTTTAACCTCAGATGGCCTCAGCTGAGTTATCTACTACCGAAAGGTGTTGTAATGCTTAATTATTGCCAGCTCTTCAGATACCCCTGGTGGGAAAAAAATGTATTTTATTCAGAAATGTCTCTGACCTCCCTGGCCTTTCTAAGCCATCTTGGTGGTGCTAGGAAATATTCTTTTTCCTCCCTCAATAATGTTTCTTCAATTTTTCATCTGTACATTCACCCACTCTTTCAGCTGCATGTAAAAATGCCAAGCTGTCTGAAGTCATGGAAATATTTTTATAAACTTGACAGCCACGACAAACATTCCTCCTTGGCAATAAACAAACAAGGTACACAACCTGCCATTAACATCAGTTTATAGCAGAGAGACCTTTGTCACTCTTTGATGAGGGAATTCTAGACAATTCCCGTGCTAGCAAGCCATAAGCTAGTGTTGTCTGGGATTAGGAAAATACTGGATCCTTTGGGTTCCCATGTGCAGTGAGTAACTGGGAAGCTCTGTTTGCGCAGGTGTATGCAGGAGTTCGAGCAGGCACCAAGTATTTGGTTTATTCAGGGCTCTTATAAACCATGTTTGGCTTGGGCGTACCTGTGTCACTGGGGGCCTGGTGTTTGTTTGTATGCACAAAGAGCCTGTTTTCCATAGTGGCGCTTGAAACATAAAGGTGGTACAAATTAAACTGGATAAATGCTAGACACCTAAAAAAGAAAAAAAGCTGCAAGTGGAAGATGTTAGTGAGCGTTGCAGAAGCGGAGCCCCCTTTGTGCAGCCTCCCACACACCCCCCTTCCATTTTCCTTGCAGCTGGATGTGAGCTGGTAGGGTTGGCAAGTACCTGAACCCACACTGCAGCATCTTCTCCCTGTGGGCAATTCTCTGTGTAAGCACTCAAACAGTGCTTGTTTTGGTGTGTTCTAGGTTAATTTGCTCTGAACACCTCTGAACCCACATCTCCAGAGACACTGGTGGTGCTGGAAAAAAAATGAAGATACCCCTCTTTTTCCTGTTACTCTGGGTTATCTCTTGTTCTTTGGCAGGCTGTCTTCCTACCATCTCTGGGTTGTGGATTCTCTCTGGTGTGCTCAGGAGAAAGAATAGACTGTTCTTCACCTGTATCTTTGATGGAAAACTCAAAGCAAGGAGCTAAGCTTCTTTATACCACCTCACTCATTCACTGCCTCTCTCAGTCTTTGCGCCTTAGTTCCTCCTTTCTTAAAATGAGGATGACAACCTTCGCTCTGCTTCCACAAAACCTTTGAAAACTGAGGAGAAAAACATGCAAGGCATTTGTCTTCCTTCTCCAGGAAACCATAAATCCCTCCTCTCCTCTCTCTCTCTCCTCTCCCTTCTCCCTTTTTTCCTCTCTCCTCTCTCCCCTTTTCCTCTCATTTTAAGAGTTATTATTATATTCTGTCCCTCTAGGTCTCCTCTACTTCCACCGCTCTTGCAATCTGTCTCTCTCTGCTGTTTCCATATCCCCTTCTATTTGCAGCTCTCTTCCTTCTGTTCATGTCATTTTCTTCTCTCACCCTGTATCTCCTACCCTCCCCCACTATTCATGCGCAGCGCACTCCTATTGCTTCTCCCTGGTTTATCCTCCAAATTCCTCCCGTATGTGTCTCTCCCCTTTTTATTGTCCCGGGCAGCCTGGCTGCATGGGAGCTGCCATTGGGGCTGGCTGGCCAGGGCCCGAGGGAGGACAGGGTGTGGGATCAACTGGACAGCCCCTGCCCTCAGAGGAGCAAGGTGAGACTCCCTCCACTTGTGTGCCACTGGCTGTGGATGGAGCAGCCTCGAGTCTTGTCCTGAGCTACAGCACGGCTGTCACTTTAATGTCTGAGTATTTCTGCCTGGAAGCTTGATGAAGTCTATAGTCTCAAATTTTGTATCCTGACCTCACCGTACCTCCTTGGACATGACCTTGTGACTTATTCTGGTCCTGGCCCGTTGTCCTACTCCTGTTTTCCCAACTTCCCCATAGTTTTAGACACTTTGTCCCGAAAACATGGATTGTGTTGTGCCTGGCTGTGTGGTGACATCTGTGGTTGTTGAGAGGAGCGTGACAGTCCCACTGTGTCACTTCCGCCTGAGTTCAGGGTCCTGTGCTCTGCCAGGGAAGGCCATGATGGAGGAAGGAGAGGAATAGCACCAAAGGTCTGGAGAGGCCTCTGCATCTTGTTGGAGAATTGCATTGAGCCTGCAAGCCAGTACCCAGCAGGTCAGGACAGATGTGCTGTGTTCCTGGGAGACCTGTGCTTAGCCAGGGAAAAGCATTGCTGTTGCAACAGAGCAGGAACAACAGGGTCACTGCATTAGGGAGAACCCCTCTCCCATCTGCCTGAGGGAGCCACCTGATCCCACGAAGAGGCTATCCCACTATCTGATGTGGATAGAGTTTCCTCCAAGTCAGCCAGAGTGGATGGAGTGTATTTAACCACCTCTCTTGACAGACAGGATTTTGGCTGCAAGGATCCTGTCCAGCAGCAACAATTGAAAGGTGGTAGTTTTATTATATCCCTTCATGAACTGTTTTCTTCCCACAATGGGGGCATGTGGCATGGAGAAGATCCTTCCTCAGGGCAGGGAGAGGTGGCTGCATCTAGGCTGATGAGAGAGTCAACCAAATCAGGACTCGTCAGGTGTTCCTGACAGCAAGGCACAAAGAGGTCATGCAGGACAGGACATGGTGACTTTCTGCCCTCCACTGGAGTTTAGCTCTGTTCCTGGGTAGCCAGGCATCAGTCAGTCCCAGGCTGATTAAAGCCATGAGCCTCAGCTCTCCTGATCAGACAGTTCCTGATTTCTCTGTTCCATCTCTTCAACAGACCGACCCTTCCTTATTGTTCTGAGATCCCTGGCGCTCCATGCGAGGTGCCGTACACCTTTTCCCATTTTTCCCACAGCCGTTTCTCTCCCTCTCCATACCTGCTTCACCTGTTTTACCTGCTTTTTCCTTCCTGCTCTGCCTCTGGGCTAGGTCTCTTTCCAGACTGTCTAAAACCCTCTGCTTCGTTTGCCTTCCCATCTGCCTTGTTTCCCTGGTCATGCCGTGAGTTGTCAGCAGCCAGGGGAGAAGGACCATTTCAAGAGCAGGGCAGAGACTGGAGGGTGTCAGGGAGAGCAGAGGGGAAAGGTGGATTCCTAAATCAGGGTCCATCATTTGCTAGTGTCTTTGGCCTCTCCCGGCTGTGTGCTGTTAACTACACTGCAGAAGTCCCCTTTTCCCAGAAGTGTGATTTTCCCATTGCTTCTACTTCACTACTGGCAAGCTCCTGAAAGGTTAATGAAGTCATTGACTGCAAAAGGAAAAAGCTCATCTTCTCATGTTTTGCATAAATTAATCTTTGAGATTATGGAGCAGCCCGTGCACAGGGCACAGGACATGTAGTATGTCCTTGAGTCTTGTCACCCAAAATGCAGCTCTGGGAGTATCACGTAGGTGATAACTGTCCACTCCAGTCCTTGAGATCAGCTTAGGCTAAAACTTAGGTAAAAAGCTGTGGCCTCCTCAGTCATCTTTATTCATGCTTCATTGTGTGTAACAGGGACTGGGGAGGAGATACCCAGGAATGCCCACAAGCCCTTCCTCCCATTGCGGTAGATCCTTTTTTCCCACAGATCCTCTTTAGAAAATGCCCTGTATCAGGTTTCATTCCCCCTGGATTTTTTTTTTTTTCTGTCTGGGAAGTATGCAGAAAATCATTCAATTGGTTTTGAACCACATGAGTGGGAGCAGGAACCAACCCCAGAAGATAAGTGTTCTGACCTTTACCGCACTCAGATAACTGAAAATAATAACAAATAAATACATCTTGTTTCTAAACTTCAGACTTGGGGATGTGTCCCTGCCTTATGCAACAAGAGCCTGAGCCAGGGCTCTTGGGAGGGTTGGGGATATGAACCTGGCAGCTGCCTGCAGTAAGCAGCAGCCCCCTTGCTTTCCTTTTGGAAATGGAGCTGGTCCCAGTCCAGATATTCAGGATGTGAGGGGACGGGGCCAACATCCCCACAATCCTGCCGTCTTGCTGCTGGGACCCTGCGTGTTTTCCCATGGCTAGTGCTCTGGAGAATGAGAGTTTGATTATTTCTGGCCCATGTGTGTGTTTCTTTGCACTTTCTGCCTCTTGTTTTCACATATAGTCTTGACCATTTAGGGCCATGCAGGGCTGGCCACCAACTGGACCCCTGCATGTAGGCAGACCCTGGACACAAGTATGTAATTTGCTCTGCAAAGAAAAGTGTTAAAACTCCCAAATCAGTGAGTGTTTGAAAATAACTGAGGGAACCTGTCTGGAAGGAACATGCTGCACTGTGACTCACAGAGAGATCCCCAGGTCTGGGTCTTAGGTCACTGACTCAGACCTCCATCATCCCTGCAGATGCCCCTGGGGAGGTCCATGTGAGACAGCCCCTCTCTGCAGGCCTCTGGTGACAGTAAATATTTGTACATGGCATGCTGAAGTGCTGGTACAGGGCTGGAGTCCCGTTGTGCAGTGTGCTGTCCAGATCCTGGAAAGAGGCTGTCCCCGTCTTATTGCAGTCCCAAATGAGAGCACTCATAGTGCTTTCTGTAGTGGCTGTGGCTTGATGTTCCTTCACCAGGATGTTGCTTCCCTTCCCTCTTCTCTTACATAGGGAGCTTGTTTGCTTGGCTCCTGCCTCCAGCTGAGGAGGTGTCTGTGTGCAGACCACAGGGAGGATGTTAGGAGGTTTCTGGCACTCTGTCAGTGTAAAGCACCTTATTTACCAGAGTCTAATGCCCGTTTGGGATGCACTTCTGATCTAAAGCTCCTGAATTCCTCCCTTTTAACGCTAAAGATGCCATTCAGAGGGCCCCTGGGCCCAATGTGTGCTTCTGCGGAACACTGTCCTGATCATACATCTACCACTGTCTTGCCCAGGCTTTGGGTTCAGCGATTGTGTTTTCATTAGATTTCCTCCAACTCACCTCTTCCTAGAGGGTTTCCAGCAGATACCCAAATAAATATGATATTCAGTGGGCCATGCACATATTTCCATATGCTATTGCAGCGTATAGAAATGTGCATTTTCAACATGCAACCTGATACGTGTCTGGATGTATGCGTTCGTGTTGTATGGATGCTTGCATTCATGTCTGTTAATATTTGGGCTGGAGGAGGTAGCAGCCAAGGCTCTGGCAGCTGGAAAGAAAGGAATGACAGGCTTGCTAGAGGAGGGAGGAGAGAGTTTGGTAGCTGAGATGAGGATTGGGTAACAGCTGGAGAGGGAGATCAGATTTAGGATCCATGTTGCTCACTTAAGAAAATAAGAGAAGAAGCAGTACACTGTTTATTGGGGATTGTGTTATTCCCGTGCATTATTTATTAGTCTTCTGCTAATGGTACTGCATAAAGTAGTGGCACTTCTACAGAAATTTCACAGACAGCTGGAGGATCAGTTCCAGGAGGTACTGTAACCAGGTCAGGTTGGTGTAGGGAATCCTGCTGGGCTCAGTTTTGACAGGCTTTGGAAAAGAGAAGATTGTTCAGGAGGCATTTGGAGGGGAGAAGGGAGGGGGTGTCTGTGACTCACCAGGGAACAATGATCGCTGTGAGGATAAAGGGGCAAGCTGGAAGAAGACCTGGAGACAATGGTGAATTCCTGAGTTCAGCAGCTTCAGGATTCCAGCCTGAAGTACAAGAAAGCGTGAGAAAATGAAGTGTTTAGGAGGAAGCTTTAGGAGTAATAAAGACAGCTGGTGAGAGAAAGCCAGAAGTAAAGAGAAAGCAGGTTTTACTACATGCTGCACCTTGAAGCGGGTCCTGGAAGGCTTGAATTTGAGGCAGGAGTTGGAAGGAGGGATGTGCAGGGAGTGTGATTGAACTCTTCTTGACTTACCTGTACTGTCTGATAGCACAGACCTGCCGGTTTGCAGCCTGGGCAGACGTCTCAGGCAAAGCAGAGGTGTTGAGGTACTCTGATTACCCAGGGGCAGGAGACAACGTAGGTTTGTGAAGTTCGCAGTGCAGACAGATGGGTGCCAGGATAGGTGCTCCCAGCCGGTTCTTGGATACTACTTGGATACATTTGAAAGATGTCCAGTCACTCTGAGAGGTGGGACTGGAATTTTGGTAGACGGCAGTCTTCTTTCACTCAGCCAGGAACCTGAAATTGGCAAATACTGCAGGAGGAAATCATGCCACTGGTGCAAACCATCTTTGGGTGAGAACCTAACTCAGTCCCCAAAATACCCAGACAAAAATGCAAAGGTTTTGTTTTTCAGGTTTGTTTTACCCTGCTATGTTCAACCATTAGGCGGGGAACACCCTACTTGGTGCTTGTGACTGTTTCCATAAACTAAGAGCGGGTCTAAGTGGAAGTTGCCTTGAGAATCTCAACCTGAGAATCTCATTGCTGAGCTGGTGCAGAATTTTGGGGTTGGAGGGGAGGAGGAGAAGCTGCAACATAAACACAGCTTCCTGGCTGTCCTTTATTTTTCTGACTGCAGGGTGAAGCCAGCTTTGTTAGATACAGTCAGACTGTGAGCACAGGGAGTCTGGTGGCACAAACAGGCTTCACAAGGGACTCCATCAGCTGGAGTCAGCCTCTGCCCTCAGCCATCACATTCACGACAGCCGGGCCACCAACTGAATGGTGTTGGGATGCCATTTCTAATTATGTGCAGCATTGATGCAAATCATTCAACAAGTACATGCGTCTGCCTGCATGTTTAAGAGTTGTTTTGGTTTTTGCAAACCTTATTCTGTGCAGCAATCCTGGCGGTGTGGGTAGTGCTAAGAGCACTGAGAACTGTAACCGTAACTGTGTGAGTGTGGCCTGTAGGTTTGGAATGAACCAGACCACAATAAGACATGGCTCTGTTAATCTACTGTGTTGATTAGAGTAGAAGGTGATTTGGGCCAACCAACTGAAACGCCTTCGGAGAGCCTTTCTCTGCCTTGGGAGAATGTGAGATCATCTGAGGTCTGGGATTTGAGTTCTAGCAGGGATTATCCATTGGGAAGGGACAGTCCATTTCGAAAGCAAAGTGCAGATGAGTCCAGGAATGATAAAATCACCCTTGGATTTTTTTTTTTTTTGGTGTGTGAACTCCTAGAAGTCATCTATGTTGGTATAAATGAGATCATTTGGCCTAATTAGTTCCAAGCTTAATTAGCAGTAATTATCCCAACATGGGAGTAATACTCGAGTAGGAAGTACTGAGTCCTCGATTAGATAGATCTCTAATTGGTGTTACAATATTGTAATTAAAGCATGCTTGTACGCCTCTGCCTCTGCAAGTGATTTGTTTTATGTCTGATTAAACAGAGAGTCCAGCAGCCTCAAGGAGGCCAGGACATCACCACTGATTGAAACAGTGTATTACTCTTTGTTATAGGAAAGAAGTGATGAATCACATATACTAGGAAACACTGTGGGCCAAATTAGTCCTTTGAGTAATTGCTACTGGAGTTAGGGAAATTACAACAGGGGTAAATTTGGCCTCAAGTGCATAAACTCTATCTGTGTATCACACAGTTAAACAAATACTCATTTGAATCTGCAGTCTGGCAATTACACCATCAGACAAATACAAGTAAGTTAATCTGCATTTGCGATCAGTGGATTGCAGGGGTGAGTTTGGCTGCTGTGTGGTGGTTTTTAGGTTACACATTCTGCTCAGATTTTGCAGGGGGTGGTTCGGTTTGCCCCAGGATGTGCTGCACCCCAAAGCAGTCGTCAGAGTTTCAGATGGCCACTTTGGCTGCAGCATCCTCCTTTGTTAGGGTGACACCCGAAAGGTACCACTGGGAAAGGTACTGCCACGGTCACCTGAAGCACCCTGCAACTGGAGGAGATGGACAGATAAAGTGTCCTCTTCTCTTCCAGCATTGTTGCCTTTAATCTAGCCAGTTTGACCCTCCCTAGCAGAATACACTTCAGAAGAGCAGGTAAACATGTTTTTTGAAGAAGTTGAAGATCAAGAGAGCGAAACGGGAACTTTCTGAAATTAGTCAGCATCAAAACATGAAAGCTTCCTATGTCTTTTTAAGAAACCACCTCTTTAGGAGTTGGCAAGTGTGCTGCTTTATTACTTATCTGTTTGCTACATGAGTGGGCGACTGTACTTCCTGATTTGGTTCTCCAATATAGAGATCATCAGCATAGGTCTGTAGAGGACAGTAACTCCTCGCCTACGGAAAGTAACAAATGGGAATAAGGATGCATGTATCTTCTGGCTGTCACAAAGGATTTCAAAGCACATTCAAGTCATATCCGAAGCAGGATGTCGTCTTACTTCCATTTCACAGCTGCAGAAACTGAGGCACAGATCAGTTACTTTGCTTGCTGTAGCTCATGGAGCTGGTGTATATGGCAGCACCAGGAATGCAGTGCAGGTCTCATCACCTTCTGCTTCACCCACACAAACATCCTTCTTTTCCAAGGGGGAGAGTCCTCCCAGGAAGAGGGAGATGACTTGAGCAAGGAAATAAAGTACACAAAATTCTGTTAAAGAAATATTAGGGGTAAGAATTTAAACACCCCATATACGGGAATTCAAAGCAAGGGTTTCCATAGCAGCGTTGCTTGGCCATATTGTATATACACTGTTTTGCATTGCACTCATGATGTCAAAGGCATATTCTAATATCTGTGTGTGCAATATGTCTGAATCAGAGTTGCTATGAAACTTAAGGCTGAATTACACCATGGAGGCATATTCTTGTGTGGTGTTGGGAGGAAATAATAGAACTAGGTTTTGTTAGGATTTTTCTCCAGAGATAATTTTTCTCTGAAAATTGCTGATTTGCCAAAAACTGTTGCTATTTTCAGGAAAAGTTGATTCCAGTTTTGTGTTTCATCTTGAAAAAATAAATGGAGAAAAGTTTTGAAGCTGTCAAAATGAAGTGTTTCAAGAAGGTAAAATGAAATCTTGCATTTAATTAATTTGGTCATAGTTTCTAGGTGTAATTTTTGAAAACTACTTCCTTTTCTTTTTTTTTTTTTTTAACCTGATCAGATATAGCACAATTTGAAATCTCTGAAAACCTTGAAGGAATAAAAAGCATTTCCTTTCACATTACATAGTTCTGAACTGTCCTGGGAGCGGCAGGTGACAAGGGAGGGACTGCATCACCCAGCTCCATGTGTGACTTCCCGGTGAGTTGCAGTGGAAGCAGTGGGAGATCTTTACCCCCTCTTCAGTACCGCTCTGCCTACCTGGTATAGGCAGTTGTAAGGTAGCAAAAAATGCCTGCACCCAAAAACTTGCTCAAATCTTTCACAAGGTTTACCTCTCTCTAAAAAAATCCAGTATCACCTGGGTATGATAAGATTAAGCCTTTGGACCAGGAGGGTTTTGGGTGGCAGCCACTGTCTCTCACATGTTTAAAACTCCCAGAAGATGATGGGATCTCAGCGAGGGGAGAGCCAGCAGGACCTCTCCCTAATTGATGCCCCACACTAGGGATGATGGGATCTGTCCTTCTCCCCTCTGTATGCTGAGGGCTTCCCAAGTGGCAGCACAGCTCTTCCCTTGCTCCCCCTCTCTGCCTCTCGCTTCCAGCACCTCGTCCACACTGAAGCAATCTGGGGGAGAAGAAGGAATGTTGTGCCCTGGGCTGGGAAGGAGTGCTCGCACTCATGGAAAAGCCCTGTGAGTTATTTTGGCATCACTCTTCCTGCTGGCAGCAGTGTTTCCTCACTGCCAGCATTCCCAAATGTTGGTGTAGCCTGTATGCCAACGTCTCCTTTCTCCCTGCCCCCTCATGTTGCAATCGCTAATTTCTGTGCCTGTGCCTGAAGAGCTGTAGTTTAGACTTGTTTTGCCACGCATTGAAGCCATTCTTGTTTAGGGAAGAAACTACAAAAGGGGTGTGGGAGACAGAAAAAAAGAAGAGATCTGGGGTTTTTTCCCCTGTGTGGCAGTGATGGATGCTGGGTATTAGAGAGAGACAAGCTGACAAACATCTGAATGAGTGGAAGAGACTTCTAACCCAAAGGGAGGAGTTGTGGTTTAGGTTAAAGCCACAAAGGAAGTGAAGGAGGTTACCACTTTCCTGTCTGTGGGCAGGAGGTTCTCCTTGTGCTCATTTGAAGCCTTAGCTCTAGCTCATTCTTCCCTAAGAACATATTCGTGTGTACTTCTTGAAAGGCATTAGAGCTGGTGTCTGATCTTGGGAGTGACAAACATCCCCTTTATGCTCAGAAATCAGCAGGAGCTGGGAGCTAAAGAACTGGGAATCACAGTCTAATTTATGGAGCCAGATATTCTAAAGTGTCTTGTTAAGCCATGTGTCTTGTTTGGTGCTACATCTTGTAGTGTATTGCTCTGTGCTTCTTCCTCTTGCTGCTTCCACTCAGATTTTTTTGTTGTAAATATCTGTACCTCCAGGGCCTGTTGGCTCCCCAGTTTCACTTCTCTCTTGTTCCCGAGTGATTGGCAAATTTTATAGCCGCCCTACCTGGATTGGCAGTCTCGTGTGCTGATGCAGGACAGATTCTGAATGTCATCAGGTTCCTACCAGCACAGCCTGTGATCAGGATTTTCCTTCATTCTCAGTGCCTGCTTTTCTTTTAATGGCATGGAGGCTTTAGCTGTATGCAGAGAAAAAGTTTGTCATCTCGGCTCTGTAGCTTCACTCTTCGTCTGCAAGGAGAGAGCAAGTGGTTAACCCTGGTGTGTTGCAGAAGGCATGCCAGGAGGGAGATTAAAGAATACAGAATTGCTGCTACAAGAGATCGAGCCTTCTCCTGAGTCAGAAGAGCACCGGCCGTGCCAGCCGGTGTCTTAATCTGAGCTATCAGCTGGTGACTGCACAGTTAGAACCACTGTCAGTGACAGTGACTTTAGTATTGCTGCCAGTGCCTGATTACTGTGCACTGCTGTACGTGAAAAGAGCATCTGAAAGGTGCTCCCTGAAGAGCCGTTTCGTGGTCTCTAACCTTCCATTAATGGCTCACCTTAGCCCCTAACCCCGGCCTTGGGATGCAGCAGAGTAATTTCATTTACCAGGTGTGAAAATCATATTTTGCCATGTGAAGATGATTCCTCTCTCAGGTGTATTACAGCAAGTGGGGTTGGTTTTTTTGTTTGCTTGGGTTTTTTAAAGCTTTGTTAAAACTACAAGATATCATTAAAGATTTATATGTGGCAAACGTGTCCTTTTTTGCAGAGTGTTTCCTTTTAGAGACCTTCACGGTATTGATTTTAAGTAGGTTTTCCTCCTCTGTTTTAAAACATTTCCTTTGCCTATGGATTTTCAACATTACTCACTGGAGCAGTACATTCCCCAGACTGTTATCAAGCCAAAGTCCCTTACTGCTGCTCTTCAGGGGCCACTTCTGAATCTGGAAGGACCATTCATTTGCTGTGTTCACTCAGTCCTGAGCAACTACCCAGCATTGCATCCTTATTACTCCAGGATATATGCTGTCATCTAACTCAGCCATGCATCTGCTTTCAGCATGTGCCAGTGAATTCCAGACCTAGTCTGGCAACAGCCTTGAGCCACCCCTTCCTTACAGTGAGTTGTGTTTGTTTGGATGTTTTAAATGTAAAGGGAAAACAAGCTGTGCAGTGGGGAGGTGAAGAAACTGGAGTGGTAAGCAGCTGAAATTGTAAGGTCATTTGGTTTTGGTATCAGCATTTTATTTCTCAAACTCATCCTTGTGGCCATTAGAGTGGGAAATGGGGGTTTCCTTTCAGAAGGGGCAGAGGACTCAGCAGGGAGGCTGGGAACGCTGGCACAGCACAGATCCTAGAGGATTGAGGTGCTACCACACTTTCAAGGAGCAGGCTGATGTCCACCTGCCACTGCTGTGTCCCAGGATGAGGCCCTGGGATCCATGTTCTGCTAGTGGGTGAAAGAGCTCAGTGACAGCCAGCTGAAGGTATGGGTTCAGCTGTCTACTTGTGGATCATATGTGTAAGGTGTTGAAGACTTGGATTCAGACCTTAAAGCATCTGGCTTATGGAATTTGGCTTTATTTACTGTAGTGTTATAGCCTTAGGGCCACAGAAAGTGCAGCTTTATTGAAGTCATTGGAGTTGTGCTTGCTTATGGCAGCAGGGAGCTGGGGACATGTTTTTTTGGAACGTGTTGCCAGGAACATAAACCCTTTTCCTTGGGAGATGCTTTGTAAGGATGACTCAAGTAAGTGCCTGGGAAACATTGTCTTAATGGAAACAACACATAGAAGTGATCAGGTCTCATAACAATCTTATTTCTTCCTCACATCTGTGACTATCAGAGTCCACCATCGTAGAGGCTCAGTCCTTCTTTCCTTCCTCATAACTATCAAATCTTAGCTTTGAACATCCTATACACCACCAAGAGAGGGAACACCCCGGGGGGACACTGCAGTTGCTGCAGTTGGGGAAGCAGGGACTTTAAAGAGGAGGCCAGCTGCCTTGCATGGGACCCAAGCAGGCTGAAGTTGTGTCGCTGGACAAAGCAGCAGCAATCTTTGTTACCTTGTTCTTAAGTGGAAGGTATCTGTGCTTCAACGTTTAAATGTTTACAGGAGATTCTTCCTACAGTCTTTGATGCTGCATTCTCATAAAAAAGCAATTACCAAAAATACAAGTGGTTCTTAAAGGCATTGTACACAAAGTATTACCTGCGTTTCTTGCATGCTGTGTGGACTGCTGACATGCATTTTGTCTTCATTTGACAGAAAGGACAGGCAAAAGGTGCTGGTTGTGTGTAGGAACAGCTCGTGTAGTAAGCAAGTCAAGAAGGGAATGTCCCATCAGTTACATTATCAAGGCAGGTCTCCTAAACAGCACCATCTCGTGTGTTAAGTGGATGCTCTAAAATACAAAGAAATAGATGGAAAAGAACCATGCTATCCTAGGTGTCTCTCAGGACCCACAAGCAGGTATTGTCAGCAGATGTATTCATGCTAGAGAATAAACCGGTATGACTTAAAATAAGCTGGCAGATTTTGTGCTCAGATGGACTAGGAACATTCACACAGTCTGTTATTGCAGTTCAGCTGTGAGAGGCCAACACCGTTAGCAGAGAGGGACTAGCAAAATGTTTGGGCAAAAGTATGTCCAGTCGTGACATCTGTTGCTAAAGTTGTTCACAGTTTGCACCATAGAAGTGCAGAAGTAAAAATGCAAAAGAGCGAAGCATTCATATTGCTAAGCTAAAAGTGTTGAGTGCCTTCTAATAATGGAGTCCTGTTGTTGTAGGTATTGTTTTGGACCCTGCAGGTCTGAAAGCTGATGATAATTACTGCAGAAGAAAGTCAGTACCACACTGATGATAAGCCAGTGTCTAAATTAAAAAGCAAGGGGAGAAATCTGCTTGTTTTCTTTGGAGGGATCTCACTGTTTTATGTAATCTTTATACAGCACCTGTAAATCAGTGACTGGTGCTTTTGAAATGTATTTCTTTCATCAAAAGCTATTTGAAACAACAGGTAGCACCTATCCATTCAGTCTAAGCTCCCTTGACATTTTTAAATGACAGATAATGAAAACTGTCTTCATTATAACTCAAGCAATTTCATCAGACTGTCACCAGCAAACAATGGCAAACTAGAGACTGAACAACCCTCAACTTCACTCTCCTAAGTACCTGTGCGAGAGTACCAGGTGTCTTTTCTACGGCTTCTAGGAAATATAAGAGGTGATTTGTCAGCTGGGAAGGGTTCTGCTATGCACGGCACTAGAGGTCAACAGCAACATGTTAAAATCTCTCTGGAAGCCAGTGGTCAGATGGCATAAGAATGGAGCACAAATGCGAGAATGATCATGAGTGAGATCATTCTTCTAAGTCATTTTCTAAGCAAGCGCCAAGTTCTGCACTGCCTTCAGTTTATGAATGGATCTGAAGCATGGTGCCAAACAGACCATATTGCAGTTGTCTAATCCTTAGGTGACAGAGGTAGGCATGATCGTAGGCAGAGCTGCATCCAAGAGGACTCATCAGAACAGCCCAGTCAGCCTGGCATTATTGCTACCTGATCTGTGGGAATCGGTCCAGGCCCCGGATTTGAACTGCCGCAGGGAAACCTAGTTGAAGGAGCAGCTGTTGAGGTATGGCGCTGGCTTATCTTACCCTGCGTGTCTCTTCCCAGCCAATTTTGCTGCAGGGTTGCTTGGGCTGACCATCAGTCACCCAGGTCCTTCCCCCCCTCCCTCCCCAAAATTCATAGACTTAACCAAGCTTACTCCCCACAGTTAGATTAAAGGGAGAGTGAGAGCACAAGGAGCATTTCACAATAAAACATAATTTCTACGAGATGACCACAGTATGAAAGAGGCTAGCAGGGAGTGAATTATAGGGGTCCAGGGAAGAGAAAGGCTGTGGCAGAGAGATGGTTATTATTGGAGGACACAGGGAGCAAAATGATGGAGCTGAAGGTGTAGATAAACCGTTAGAAATGGCCGCAGTGGTGTGATTTGGAAGGAAAATCAGTCACTACTTCAGTCACCAGTTTAGGGAGCTGAGTGGTAAATTACAGGCAGGTTAGGACTCCAAGAACATCCATGACCCTGTGAAATGCTGGAGAGAGAAAAGTTGCAATAACAGTGAGTAAGACTCAGATCTCATCTAACTGAGCATGAGTATCTCAAGGTGAAATAACAGAAGGAGAGGAGGCGGGAATATTGATTTCTGCCTCACAAAACAGACAACAACGCCTACTTTTTCATTGCAAGAATTTAACCATTCGCCTTAATGGGCCAGTCTGCGGTACAGTGAGGGCTTGGTTTCTTTGTGTGCAGTCTGGAGGGGAATTCATGCTGAGGGTGTTTCTATTTTATTGTAGCCTTGAAGGAGACACATGAGCAGAATTTTACCCTGAAACACCTCTGTGCTGGCTGCAGGGGCAGCTGTAGTCCGTGAGCATAACCCGTCTGTGTTGCTGCCCTGTTGTGCAGCAGGCGGGCACCCGGAGCAGCCGGATGCTGGAGGAGCAGCACTGGAAGGCACAAAAAGCCCGTTATGCCAAGAGAGCTGCTGAGTGTGTTGGCGACAGATGACTTCTTCTGTCTGTCTGAGGGCAGACTTAGCCTCCTTCTATTTATTCTGTGAGAAGGATGCTCCTAATGAGAGGTGCTTTCTTCATCTGGTTGTGGCTTTCTCAGAAATATTGCTTTGGGAACGAAGTTTTGTTTGCTCGGTTTTACACCATGGAAGTGCACACGTGTGTGCCCTGGTGCTTTTGGGCAGGCAGTGCAGAGAACGTAGCTAAATGGCTGTGCAAGGGAGCTTGTCTTGCACAAGGCTCAGCAGGTGGCTGAGTGGAAGAAGGAGGTGAGTTTGGCAATTTTGTGAGCTGCTGCCTTGTCTGTTCTCATTGATGTTAAAGATGGCCATACACATACAAAGGGAGTGTAAAGTCATGGCTGAGAATATTAAAAGACTCAAGGGTCAGACAATTCCACAGACAACATTGTGGTGTGGCAGCACCACAGCACTCAGTGTATGTTAGCAGTTCCTTGTGAAACATGGGGACAGTGTGGTGGGAGCAGTGTTTCTGGGCAATCATTGATTTTGTAGTATGGTGCATGCCAAAATTTCCCACCTTTGTTTAGTATGAATTCATATTTTTCATGTGTTGCATGAGCATATGTTTCCCCAGATTCTGTTTACCTGATTTCCCTTCTGAATCAGTATCTGTTCTCCTTCTTCTTCTTTTTTTTTTTTTTTTGTAATCATAGGAGGTAGAGCTGAGCGTTTATCTCTCTGGCTGCATGGTATTTGCCTCATATCTGCTTATTGACTTGAGAGATGACTTTCTTATTAGGCAAGAGCTTCCTGCAACTGGAATGTTATATGTTGGATTTTTTCATCACACCAGAGTTTTGATGTGGCATAATGTCTTCAAGCGTGGCAGATGAACAATAAGGCTCTCTGGAGATGCAGGAGAGTATTTTAACCATAGGCCCAGTCCCATGCTCCAGCCCAAGCTTGATTAAGGCTCAGATTGTTTGGAGGTTCATGTGAACAGGAAAACACAACATCAGCTGTTTCTCTCTTTCCAGTGCAGACAGGAAAGTGAGAGAAAGGCCTTTTTTGCCCAGGTGAATTTGCCATCATCTGCACACTGTTGCCTTAGGGTGATGTTGTGCAGCCAGTGCTGGTCAGATCCATCAGCCAGTCTCCTTCTCTGCTCAGCTCTGTGCCCTGTGCAGCCAGCCAGGCACTAGTCATTGCTGTAGGCAAGCTCTGGGTTGTCTTATGCCAGTGGTGGGAACAGAGGTAGGGGTTTCTGCATGTGTGTTTTTGGGAGGGGGGTGTGTGTGTGTGTGTGTGTGTGTTTGTGTGTGTGTATGCAGATCCTGGCATTGCTACGGATATATATGCATTTCCCTCCTCTGTGAGCCTGTGAAGTCCCACACATGTTGGGGTGCAGAGGGACTCTTCACCCAGACCATGTTAAGAATGTTCTCTGGTGGTTTGCAGGACTGAGGTTCGGCAAAATTGAAGAGGCTCGGGAGAATGTCTAATACCAAGACATTGAACAAGAAAGAAAGCCACAACAATCTCTCCCCCTCCCCCAGGCCTGATTTCCTAATCTTTTAGGAATGATTTACAATAAATAAAAGGCTTTCTGAAAGAAGGGTTTTTTCCCAAGTTAACAATGGATGTTAAACTACTCCTCCCCGTGGTCCTTTCCCATCTCTTTCACATTGTCCAGCTTTAGACTTCATCCTGCAGTAAGATTCATGAAGGCAGCTCCCCTGTGCCCATGCAGAGAGATCACGGCGGTATGCAAACCATAATCACCTGGATTCCTTACAGAAATGGGTTGTTTCCTTTCGAGAAGGCTCATTAGAGCATGCAGCCCTGTGAAACTCAAAGCTGGTAAGAAAATGGTTTCATACTGCCTGATCTCTCTCTTGTCCTGCAGCTTCTCTGATCATCTACACCAGAGCAAAAAACCCCCATACCTAAAGCAAACAAACAAAGCAAAACATCCTCCTAATGGTGTGTGTTCTTCACTTCCAACAGGGATGGTGTTTTACACCCACTTTGCTCATGTGTACATGAATGCAGGTCGGGAGGCACTACAGAGAGCAAAGCTCTTAAGGAGTTAGTGGAGCTTCCCTGCTGGAAGGTTATAATTGCCCTGAAAGAGGGAAATCTTGCCTCAGCAGACAGGAAATATGTGATGCAATTTAAGCAGAGAGTTGCTAGAGATAAAATAGCCCATAAACTGGAAAAAAAGGAAAACGTAGGGAACATTTTGCATGGCCCAAATGTGCCATGTCAAAGCTAATAGCAAGGGACCCTGTGACTGCAGGAGCGGCGATGTGCTGGCTGCAGATGCACATGGTGATGGCATCCCTTACCTGCAAGGAGGAGTGGATGGCCCTGATCCTGGGTAAAGGGACTGTTGGAAGATTCTTCTTACTGGTGACTGCTTTCCTCGAGGCAAGGTTTTTACGTTTTAATGACTGAAAAGGCACAATCTACTGTTGCATTGGAGGTGAAACTTGTTTCATATGGAATGACTGTGAGGTTGGAGAAGGTTCCGCTTCAGACAGTGCATGGTCAGGAGCAGAGTTAACTTCAGAAGAGGGTAATGCCTCCAGCCTTCACATGGTAAGGCTCCATGTGGCTGTTTTGGCTTCCCTCAATCCCATCTTCAAAAGTTCTGTTCCTCAGATGTTTCCACCTCCTCCAGTTGTGCCAGTTCAGCTGCTTGTGGGGATGAAATCTACATCAGAGCTGGTCTGGCGTTAAGGATTTGTTCTTGTTAGTAGGGCTTTTAAAAAAAAGTTGGATTGTTTAAGCAGCTCACCCAAGAGTGTAGCTGCATGAATAGTTTAACTGGCACAAGTGAGTGGCAATAACAGAGAGCATGGCAGGATCCTCTAAAACTGGGTCTGCTGCAGATGGAATAGTGAAAAAGAGCCACAGCCCTACACACTCTCAATGTTATTTGCATGAGTAGCTCCATTGTGCTTCAGTGGGACTCTACTTACACATGTAAAATTAAGTGTTTGCAGGGCTGGGTCCTTAAAGAGAATAAAAGCTGGATGGGGTGTGCCATGCTCTGAACTATGTACAGAAAGTGTCATGCAAATGTATTTAGCTGGCTGGGCTATCTCGTCGGATCTGTCTGCTCCACAGAACTGGAGCTCCTGTGGCAACTTTCTTTAGGGTTGGTTTGCTTTAAAGGAAGAGGACCCTGCTTTTGAATAGACTGGCCAGTCTCCTGTCCTCCTTGCAGACAGGGAGTTGTGAGGAGAGTGCACAGAGTGTGGCGAGAGCTGTAATGTTTCCAAGATGTGCTTGGATTTGCCAGAGTGCTCTAAAGAGCCGGGACAGCTGGCTTCTCTGGGGCAACTTTTATGAGGTTGGCCCAGGGAGGGCAAGGCCCCCAAACAGGGGAATACTCTCACGGCTGGCACTGATGGTCCCGCCGAAATCCTGACTTACAACCTGCCTTCACAGTTAAGATCGTTTGGGAGCCTGTTGTTGCCAGTTCCCATGGTAAAACCCTTCAAGGACAGCGGGAGGGAGGGATTTCTCAGCTGAGAATTCCTGCCTTGGGAATTCACTGCCATGGCGGATTCCCAAAGGCGGTGGGTGAAGTAGCAACTTAACTCTTGAGAGTGAAGCAAAACACCTTGATAACTGGTCTCCGGAGCCCCAAAGAGAGGAAGGAAGAGACTTAAAGCCGTTGGAGGGGAGAGGCTTGGTGTGGTTATTTGAGACCGCTGCCTGCAGAGTTGCACAGTCATTTATAACTGTTTGAAATGTGGGGGGATGGGGTCGGGGGGATGGGAGGGGAGTCGGAGGAACCACAGCATCTGCAAACTAGTAGCATTTTGTGCTCCTTTCCCCCGGTCGAACTCCTCGAGGGACAAGACAGCGAAGTACTGGGTCAGAGGAGGGAGGAGAACAAAAAAGGCAGTCCGCTAACACCTTGTATTTTATACCTGCTGTCGCGTGTGTCAGGATGGAAGCACAGGGTAGGATTTTCAAAGGTACCCTCGGTAAACAGAAGCTGGGTGCCTGGCTTCCTTAGGCTCTCCCTAGAAAAATCCCAGCCTCTATTGCCCAGGGGAAACAAACCTCCTTTTAAGCAAACCGCGATGGGTTCCTGGTGTGGGTGAGAGGGGGACTGGGTCTGCTGTCCGAAGCACTGCGAGGCACATCTCTTCCTTACACCATGGTTGACTGCCCCGCCGGTCTATTCTGCACAGCTACTCTGTGGCAATCTTTGCAGGGCTCAGCCCGCTGGTGTGGGATGCCTAAAGGAGAGGAGGAATCATAGGTGTTACATTTTGCGACCTGTGTATCAACGTGGAAAGGGAGGAGGGTTGCGCATCATGTAGAGGAGCGTGTGGAACCCATGGCAGCGAAGGTGGAGGTTCCAGTGGAGCACATCAGCTGGATATGGCCAACACTTCAGCTGTAGAAGGTGATCACTGGAAAGGTGCAGGTGGGGCTGGTGTCGGTACTGGAGGTGGAAAGACTCACGAGGGACAACAGCTTTCCACTTTCGTGTCGTGGGTCCTGGGAACCTGCAGACCCAGGGACTTGTCTGGAAAAAATGTCAGTGGGCTGAAAGTCTGTCCATCGGGCAGTGCTTCGGGTCTCTGGTCTGCAGGTCAGAAGGGACTGAAACCCC
The DNA here is from genome assembly GCA_013396755.1 of Sclerurus mexicanus. Taxonomy (NCBI): domain Eukaryota; kingdom Metazoa; phylum Chordata; class Aves; order Passeriformes; family Furnariidae; genus Sclerurus; species Sclerurus mexicanus. Next base: position 1,975,476 of record VWZF01005014.1, read on the forward strand.
GCTGTTAAGGAGTATTCCCCTCAAGGAAAAGTATATGGGGTAAGAGGTGATAATTAGCAGTACTCGGGAAGCTGTAAAGAGTTCTTTGACAGTGTTTCCAAGTGGGCATGGACGAGGGGAGGAGAAGAGAGGGGCAAAAAGAGGAAAAGCCCCTTAGGGATGGGAAGCTGGGCAGAGAGAAGGAGGTGCTTTTATCTGCCAGAGCAACGCCCAGTGTGAATGGTTGCGCTTAAAGGGTCTTCTCCCAAAGAGTTGGGTTATTTAAAAGTGGGAGTTGGACAAGGGTGGGAGCCGGACAAAGAATGGGTCGTTTGAGGATAAAGGGAGAGGGAGGACACGCTCTGCATTTGTGTTCGGCGGTGTTGTGTTGGCCAAACAGGTTATTCAGGCACCGCGGATATGCAAACCCATCAGCGGCGGGTCTGCGCTTCGGAAAGCGCTGCGAGATCGCCCATTTTAAGAACATTTCGTGGAGGTGAAGGAGGAGGATTAGTGGATGTTGAAAGCCCTCTTTTCACAGAGTAAATCTGAAACTGAAAAGGGCGGGGGGGGTGGTGGTGCTGGGATTGCTGCAGGTCTTCAAAACTCCTCGCTGCCAGTTTGAAACCAAACTACATTGATGTCTAATCCCCCGAACGCGGAGCATTTGTCCAGGATGGGGCCCTTGAGCGTTTTTAGGAGTTGATAGGTTGTGTCTGTTTGCCATTACCGCCTGGTCCCTCCCTGCTCGCTCCGAGCTGCCGCCGCTTAACCCTCATTGCTTTCTCCCCTCA
>VWZF01005015.1:0-51541 GCA_013396755.1 Sclerurus mexicanus
TAGGGCTTTAGTGATCAGTCACACCTGTCTTAATTTGTCAGTAGTCATTAAAACTAGGCATGAGTTGATTTGGGGATTTTTTCGGGTGGGGGCGTACTATTTATTTATTGACTTACTTGCTTTGGGGACATGGGTTTAGCATGTTCTAACTTCTAGTAACGTGTTTTTTACTGGTTGTCTCAAGCGTTCAGACTTTCCTTGGTGAACTCCGTATCTTCTTGCTTTTTAGATGGACTGTACTACTTCCTCATCATCCCATCATCACATGCTCCTTCGTGTTTCATTTTGCCTTCTGAGCATAGCAAATCTGTTTCATAGCTCTGCTTATTTTCCAATTCCTCTCATGGTTTCACAGTCATAGAGGTAATTTGTTGTTAACATTTCCTCTGTTTATCCTTCTTCCATATATATTCTTGAATTACAAGACCATTAACTCTGTATATTCTACGCCCATTTCTCCATCACTGTCTGTACTGAAATCTTCATAACCCTTGTGCGCAATTACATTTCCAGCCTGTGAATCGCTTTCCAGAGCTGTATCAGACAGTAGTTCATAACCAAGATTGTGCCTATACATATTTATTTTTTTTAAAACTGGATTAAGAACGTTGTGTGTTTCTTGGCTCATATAGTTGTCTTCTGCTTCCATTCCCTGTTTTTGCAATGATGCCATGGTTGTAATTTTCTGTGAAACAGAGAAGTTGTTCTGCCCTCAGAACAATTCAAAGTTTCCCTGTTTGCTGACCAGATTTCTGGCAACTTGGGGTTTAAAGTCTTCAAATCTCAAAATGTATCCTACAAAGAAATCTTATTAATTGCTGCCGAAAAGTATTCATAGATGAACATTCAAATTTATTAATGTGTAGAATTCAATCCCTACTATTCTTTTCCTATTTTGCAATTTCTTTTAGTTGTATGAGAGTCATTTAATGCATTTTTAAAGTTGGTGAGTGAATTCATTTTCCTCTCATTGTTTTTTCTTCCCAAAAGTTAAGTCCAGAAGACCTTTGAATTTCCTGCCTTGATATGTTTTCCTCTGTGCTGATCAAGCCTGACTATTTTACTGCATGGTAGTTCTAAACCCATAGGGAATTCATGGGGTTTGTCTCTGTCCTGCCTTGACTTTTGCAGATTCCATAAGACTTTTTAATAATTAGAGAACATATCAAAATGCTCCCAAAAAGAAACCAGAATGGGAAGAAACAATAACAAAAATTTAGAATCCAATTGCTTTTTATTTGGTTGTCAAAGAAAACCGTTGTTGTAGCACTGTTCAAAATATTCTACAGATAATTGTTTCAAAGAGGCAAGGAAACACCACTGTAATATATTTTTGTCATATAAACTCTGGCTATAGTATGGACATAATGACAGCTGAGGAGTTATACTTGCACTCCAGCTTGAATTATGATCTGCATATGTTTCTATGCCTTTCATGTCTTTGAGGGTTCACATATGTACTCATTAGTGATCAAAGAGTTGGTTTTTTTATATTGACTGTTTGCTATTGCTTTCTAAGCATTTTTTTAAGACAGGAGACATCATCATATACAATGAACTTGGTAGATGGTGGGTTTTTTTGGTGTTATTTGCAAGTAATAACCAGTTATTTTTCTGTAAGTGAAATGGAATGTGGACTCTGCTAATATTCATATTCCTGATTAACAGTTACAAATCCAAGAATCCATTAAAAATTTTTGATTGTAGATTAGTAGTTAGGAATTAATTCATAGCCAACTCCCCCTTTCTTTACTGAAAGTAAGTCCCTTGAAAATTTGATATGATAATTTATTTGTGTAGTGGATCAAGCTTGAGAATTAATCAAAGGAATGGTAGGAATTTGGCCTCAAATTAAGCATGTATGTAAACATGAGAGGCAGACCAGTGGGGCTGAAGAATCATTACTTTTGCATTACATTAATTCCATGTTTGATCTTATTACAAATAAATTGCTTTCAAGAAAGTGAAGCAGTGATTACATTTATTTATGTTATGTTTAATTAAAAAACTGCAGAGCTCATATGGATGAAAAGCCATGCTGCAGATTTTGAGATTTATGAGCAAAGTTTCCACATTTGATATGTTTGACTAGAAAAGCTGTGAGTATCTGCTAGGCCAAATTTAACTACGTACCAAACTTCCATTAACTGTAAGTGATTTAATTGATTACTTTTAAATATTCTTTTGCTACCAACAGAATATAGGAAGTTATTTTTTAGTTTCTGGTGTTTTGTTTTGTTTTTAAGAAACATAGAGTACGTTTTATGAGCATCATTAAAAATGAAATATTGGATTGAGTTCCTGACTACAATGCAGTCATTAGCCATTAAAATTTAGTTTGGTGCTTAAACAGCCCTGGTTTCTAGGAGACCTTGGTTTCTAAACTGTTGCGAAGTCATTCCCATCATCCCTTTCCTATGTCTGAATAGAGGAAATGGTTGTCATGTCTCAGCAATAATCCTATTTCAGATTCAAAGACAGGTGTATGAAGGTGTCATGGATAGTGTGCTTTTATTTTGTTTTGTGTGTCAATATTTCCTATATGGCCAATGCCAGTCTGCTGGCAAGTACTGAAACCATGATAGTTTACTCATATGCATGTCTACAGTAGCTGAAATAAATTTGAAGAAGGTCAATTAACTGAAATTCCCCAAGCATTTGTTATTATATATGGTTTGAACTACTGGTTTAACAAAACCAGCTTCTTTGTCCACAAAGCTGTGTGGCATAACTGGGAAATTGTAACGAGAGAAACTTATTCTTTAATTAGATATATTAATGAATGTTTTACTTTCTAAAGACTTTATGAGTCTATGCTATAAACTCTGATTGCCTACTTCATAGTTTTATTCCTGGCAAGCTTATTCTTTTATCTGTCTTAATTTTCATATAGTAATTCAATTTATTTTTCTTAAGATTTTACATGGTTTTTATACTTGGTAAAAATCTGCTTAGAAAAATATGTCATGGAGTGTAAAAAGTTAAAACCCAAAGGTCTAAAAAAAAGAGACATGTTGGCATTACTCTGATAAATAAGAGTGCTGGTTATGTTTCAGACTGTTCTAATTTATCTAAAGATACATTTAAGTATTCCTCAATTTATGCTATTTGCTGTACTCCATAATAAGTCAGGCAGCACAATATGCCAGAATTCCTGAATTCTGAATGTACGAATATTGAGAACACCTCAGTGAACCTGAAAGAGAGTTGAGCTTCTGTGATGATTTCAAGAAACATACCAGTAGAAAGTAAAAGTCTTATAACTTGCAGTTCGAGGTCAGAGGGGAGATGAAGTGTGAGCTGACAGCACCCTTTTAGAGCAGAAATGATTGATGTGGTTCAATTTTCATCTTAGATTTAGTTTCATAAAACAGATTTCTCCCATGAGTAAGATGCTTTAATTAGACAGGGTGGGGTGTAGCTGAGGTTTCCTTCTCTTAGAACTTGTTATCCTCTCTTCTAATCCTGATGACAAAGGACTGAAATAACGTAGCCTAACATTATATCTTCTGTGCAGTGTTCATCGAGCCAGATAAGGGTATCATCGGGGGGAACAAGACCTAGATAGTGATCCCACAGAGATTCCTCATTTTGCATTACTGCTTCTCCTATAGCAGTTATTTCCTTCTGGACAAGTGTTGCAAAATGTTCTGATGAAAACTTTCTCTAGGGCTGAATACTGAGTTGAGAATCCATTTAAAAATTATGCCTCTGCAGACTTTCCCCTCCTCCAAATAAAAAAGCTGGTTTATTCTGAATTCTTCTAGAACTTGTAATTGATGTTTAACAGACAGCTTTCTGTATTTAATAAAAATTCTCACTCATGGGTACATGCAGCAGTCAGTTGTTGTGATCGTCATTCCGTTGCTGTGCTGTCATTTGTATTGTTTTATGATCTGATGCTAAACAATAAATAAAGTATGATTTTAAAGTGTGATTCCTGTGGAATAGGAATGAGTTACTCTAGCTGTCTGGCTGCCAGCTGATAGCCATGGACAATGAAGCCAGAGCCTTTGGTCTTTGATTCCTGTTTTGTGGAAAACAATGGAAATAATTGGACTAAACTCCAAATATTATGATTTTCCCTTCTCTAGTAAGGTTGGCTTAGTATAAAGCTGACTCCTCTGTGAAGCATAATTTATTTTCAGTTGTTTTGGTTTACTGTACTTCATATGTTGCTTGAACAATCGGAGGTCTCTTCACCTTCTATATTTTCTTTAAAGTGCATTTGGTGTTTGTAATGTTTGCATCAACTTAGGGGACTTGAATTGTCAAAAATCCAAGGACTTACTCTTCATTTTTCTTTGCTTCCTGCCCCACTCCCATTTTTTTATAGTTAGACCTACTCCTTGAGGTCTTATTCAGCTGACTGGCAAGGGCAAAATGGCCTTTTGTTAATTTTGTACATTATCCCCTTCATTCTGTGCACTTAGCTCCAAAACCATTATTACTGAAATTAGTAGGGAGCTTTGAAATGGTTAGTGCTTTTCACAAACCTCCCTGTTGCCTTCCTTGAATAACAGAGTAAGCATTCAAAATTCCAACTCTTTTTGCTAGGTTTATCACAATTTAGCTGTTGAATGAAAGATTAGCAAAGAAATGCTGAGAAATAGCCATTCTTCCGGATAGATAGTGGAAATAAGCTTAAGTAACTAAATGTCATGGTTACCTCATGGAGAACAGAGATCACACACTGAATTTCTGCTGGATCTCCTCATTCAGTGGGGTGAAGCTATTTGGTCTACAAGCTCCTTGTGCCCTGATGTTGTCAGATGTTTCATGTTTACCATTCACAAGCCAGACTCATTGGAGTCTGCTCATTTTCAGCAGAGCTAATCTTCCAGTTCCTGGTATCCCAGATCCATTCAGCAACTAGTACATCTTCAACACCCTGCCATCCTGGTGGTTTATTTTTTCTGTTCTGTAAGCAATGAAGAAATCACATAATGCTTGATCCATCAGCATAGCATGGAAAAGTCAACCTTTATCAAGCCAAAAAATTGCTATATGGATAGACTTGTATTTGTGGTAGGTGTATGCTTCTCTGTTGCAGAGCACAAGCCTTCCAGGCAGAAGGTTAACTGTTGGTAGACGAGAGGAAGTGCCATTTTCTTTCAGATCAGTATGACAGGGTGACACCAGCACCAGAACACAGACCAAGAGCTTGTGCTGTTCCCAAGAGCTTTGCAGGTTGTAAAGGAAGATTAAGCTAGCAAAAAGTATTAGTACAGCTGGGTAAGGTACACTGTTCATAGTGACATTTGTCAAGGGAATGGATTAAAGTTACTTTAAAAAGCTTTGGTACTATTCACGGACTGAAATTTTGTCCGTGTTTATGGAATCTTTTATGTAGCATCAAACTAAACTGTCCTTTGTTTCCCTTAAATGTGCTATCATATGTCAAAGTTTAAATAATTGTAAGTAAATAAGTAAGAGCTGGAGCTAACTGTATAAACAGCTTCCCCAGAGAGATTGTGGGTGCCCCATCCCTGGGGGCAGGTTGGATGGGGCTTTGAGCAACCTGATCTGGTGGAAAGTGCCCCTGCACAGGGCAGGAGAGTTGGAACTGGATGATCTTTAAATATCCCTTCCATCCCAAACCATTCTATGGTTCTATAACAGGAAAAACTGCAGAAGGCAAAATTCTTTGAGTAAATGTTTCAGACAATATTTAGGTTGTCCTTCTGTGATTGGTTTGACTGCTACCAATGGATCCACATATACTTACATGCTCTACTCATCTACTCTACAAAAGGAAAGAAAAGTTTTGTTAGGTACTGAGTGCTTGCTGTAACATGAATTTCACTCACAATCAGCTACAATCAGACAGACAAGTGCTGGTAGTACTAGGAAGTCATTACAGGACTACTTGCATAGAAGCTTGTGTAGAATCAGAAGCTTTTATGCTTAGAGAAGTTTGATGTATCCATTCAGTCCAGAAAGGACTGATTTAACTTTCTTAATCTGGAAGTGAAATGCTACTTATATAATTTGAAAACAATTACATGTTTTTATATTATTTGACTGAAACAAGTAGTGTGCAACTAATTTTTTTCTGTTTAATATTGATATTTTTTTCATTTAATACAAAAATGTTATGCTTCATTTTATTCATAGAAGTGCAGATGAACAGGGAAAAGCCACCATGGGATATGTGTAGTTCTGTAAAGGCTAATCTTGAACATAAATTTATTAACTACAGGTTCCTCGTTATCTGATCAGCTATCAGCTGTGTGCCATCATACCTAATGATTCTTTATTTCCATTTACTATTGTAGGAGCAAGAATTGTATGCTAATTGCAGCTAGATACGAGAGTTGTCTGTTTATTCCTGACTGAATTTTCAGTTACCAGTGAAATCTCAGTTCTGACAACTCCATAATTTCCCTGCAGAGTTGAAACTTGAAAGATGCATGATCCCGGAGAGCATCTTAACAGCCAGAGTTTTAGAATCTAGGGATGAGGCTCTAAGCCCAAAATAAAGTACTGGAAATGCCTTCCTTTGTAGAAGTCATCTCTTCTTCCACTTCTAGTATATATGTTTTAAATTAGGACTGTAGAGATGAACTTCTAAGAAAACTTGGGTTAAAGATGCAGTCACAATACAGTTATAAACCCCCAGTCTTTCCTGATCCATCTGTGATTGACAGGTGACTTCTGTGCCAGCTGAGTGTTTTCAGTGCTTCCAGTCTGATAGCAGATGGTCCAATCTATGAAGGCCACTTGGGTCTCTAGCAAAGCTACTGTCGTTAATTGTGTGAATGTGAAGGCTCTTTTGAAGAATAACATTTTTTCAGTAATAGAAATGGGGTGCATGTACTCTGTTGAAATATCTGCCATATTTAGCTCTGTAGAAAGAGGGGTATCTATATGATATAACCAGCTCTCTTAGTTCTGCTGCTGTGCTTGCCCACATAGGGTTGTTTACCTTGTTCTTGTCAGGCCTGGAAGTGGTGGAACTGATCCTCTGCCTGCCTCAAATGCCTGAGACATTCCTGTTGCTTCAGCTCTGTGTGCTGCTCATCTTTTGTTCTACTGTAGCCACATGAGGGCAGAGGTACCTAAAGTTGTGCATCATCACAGTGCATTTCCAGCTATGTAAACTATTGCTGGTACCAGTGTCTCAGTTCAAGTCTGCTGGAGATCCTGCAGCATGTAGCTAGATGAAGTACAGTGGTACATGCTCTGGCTGTAAAAGTAATTCAATTAATCTTTAATTGCTACCTGTACCTGTGGTAAGCAACCATGGTAATTATATTAGCATAAAATGTAATTATTTTTTGTTCTGTGTTATTTTCTACTTACATGTTTCTACTTATATATTTGCATTACAGCAAGACAGGGAAACCAACTCCAGGTTTCCTAAGTCAGCTTTTCGTGTGTAACATCTTTACAGGGTGTTAGGGTGTTGACCTGAAGCAATGAATCTGTTGCTGCTTTGTTTCCCTTCCGGCTCATTTTCTATTTGCACTTTTGCATCTTCAACTTTCTTGGCAAGGGGGAAGCATTCTCTTAACAGTTCATTATATAGTTTATTGTTTCTCCCTGGTAAAGCACTGAATAAATAATAACCACTGATGGGTAAGCGCTCAGTTAGGATGCTGATTAATATTTGAGAGAGAAAACTAGCTCCTCAAATGATAAAGCTTTCAAAATAATAGGATGACATTACAGACAACTACTTATGGTTTGATGATTGTATGTTGGATTTAGAGTTTTGATCTATTCTGTAGCTCTAGATTCTGTTCTGACTTTATTATCTGTGTGCTTGAACAAGTAACTTACTTGTTTTTAATCTTCATTAAGCTATATATATGTGATTATTCATAAAGAAACCTAACCCTACCCTCCATGATAGAGAATGTTTCTTGAAGCATTCATTGTTTGTCACTAGCTACATGATCATATTTTTGCATTGATTTATAATCACACACCTTGTGATTAATGTGTCTGAGACTTGAAACAAGCAATCCTGAGATAATAAGAAAGACAGTGCTAACATAAAAAGTGATGAACTATACAACTAAATGATTCACTTATTGTGTTGGTATTCAGTAAACAAAAAGAGGTGAAATATGTTTTTCCTCTTTTGCTCTTTGATCAGAGCTGCTTTTCAATCTGCCACAGTAACTGGTACTCATTCAATGGCCCTTCACTATTGTAAATTACACTGGTTTTGCACTGTACTAAATAACATACGCAAATACTTTTATTTTTCCTTCTGGATCTTGTAATTTAGTAAATCATTTGTGCATCGGAAATCTTACTACCTTTTTTTTTTTTTCTGACACTGTCAGCGTGTGCAAGATGGGCAATAATGGTGGTGGAGCTGTTTGCTTTTTTCTGAAATGACAAGTAGGATTATTCATGTGCCAAGAAGTGTATTATCTCAGTACAGGAAGGGCATCAAACTATTGGAGTTTGTCCAGAAGAAGGAGACCAAGATGGTGAATGTTCTCAAGGGGAAGATTTCGAAGGAGCAGCTGAGGTCACTGGGTTTGTTCTCCTTGGAGAAGAAAGGGCTGAGGGTGACCCCATGGCAGTCTACAGCTTCCTCAGAGGGGGCACTGCCCGGGAAGGCGCTCCTCTCCTGTCTTTGGTGACCAGTGACAGGGCTTGAGGAAAGGGAATAACGCTGCATCAGGGCAAGTTCAGAGTGGATGTTAGAGAATGGTGCCTCACTGAGATGGTGATCGGTCATGGAAACAGGCTCTCCAGGGAAGTGGTCACAGCGCCAAGCCTGTCGGAACTCAAGGTGCATCTGGATGATGCTCTTAGTCATGTGGTTTAGTTTTAGGGACTTAAGCTTGAAGATCCTTGTGGGTCCCTTCCTCCTTGAGGTATTCAGTGATTCTGTGTGTTCTTTATACACAGTCCATACTAGAATGTTTTTCCATTTCTACATTTTAGGTGCCTTATCAGGAGCCAGAGAAAGCTGGGAGTATGATTCAGGAGCAAGAGACCTTCAGAGTCCGGACCTCCATAGTAATTTTACACTACAAAAAGTGTTGGAGTATGGTGGAAGCAATGTGACTCAACAGGCTGCTCTGCAAAGACTTCTAGCTCAGGCCTCAAATTTTAGCAACTCTGTTGGAGGAAGCTACTTAGAACTTGCCAACACTGTAAGTGCATTTTGCCCTCTGATTTTTAAGTTTTGCAGAATTTTTTTTCCGTTTCCGAAGAAGCGTATTAAGTCAAGCCTTAGAGATGTTGAGCCCATGTGGAAACAATACTGAACTGTTGTTGCCTTTTATTTACCAGAAAACCAATGTGATTTTACCACTTAGTAGGTGTATAATAGTTCCAAAGCTTGTATAACTGAGTTTCGTCAGAAAAGGTAGGAATTTGTGAGTGGACAAACTGAAGTTCTTAATTTATACAATTTAACAGAAGAAGATTTGTGTCTAAAAACAATTAACAATTAATTTTAAGTATGGTGTCAGATTGCTCAGAAGTGTTGTGCAGTGAAATTTGTCCCATGTTATTTCATTACTGCCCACTGAATTGTTTGAAAATTGTTTAAAACCTCTGGTGTGCTAGCACTGTTTTTTTATTTCTACAGGCAAGTGCTATTCTCCACTTTAAAAAAACCACCGTGTAACTATTTGTGCTAGTTTTGTCTGGGATAGGGTGAATTTTCTTTATGGTGGCTAGTATGGGACACTGTTGAAGGGGCAAGGCATTATTTTTTGCTTCCCCATCAGTATATTGGTATCAAGTTTGTGTTTTAATTTTAACCCAGGCATCTTATAAAAGACCACTCATTTTGTAGTGTGTTTTCAATTTATATTGCATGGGAATGTAAGTGGACAGGTAAAAGATGCGAAAATGAAAGTGAAAAATTTCTAATTTTAAAAATTACTCTTAATTGGCATGCTTCACTTTGATGAAATAGACTCCTAGTTCATGGTATCACAGGATACTTAATGCAGTAAGAAAACCTCTGGAGGTCATCTAGTCCAACATCCTAGATAGAACTGATTGCTGAAAACAGAGGAAAATCAGTGTCTTTAAGCCACATTATTTGAAAAGAAAATTATGAAAAATATCCTGAAAATGTTTCAAAAAGCATTCTTAGTTTTATCTGAGTTCCTGAATATGAACTTATGTAGGACCTAAAGTTTCCATATGCAGAGTAAAAATATAGCCATTAAAACATAACCAAAGGAGAAAAGAATTTAAGAAAGTTTACAGTTTCTTAAACATTCTCATCATCAAAGCAAGAAACATCATCTAAGTCTAACTACTAATGGGTGGATGATGGTACTTCAGAAATAATGTGCTGTTACACATTTACAATAAGACGCAGGTGTGCAGTGTTCCTCAGGGAGGCACACTGTGATGGCTTTGCTATGACATTTAGAAATCTTAAACATACAAATGCCAAAGGCTCATAAGAAATAAAGATCCACAGGTTTTATGACTGTCTTTTTGTTCCTATCTCTAAATTCCTTCTATGCTTACTATCATGAAAGATGCCTGGTATTTGTTTTAACCAGCATCTGTTATACTTCTGCTTTAAAGTATTCCTTCTATGTCCTTTGAAACTGCAGTAGAAACAGCAGTCTCTCATTTATATGTAAATGAATACAATAACATCTTCATTTGACTCCTGCTGAGCATTGGTGTCATGGGTCATATGCAAATTTTTGTTTTGGCTTTATTAAAATGGAGAGAGAAAGGAATGGGAGAAAATGGAGAGAATTATTTACTTTGGGTTTCAGTATTTACATTTATTCATCTTTCCACAATATTTAATACTATAGGGCATGCTTACTGTGGACTCTTAGACTCTCTAAAGAAATAAATGTACCCTTCATGGAGCTGTGATTTAATACAGGTACTTCCTTCTCTGTCTCTTTCTCAGATTGTGTTACCAACCTGCATTTGCCACAATAACAAGCAAAGCTGCTCCCTGGCATTCATTCTCAGAAATGACAGATCTCAGCTTTCCCATTTTTAGTGGCTGAATTCAGTTAATTAATCAAGTGTTGGTTCTTATTGCTTAATGCCCTGGTTTTCATTCTGTTGGCCTTCTTTTAGTCTGCTTTTAATTTTAAGCTCTGCTGACGTTGTTGTGGTGATTGTGTACTTCCATAGCATAGATTATATTCCTCAGTCAAGACAGAGGGTCTCCATCCTGCCCTTGACTCTTAGGTTTTCCATTTGCAAAAGTTAAATGAACATCAGTCCACTATCACTTTGCCTAGCTTTTATGAAGGGATTTTCTTTTCAATGCATTTTTGAAAGTCTTTGAACATACAGCTCTCTAGAGTTTTATCAAAACACAATGCCTGCTCTGAAGCATTATTCCTTATCACAACAGTGATGCAATTTTTAAAGTGCTGTTTGAGATTTTGCCATTTATACTCATTGCATATGTTTTTATCTGTCCATCTCGCATAATTTTGCTATGTTTTGGTTTATGAATGCATGTTCAGATTCAGCTTTTGGTTTGCCTGAATAATTTATTCTGTAGTCTTTATAGGGTTTTTAACTCTATCAGCATTTTCTGGATTTTTATACTTAAATATTAAGAACACATTTCCCTTTATAGCTCTTTGTCTTGGCACCAATATTTATGACAAAAGTATTAACCTTTAACATGACCTGTGACCACTTACTGATGATGTACCTATTTGTGCCAATAGAAATCCGTGTGTGTGTGTGCGCGCTTGGGAGTTGTAAATAATTAAAATCTTCAAGGACAGAAAAGAATTCAAGCATTTCAAAGGATTTCTTTGTGCATCTGGACATTTGGATTGTTTTTTTGTATGTACTTGAATCGTCAATGTTGGACAAGGGTCAGTAATGTGGATAGTCATGTAACTGTAGTGAAATAGCTGATCTGTGTGGAGTCAGATCTGTTCCCTTCCCAGGCAGCCATGGGGTCTTGATTTGTACCCTATAGTGCTATAAGGAGGGATAGCATCCTGTTTGAACACATGAAATATTGCTGCTCTCTGCAAACATTCCACAGGCACTATCTCAATATGATAGGCATATTTCATATTATAATTCCAATGAAGTTGAATCAGCAGAAGCAATAAGATTTGGATATGTTTCATTCCCCTTTTCATATTCTCATTGCATGTGGTTAAAATAGACTTGATATTTTTCTTAGTAGAAGGTGTGGATATAAATGGTAATGCATGTATCTGTGCTTCATGTTGATTTCTGTTGCCTACATTTGGTGTTAAGATGAGTGTATTTGTCACAAGTAGCTACATTTACATAAACAAAACTCATGGGGTCTGTTTCATTTGCCACTATGATATGACCATGGCCTCTCTTCTTTTAACTGGAAATATCTCTGGTTTGCTAAGAAAGTCTCTGCACCAAGATCTTACATTTTTTAAACGTGATCCCAAGTATGTTGATACATGAGTTTTTAACTATGCAGTCCCTGGTCTGATGGGACCCAGGATCCTTTAATCTCTGATTTTTCCTTCCAAAGAACCTCTTTGACTGCAGCTTCCTTGACAGTGATTTTTTTAGTTGGAAACATTTCAAAAGATTTGATGAGAGTACAGTTGACTGCTGAGGGGAAGGGTACACCTGTGTTTTTGAGAACAGAATATGGTAGAATTTCGTTATGACCACAGTTTAGAAGGCTGTGTTGCTATTTCCTCCTCAAAGCAGTCATGCCACATGTGGTTGTTCTTAGTCAGAGAGAAGGGCTTATTCACAGAGTTGCCTGCGTTACTTGCTGCAGCATCTCGTTCATCTGGCCAGCAATGAGGTGGGCATAGTCCTGGTTTGTCCCGTGCATGGCTGTCAATGCAAGATGGATGTGTCTAGTTAGAATGGCACTGGTGCAGATTACTCCACCTGCCAAATCTGCACTTTTGGTCTCAAGAGGAGGTAGTTTGGGAATGTCTCCATCAAGAACAACTTCCTCTTGAGGGGAAGAGGAGGGGCAAACATTGATCTCTTCGCTCTGGTGACCAGTGACAAGACCCAAGGGATTGGCCTCAAGTTGTGTCAGAGGAGGTTTAGCTTGGATATTAGGAACAGGTTCTTCCCCCGGAGAGTACTTGGGCACTGAACAGGCTCCCCAGGGGAGTAGTGATGGCCCCAAGGCTGACAAAGCTGAAGGAGCGTTTGGATGACACTCTCAAGCACATGCTATGACTGTGGGGACGGTCCTGTGCAGGGCCAGGAGTTGGACTCGATGATCCTTGTGGGTCCCTTCCAACTCAATGTGTTCTGTGATTCTGTGAACAAAACAGAAAGCTAATACAAAAATATTCTTAATGCATCTTCTTGAAATTGCCCTGGTATATGGTCTTTCTCAGCTATTTCTGTCTGATTTGCATGTGGTTGTCCCTCACCTGGAGGTACTAGAGACTTCATTTGGCTTAATAATGGACTGTTTTTTCATGCATCTCTGTGACAAGATGTGCTTTGCATACAGCAGAATTAAGGCAACTAAACAGGATTTAGTTCTGACTGTGGACTCCCTGTGCCAAATACAGATAGCATCTCTGTTGGATACACAACCCAAAAGTTTATAAAGTACAAGGGTGAACTGGAAATATGCCTAACAAGTCAACATGTACTTGTATTAGCATTAGATTCTCAGCATGATCACTAGCAGAGGAGAACTTAATGTCTTCGTGTCAGGAAATGTCATGTTACAATGACATAGATATTCTTACTGCGATACCTCTTAATTAGGCAGATTCAGTGGATGTTTGCATTCTTAAATTTTCCTCCTGAAAAGCACTGAGCTGCAAGTTATGACAGATGGAATCACTGTTTAGTGAAGGCTACTCATTTTAGTTGACATAGTTTATAGTGAGTGATAGTATCCCAAAAGTCACTATTACATTTTTCAGGGACAGGTGGCTTTTTCTTTCCTAGCTTGACCTGCTCCTTAATCAGGCAAACATAATTTGCTTTGGCTTGTTTATATTAATAGCTTTTGTGTATAAAAGAGCACACTTAGTATTATCATTGTGTTTACATTTATGTCAGGGTGAAGTGCAGCTGGTTCTGGGTAACTGCTTGAAATAGTATTAATGGGCTGTTTCATCCTGAGTCACAATAAGCATTTGTGTGCTCTGAGGTGCATGTAAATGTAAATTAAGTTATTTACATGTAAATTCCATATTGCTGTCATGTTATTGAGTATATAATAATTTCTTGGAGTGCCTTAATGTTATAAAATGTACTTAATACTTTATTAGGAGAATATCTCAGAGGTGCTTGGTATTTGGTGTATATTCACACATGACATTCTGTGATGAAATTCGAAGTGCTGAATTTAATCTCTTTGTCCAAATAATTTCTCAGTTATTCTGCTACTTCCCACCTTACCTTCTAGCTCGACTGTTAGACAGCCAGCCAGTGTCCTTTGCTGTGTAACATGTGGCAATGTAACCAACAGTCTTTCCTTACGAAGTGTTAAATGATCCGATTATCCACTGATAAAGGATGGCTGATTGTTCATCTTATGTAGAGAAGTCTTTCTGGCACAAGTCACTGCAACGTTCGTGTGTATGGAGAGTAAAAATTATACTGCTTAAAATTGCCATACTACTCACTCTCCCAAAAAGATGTACACCTCATATGTGTGCTGTGACTTTTTTAAGCTACATTTTTTTGCTCATTTTAACTAGGCAAGTAAATGTAGATTTTAAAATCGACTCCTTAGAAACAGGAAGCATGTTTTTGGTTACCAAAGAAAGCAAAACTGCTTTTGCAGGAGATGGGATAAAAAGGGCTTCTTAGAGATTTGTGGCAGCCTAGAAATACCCTTACAGCTGTCCTAAATAAGAACTGTTTTCTCTAGAGCTAATATATAAGCATCAGCTGTAAATTAAATCTGAGTTCTATGGAAATCACACAGGTATTTCTTTTGGGAAATGACCTTTTAAGGAAAAGTATCGAGCCTGAAGACAGAACTGTACTGTGAAGGTTAATTCCATGATTGGTTTGTAGGCTACTTTTGTCTGGTGTCCCAGTTAATGAGAATCTACTGTAAAATTTCTCATTTAATTTCTGAAGGTTTTATGGTTTTAAAACTCACTAATATTGGTATGTCCTTTCCTAGCAAAGTCTGCTCCTTTTTCTTCTCCTCTGTCTCTCCAAATTTACACTGTTTTTGAAGTATTTGTTCCTTGTCTTGCGAAGCTCTGCTCCTTCAGCTTCCTCAATCCTTCCTTTACAGACAGGGAAATGGGCCCAAATAAAAACTCTTACTATAAAAATATACCCTAATCATGCTTTTAGTTGGAATCCTAGTAGAGAGAAAGGCCTGAAGTCAGAGGTTCTGGTCATGGGGACAGTTGAGCCCAGTATAAAAGCTTTGTGCCCAAGATAACCTTTCCTTTTGTGCATGTGCTTCCAAGCTTGGCATCATTTCCATTCTGCCAGGCTAAAAATAGAATGCAAGAATTCCATTAAAGCAAGAACTGATTATTGGAATATAGATTCAGGAGGTTTGGCTTGTCAGAAAGCAGGCACAAAGGCAATTTTGTCTGACAGACATTTTTTATGTTTAGGGATGTGGGAAACTGTTTGCTCTTTGACTTTGATCTCAAGCCAGCATTGTAATGGACCTTGTTTGTCTCAAGCAGGCATCAGCTGTAATAGGGTTATGCATTTTGTTTATACAGACCTGGCTTCCATAGCCCTCTAAAACAGTGCTCAGTTATTACTTTTTCCCTTAAAATGGACATTCTGGATTAGGTCTGCCAGGACTCATCTATTTTATATGAAATACAGTTTTTCTGTCTTTTGAAATTACTGTATTGTGACAGACATAGAGTGGAGCAAATGGCAAATTATGATTTTTATTTTTTTTTTTTTTNACTAGTTCCATCTGCAGATGATCACAGCACAGCATGATGGGTGTCAGCACAGGTCACATTTGTTCAGGCAGCCTGTTCATAGATCTTTTTGGCTGAGGCTTTTAATTGGATCTTTGACATGACATATGACAAGCATATGATGGAGCTGAAGCGCACAGAGTGATGGTTTTGACCTAGTTCTGCATTTGTAACTGGATGATATGAACTGTCATGTGGCAATGGAGTACTATAGGAAAGGGAGTCTTAACAGGTGTGTATGTTTTGAAGGTGTTAGAAAGTTTCAAAACTTCTAGTTTAACTCAGTTGAAAGGACTTTTTGTCTTTCCCCTCTCATTGCCTAGAAACTGCCCTTATATCCCATTTTGTCTTCTGTAGTTAAGGGAGCTCTGGCTCCAGTGCAGGTGTTCAGATGTTTTTTTCAAGTGATCAGGTGTTTTTACTTTTGGAAACTTTTTTTTTCCCAGTTGTCCGAAATGAAGAGCAATTGGTACACTGGGCCAGCACCACTGCACACAGCTGTACAGAACATAGCATTAATATAATTATCTCACTTTGGCAGTGGCAAGTGAGTCTGAGGGCCAGGATTAGTCTGTTGAAACAACATTAACCTCATGGATTTTGGTGTGCCAGAAAGATTACCATGTAGCTTTTGTCACAAGGTCTTCGTACCAGTTTTTCTGTCTGTTTTCTGTCTGTGAACTGCTGACTTGACATAGGTGAAGTTGGCAGTGCTGATCCTCTGTGCATCCTCATCAATTAAAAAGATGAGATGATTTATTCCCCCTCCCCTTATACACACACTACACCCTTATGTTTTGGTTACGTGAAATACAGGAATTTTGGTAATAAAGTGGAAATCTTAACTGCAGTGCGCAGTTGAAAATGGATTTCCAGTGCTTTTGCAGTTCAGTGCTATGTTATTTATTTATACTGGAGTATTTTACTGTTGTCCTGCCAACCAAGTGAAGCAAGGCAGGGTTCCCACAGAAGCCTGTCAGTGCCATGGTTAAATTCATCAAGAGGCTCCAGTTCCTCGGAATTGTTTCTCTGTTGCTCTCAGGCCTGGGATATAAACCTGAGGCAGTGCAGACTGCTGTCACTGTTCAAACACCCTGCTCTTTCATGTTTTGGTGGTTTTTTAAATGGCTATATGCCTGTCAGCACAATTGTTTTGGGGAACTATTTTAGTTCTAGTACAGAGGAATGGGAGCTGGGTACTTCTGCACAGGCACTCCCTTGTGCTCAGTGTTTCTGCTTTTTGTGAAGAACTGTTTCAGCATGGTTGCTTCATTTTGGGCTAGAAAACCACATTGTCACTGATCAGCTAGGACACAGTTTATGATAGTAGCTATGTTGCAGTGTATTGGTAAACTCCACTTTTCATCCTGGTAGGAAGCAATCAAAGTAAACTTTGTGTTTCAGGAAGGGCAGTGTCTGTTCTGCGAAGGGTTTGTAATGAAATAAGAACCCCGCTGAGGTACCCAAGTGAGGTTTGTGCCTCTAAGCTAAATAGCCATCTGTAATTTCCTACACTAAGTTTTGTATTAGTTTACCTGCTTGAAACTATAATTTTAGGAAAGTGACTGGAGAAAAAGACATTGAATCTTGCTACCCTGTGAATATTTAAAGAGCTTGTAAGTGCATATTATTGCTTGAATCTAATTTTTACATGAATATTGATTGTTTGATATATATTATAGAAAAGAAGGGGGAAGTCTTTGTTTCTGTAGCACCTACATGGATGCCAGATGTTTTTTTTTTTTCATAATGATGAAATATCTTGTACCAGGATTCTGAACTGTAAACACAGAACAAACAAGATTTTGTTTTTTCCTAGACTTGGGGTTGTTTATTTTATTTGGTTTAGTTGGTTGATAGACCCATATCTGAGAATAAACACTAGAAATATTGAGCAAGTAATTTCTTAACGAAGCATGGGACTATCCAGAAGAGGCCTGAAAATAAAGAAGATTTTAATGCTGTGATCATTTTTCATGAATCTGAAGTAAGTGTAAGTGGCTTGAGAAAAATGTCTTGAGTTGTAGAACTAAACAAACCATACAAGAAAGTCAGAGATGATAAATGCTGAAGTAGGGTAGTCATTGTTCCTCAAAATGTAAAATGGAACAGATATGTAAAATGACAGATACAAAGGCTGAAGTAGGAGTGAGGCAGAGGTAAAGCAGTCTTGAAGGTTATGAGGAGAAGCTTAAATGTAGGAAGATGTATATGAAAAATGGCACTGGAGAGATTTAAATGTTATATGGCAAAGCAGTTAGAAGGGAAAAAATGAGTTTTATATACCAGATGCAGGGTTAGAATAGAGTTTGTATTATATGTTTAGCTGTCCAGGGCGGGGGAAAACTCACAAATATCAGATCTTCAGAAAAATAAATACTAGTATTTACTAGATAGTAAATAGTTAGAGAGTTGAGAAGTGATCTGCAGACTAATTTGCTGATCTTCATAAGCAGGCACTAATCTATGCAGCCAGGAAATATATCAAATTAATGAACTGTAGATGAGGGCTGTAGGAATTTAGTTGCAACAATCATAAATTTGTTGATAGTAAAATAGATCTGACTGAAAACTAGGGGTTTGATTCACCAAAATTTTTCAATGTATTATTTCAGTTCATAATATCTGCCAAAATGAAAGCTGCCCAAACCCCATAAGTGTTCAGTGAAGTTAATGTTCCTGTTGTTTAAATGCTGATGCCAGCCAAACTCTTGTAGAGCTTCAAGTAGGGATCTGTCAGATGCTTGCCTTGCATTTGCCAGAATTCATCTGACTGAAAATGTTTCAAATTGAACATTTCAATGGAGCACAACTTTCGAATACTTACATATACCTATATATACATAGGTATGTATTTATATACCTTTAGATAAGTGTGTGTACACACATGCATACATACATCTCTATTAGAGATTGGGGAGAATAGAAGAGACTTTGCAGGGGAGTCCTGGCAAATCTTTCTTGTGTAAATGACAATTTTTGAAAGAAATTCCATTCACAACTGATAAATAAGAGGCAATATAAGTTGGACTGAAAATGAAATGAACTATTTATCGTGTTAAAAAATGGAGGAAAGCATGACTGAAGTGAGGAAATGCTGGACTATGAAGGGAAGCTAAGCAGAAGTGTGATGGCATGACTTGTACTTTACAGAATGGCCTTGTTGGTGGTTTTAAGCAAGGAGCAAATAAATAGTGATGATAATTAGGGGGCTGTGACATGATAAGTGCATAGAAATGACTGTTCTCTTTCCTCGTCCTCATGGACAAGTCTCCAACATGAATAACAGGCATGCATTGACTCCCTAGTCCTTTTCCTGTCCTGACTTGATGCTGAGCCTCTGTGGGGTCAGAGGGAATCAAATGTATGTGATAGGTTTGGATGTGAAAGGAAATGAGAGTGTCTGTTTGACAGGTTGGTGAGTGGCTTTGTGGTTTGAAATACTGGAGGATGGAAAAAGGGATCAAGTGTGAACTCCCGAGATAACTGCTCAGGTCAAGGATATGACTTTTTAAGTGGATTGAGTAGTTGAGGAAGGGTAAAACAGGTGAGAGTAGCTGATTAAAGTGCCGTTCGGAAATTATGTTATTCTAGACGTTTTACCTGTGTCAGACTAATCGAGATGGTTTGATTGATGGAGAGAAGAAAATTTTGCTTGTATTTTCTTCAGAGAGAGTACTTCATTTTTCAGTGTAAGGTTACTTGCAATTGTTTCAGATGGGTTGGGTTTTCTTTTTTCCTCAACCTAGGTGCATAACCTTCGCTAGCATTAATGAGAACAGTTTGTATCATGAACCTGCCATCCATTTCAGCCTCTCCCTTTTAAATCATAGTGCATTAGTGCTATTGAGTAAAGAATTTTCTGGAAACATTATCCAACTACTGTATTGAATTTCTGACTCCAAGTTTAACCTTCATGCTAACCTTCTGACAGCCACTATTTTGTCCCATGGAAATTCAGACTTTGGCACTATGCTAGTGTATTTTGTGCTAGAAAGAGAAGAGAAAAAAATACTCAAAATACTGGATCATTGTTTGTAGTAGATTTGCAATACTTGGAGGTGTAATTTATTTGTTTCCCAAATCTTCATTTGTGAAGCCTAGCCATGATGAATTTATTTGTGTGTGGGATTATGCAGGATGCTGCTCTAACTATAGAGATGATATTGAAACAAACAAACAGGAACTAAATACTCAGTGGACTTCAATTAGTTGCATTTCAATTACAGAGCTAATTAACTAGAACCAATGAAGAAGGGCTTATTTCATACATCCTGGAATTTTGATCAGCTAATCGTGCATGTTGCATGCAGAGTGAAACTGCTTCTCAGAAAGTGGCACACAGGATGAAGAATATGTTACATGTACATACTTAATAGATAATTGCTTTTATGCTGTAATTCTCACTCTGCAGCTGTTGAAGCAAGGAAGGAATATTCATGTGTGCTAAGTGTCACACCTGCTCCAGTAACTGTAAGTAAATAGACTGTTGTAATTACTGAGACATATTATGAGGGAGAAGTCTTTTAAAATAACTACAGTGTTAATGTTCTCCATATTCTGTGGCAGTTTCAAAAGTACAGGTGAGGAAGGGTGACAGTTGTGTCTTGTCCTGAAAGAATCCTTTTACACCAGGTGTTAGAGCAAATCTTATTAAATGGTTATTCAGATATAATCAAAAAAGTAGAACTCCCTGGTGAATCTTGGACACGTGCCAATGATTCTTTTACTACAGTTTAATAAGAGTAAACAAATGGAATAGAGTGGCCATAGGATTATTAGATCAACAACCAGCAAACTGGCCACACTAATGGTTGTTGGTGCATAATTCTGAAATTATCTTGGGAAGAATCTGTCAGTGCAAATGCACTTACCTACTAGCAGTATGTGCATCACGAGTGCTTTAGAGGTTCATTAGGCAGTAACGGATCAGAATGCACTGGGAAGGAGTGGAAGCCCAGGCCAGTATCCTGACAGAAGGTGTTTGGTGAATGTTGTTTCTGAAAGTCTCTGTGACCAACAGGTTTGTCCAGCTTCTTTTTACCCCCTTGTTGTATGTGCCATACCATACAGTGAGGCATCTGCTGAGACCATGTTATCTTGGGCTAAGAAATGTACATCTGTAGGTTAAGAGATTCTTCTTCCCATTCTCAGGCCGACCCCCCCCCTGCCTGTAGAGGCTAAAAGAGAAGGCAGGGACGAGGCTGAGATCAAGGAAGCACTGCTATCCTAGGCAAGGAACTGAGTCAGGGAGAGAGAGAATGAACTGTCAGCTGCCAAACCAAACACAGAGGGACTGAATTCAAAAGGCACCTTTCTCACTGGGTCAGGGGGTGCTCTGTTCATTTCCTGGCAATGCAAAAAATTGGCATACTTAAGGTTTTCCTTTGTTTTCTTTGAAGTCTGCCTTTGGCACAAATCAATGGGAAAATGTACTTTGGCTTCAACAAAATTTGTAGTACCCTGCTATTGTATTAGTTCACTTATGTGTATTTGTGGTGAAACAGCCTTCAGACAGCTCGGTCGGGTCTATCTGGGAATTCAATTTTGTAATGTAACATTTTCATTTGGTTAGTAAATGGACTCAGAGAAATGCTAGATGATAATGACATTTCACAGAGGAACAAGTTCTATGTTTTCAGGTGCTCAGAATATGTCCTGGATGCTACTATTTTAAAAATAGGATATTATAGGAACTATTTTAGAAGAATTATTACATTTAATCTTAGCTCGCCCTCCACAATAAAGAAATGCCTGTGAAGTTTACAAGGATGATGAAACAAGCAAATTGCCAGTTTTTATGAGTTAGTTAACAGTTGATGCTTTCCAACTGAGAAATGTGTAATCCTGTACCACTTGGTGCAAGCATGCAGAGATTGCAATGGGAGTCAGCTGGGGTTAAAGTAAAATAATTTTTCATCAGAGTTCAGTTTAACCATTTCATTCATTTGCATGAGTTACAATTAATTTTCAAATTGTAAATAAACTTTGTTCTGAAAGTAGCTGCATGTATCTCCCATATTTTTACACATATCTGAAGCGGTGAATTCTGCTGTTGTTTTTCAGTCAATCTCTCTGTCTTTTTCCACCATGTTACTGCATAGAGTAGGAAAAAGGCTGGAAAAACTTGTGTGCAGCATATGTGTAGAGTTTACAGTGGATCTAGTTCAGATCCTGAAGTGCTCTGCACTAGTATGCTTGGGATGCATCTGTAGTACCATGTGCTTTGTCTGGTCTGTTGGATGGCTGAAATGTCCTAATCTGCCAGAAATGTTCAGAGGACAGTGAGTGAAGAAAACAAATCATATCTCGTAATTTCTGAATGCCTGTTCACAGTCAGCTAGGAAGTATTTGGCAGAATAAGGATATAGTATGGGAAATGCAGTGTATTCAAGCCATAATTAACATGGCCTTTCCTTTAGGAAAAGAAAACCTTACAACTTTATTCTTAGTAATTCTGAGACTCATCCCTCTGTTGGTGAACCTGTGATATATATGACAGAAATGGGCAAAGATCAGCTCAGAGCAGATTATAAAGGGGAAAATAAAGTTGGTAGGGGTAGTGATGCAAAAAACTGTCACCACCCTGTTTGTGAAGACATAATTTTGAAAGGATAAAATATTTTTAAATGTACTGTGTCAGCTGCAAGGATTTTTGAACTGAAGTTGTGGGGGGTTCTTTTCTCATGTATGAGAAGTGAACTAAGTCACTACACAATACCTTTTTTCTGGGTATAAAAAACTGTTAGTCACATTTCAGTGCTGCGGATATGCTGTTCTCTACTGCAGTCTGGAGTCTGGAGGAGTCTGTTTCTTCCTACCCACTGAAGGAGGACTGTGCATTTTGTCCCAGCATCACCACCCATCTGCCAGCAGAGAGCAGTGCAGCCTGTCGCCGGGATTTGAGGGGCCATAACTGGAAACAGATGTCTGAAACAAAGCAGATGAGTAAGGAGCAATATACACGCAAGCACTGAACGTAGAAACAGAACTGAATGCGAAGGTGGGACAGGGACTCAACAGGGAAAATGATGAAGAATGGTGGTGATGCGAAGTGGGCGTGAAAAGAGGAAGGGAAACCCCCAAGATGCGGACTTGCTAAAGCAAACTGGAGACCTGGAGGATGAAAGTAAAACATCTTGTAAAGAGATTGTGGCATTTCTGTTAACCTCTCAGCCAGAGGATTGTTGCAGTTCCTAATGCTGGGCATGGAGGAGGGATAGGGACCCAGAAGCTGCTGCTGCTGCTTTGTAGTATCATAGAGCATTATCCGTGTGTTTGTCTTGGTTCTTAATGCACTTTCTGTACTGCCATTTGGATGAATTATCCCTGTGTCTGCAAGCTGATACTAATCTGTGATTAACAGAGGAGAAAGAAAAAAATCACGGGATAATTTTCAAAATGCTGCGCTTGGAGTGATTTGTTTCCCATACAGATGTTTTTGCCAGGGTGTAAGAACTGTGCCACAGCTTGTGTAGCATTTATTCCTGTTTCTTATATTTTTAATTTTTTTTCCTGAACTCATTTGACACTTTAATTAATATATTGTATTAAGACAATAAGATAAATTTCAACTGCCGAGGATGGTATTTCCTACTTCTAACTCCAAAAGTACATCATAATCCATCATCACAAAGTGTGTGGGGCTGTCCCTGTATTTTGGGGAATGGAGGAAAGGGGAAAGGAGCTCATCTGTTGTTGCAATGGGTGCAGCATGTCCACAAATGCAGCTTGTTAAGGATTTTTCTAGATTTATAATTGAATGTTGAAAGCTAATGCTTTTTTCTCCCCTTCTTCTAGTAGCATCTCCTGAACTCTTTGTAAAATGTCAGTCTGTTATGTAAAATCTGCAACGTTCTAATGGTGCTTTCAGGCTTACTGTGACCTTTTGAAATCATTACAACCCCCATCCCCTAAAGCCCCCCAGTTTTCCTTACTTAGTTGCATACAGGAGTAGGGAAATAGGAATCCAATTTATTGTTACCTAGGTGGCATTTCCTGTGACTTAGCTTTATAGTTTTCTATGTAGTAATTAGTATGCAGAAAGCTGGAGAGATGCCTGTAGTTCCAAAATGAACTCTCTGTAGCTCTCTCCCTCCCACTTGCACTCTCCTTTTGGTACCGCCCCTTCCATGCACCCTTTAGCCAGCAGCAAGACAGCTGTGTTTGATCATAAACCACTTAAACTCCAGGCTCACTGGCAGGGGAAACTTTAGCGTGAAGTGCAGCATTGGTTTCTCTCGGGGAGGGGAGCTTTCTTCTCTTTTCCTTTCTCCCTCCACAAACACTGAAGACTGTGGCAGCACTTATTTTTTTTTTCTTCTTTTTTTTTTTTTTTTAATTTCTCTGTGGACTTGTGTGAAGCTCATCACATTTTTCTGAGTACATTCAGCAGCATTGGGAGATGCCCTTCAACAGAGTTGTGCTAAAGAGCAGCATAAAACAGGCAGCGGAGATGAAGCACGACTTGCAGATGGACTAAGACAGCCCTGGGGTCGTGGTAAGCAGTTCCTTCCCTGCATTCTCTGAGCACTTCATAGTATTAACAAGTCTCTCGCAGCAATGGATTGCCTGTGAAGTCAAAACCAGTTTGGCTCTTTTAGAAGATCTTGCATCATTAACTTAAACTCTCAATGTGGAGTAAAAATGGCTGTCTAGAGCAAAATGTGTAAGACGAAAAAATTTTGGAGGAGAAAGTATTGAACCAGTTGAACACAGCTTTGAAGCATTAAAATCTGCAGAAATTGTCAAGCCCTGAGAAGTCTAATCATGAATTCTGGAGTTGCTATGAAATATGGAAATGACTCCCCTGCAGAGCTGAGTGAGGTAAGCAGTTTCAGTGCCCTTCTTTACGCTTTAAAAAGAAACACTCCCCTTTCGGGCTTTCAGTCCATGAGCAATGCAATTAAAAATTAATAGAATGTGTATCTTGCTATAACTTGCTGTGCCAGTCAGGAAATGACCTGAACTTTTTTGCTGCTTTGCTCTGAATAAGTGGTAGAAGGCAAATGATTGCAACCATGTAGAGACTTTTTTCCTGTTACCCTGCAGCAGTGATTGCTTTGCCTCTGAGAGCTGTGTTTATACCCAACATTCATCCTTGCAGTAGGTGAAATATGGAGATCTCAGCTGAGATTAAACTCATAGTGACTAATTTAGGAGGAAAGTGGTGTGAGTGGAAAATGACAGATATTTATTGGTAAGATAACAACACTGGCAGAAGTTGTTTGCTTGTATTTAGCCAAGGTGATATTGTTTCTTTAGGTTAGATGAATTAGGTTACTTTCCTTCCTTGCCTAAAAGAAAACAAGTCATGGGAAACTTTCTGCTTTTCCACTGGAAACCATAGTTAGCTGTTATTTCTCATAGTTCTGGGTGTTTTTTGTGTATCATGATTGTGTGTGTGTTTTTAATAAATTTGAAATTAAAGCCATATCAGATGTTATGCAAATGCTTAATAAATATTTTAGAAGTGGCTTATTCTGTCAGTTACTGAAATGTCTTAGATATGTAATCCTTATGGGCTTTACTGAGAACTGCTAATTTAGTTATGCTATGAAATCCCAAGCTTTTGATTAAGGTCATTTTGTAGGAAATTGAATTTCCAGTCTGTCTTGTCCCAGTTTAAGTGAAATGCTTCTCTCTCCATTTTGCCCATTCCTTTGATACACCTTTTACTGTGACATATCCTTTATATGCTTGGGTTTTTAGGAATAATAGATAGGATATGATTGACAGGCTATGAGAGTTAACAATTTCTGGAGTTAATTGTATAGAGAAAGAAAACACTGAGGTATAGAATGGAAAATAAATCAGTAGACTAGTGAGGGAGACAACAGTGTAGTGGGGAGCACAGTAAATATGTGAGAGCTAAGCAAGTGCAGTACCCTACAGTACAAAAGGACATGGGCTTGTGACTGGGAAGTTCTGGAGAAAAAATCCAAATGTGTTTCTCCTTTAAGTAAAAATAGTTCTCCTTGATTATTTCTGTGTTACTTTTTCAAATTGCTGCTTAGAAATTCTATATTGGTGATACAGCATAAATGGGGTTCATAAACTCAGCGTAAAAGCCTAGGTTACTTTTGGCTGGAGTTTCTGGCTGTGGCTGTATTGATGGCCTGGTGATCACTGCTTTCTATCCCCTCAATATTTAATTCTCAAGGCTTTGCAAGATCACACAGATCATGGAGTGTCTCAAAGAACTGACAGTTGAGTCAATATTCAGAGCAGGCAGTATTTACTGGTAGCATTACTACCTTGAAATTACCTGTTCATGTTTACTTCACACATCCACCAAGTAGGACTCTCATTTTAAGAAATAGCTTTTTGTTCTAATGTTTTGACACAGCAAATATTGAAAAGAGTCTGTGACTCTGCACCATGGAATGTTTTTGTTGTATTGTTTGGGTTTTTTCCCAATCAGCTTACTTTAATACTTAGTTTACATTTGTACTATGGTGCTACAGGTGAGTTAGAAATAGGCTCCTTTCTGACTGCAGACATACCTGTGAAGATCTTACACTCCTAACTTTCCCCAGGTGCTTATCATCATTCCTTTGCTGCTCATCTTCATCTTTTTGCAGTTTGAGCTGCATGTGTTAGTGAGCCTCAGCTGGAGTCACCCCAAAAGGGCTGGGTCAACTTCAGCACTGATCCTGGATAAAGTGTGTTTTCAGTGAAATGTGGAGGCCTTACTGAAGCATCGTATTCCACCTCTCAAAGGGAAGAAGATGCATGAGTACTCTGAGATGCAGTTGGCTGCTCACCCTTACTTGTTATTTTCTCTACCAACTTCCTGTAATTTTTATGCTTGTTTTTTATGTTCCTTTTCCTATTGGTGACTGTTGTGCTTGTGAAGGTAGAAATTCCTGGGTAAAGGCTGTACCTGTGGCTGATAGGTTGTATTTCTCACGTCTTCGTCATGCCCTTCTCCTTTTCCTTCCTTTCCAGATATATCTTCTGTATGCCATGTTTATTTTTGATTAATGGAAGACAGTGGCATTGTGTTCATTTAAATGATGGAAAAATGTGGAATTTGCTACAACAGGAATTTGCTTAAATGACTGCAATCTTAATGTGTTTTCACTTGCACCTCTATCTCTACAGTCAGCTCAGATTTTCACCTTACAGTGGGCTACTACCACTGTACATATCTGAATGACAAATATGTTAACACACCAAGAAAGACTATAATTCACATGTTGCACTGTGGGGTTTTGTGTAGGTGCCTTGATCTCTTTATCTCAATTCATGGAGCTCTAGGCATGAAACTACTGTTATGAAAATGGACAGGAAAGCTACAAAGCCCTGAAGATATTGTAAATTCGTTCTTGACTGGATGCATTAGACAAAGTAGAAAATGAAATTATTGCAACCCATTCCATTTGTATTGAAACGTTCTACTTGAGATTTACATCTCTCTTTGGACAATGGGCAAGAATTAAGGCATATCTTTTTTTCCAAGACACTGTGATTGTAGGAACTTGTGTGGCTGATGTTTGCTATTCCTAAACTCTTGTCCAGGTAAACAGAGATCTTGGTAGTGTTTATTTACTCCCCTGCCCCTGTCCAAAGGTCATGCAGAAAGCAGGGGGAAAAAAAAAAAAAAGAAAGAAAAATCTGTTTTCTTTTTTTTCAGTCAGACCTTCACAAAACTCATCCTCTCTTGTTCCCTAACTCCAGAATTCCCGCTGTTGTGTATTGATACATGTGCCAGTATATGTTACCCCATTTCTTCTGCTCTTCTTTTCCCTTCAAGTTTCTCTTTCTTCTGTCCAAGGAAAGAGAAATCCGCCAATGTACTGTATGCATGGTAGGTTCAGTGTGTTGTAACTGCATAGAGAAGAAAGAGTGTTCTTGCACAGCAAGGTGGTGTTAGGTTTGGTGGTTTGTTTGGGATTTTTTATATATAGGATACATTAAGAGAGGCAAATCTGTAAAGTCTGGAATTTGCAGATGACTGTTGCTGTAGTCCTTGAGAAAATACAACAGCTTTTGGTGCCTTTGTAAATACGTAACAGTGGCCAAAAAAACCCAGATATGGGCCTTCCCCTGTCAATAGTTTGGCTTACCACAATTCACAGAGCTTGTCTTTAAGGCTTGATCCTTGATCAAGCCTTTGTATGCATAACGTGATTCCCAAATTAGGTAAGTGCTCCTTGGATCCCTTCAATTTTTTACACATACAATTCTGAAAACCTTTAATGTAATCCCAATCGTATTTGTAAAGCCAACATCATGAATGTTACTGAAAACATGTACAGGTTTGGTGCCCAAAATGGCAAAATGTTTTGTACATTCTTTAAAAATGAAATTCTGTATGAGAATTTATGTGCTTTGTACATATTAATTTGCTTATTTTGCAGAAAGAGGTGCTCATCTAGAAGGCGCTGGATTGTCTAATCTGTATTTTCTCCCAAATTGAAAGACACTACCTGTCTTTAAACCCTATCATTCGGGGGAGCTATTCCCTACATACTAGCTTTGTTCTTATATGCTCCCCTTGCCACTCATTGTGAAGATGGTGTGCTGAAGTAGGGACATCTGTGGTCTGACCTAGAGCACCCATTGGGCTGAATGTGGCCAGCAGTCATGCCTAGCCCTAATGCTGGGACAGTTAAAATTATTAGTGCAGGAACATGAAGTAAATACTGAGCCTAATGGTGTTTTTCTCAATTGTATACTTAAGGGCTAAACTGTATCCTTGGATTAAAAGCCATGTTATGTCCTTGGATATATATAATTTTCATTAAAGTGAATCATGTGAATTTGCTGGTGGTAAGACTCTGCCTAAGAGATTTTGTAATGGAATAAGGGCTAGTATTACAGTATTTCAATACATTCAGCATTTTAGAGGCAGCTGATTTGTATAATCGTATTGTCTGTTGTGTTCCTTTAGAACTTGCTGCATGAATTGATGGTGTATACCTTCTCAAAAGATTCTGAGAAGCAAAATTAGACGATAACATGCTGCTTTAGGTGCATACTTTATACCTTCTGCTTCTATTCCTTTGGAGATCAAATGTTTAGGATAGCAATATTGTGGCTCACAACATTAGCCATAGTTGCATATTCTTTAACCCTTTATGTTGACTGGAATAAACAGATAGGTTATTTGTTGAGGATGAGTAACTGATTTTTTTGTTTGTTTTAGTAACAGGGTGTTTAAAATTTTGGGAGGGGAAGGAAGGATAGGCTTTAAAGTGTATTTGTGTGGGAAGCGGAATAGTGAGTTCACAAGTAGGATTTCACCAAAATCTTCAATAATAATTATTATATGCATCTGGTAATACCAAATGTGATGGAGAGATAACCAAGTTTTAAAGGCTAAAATTCTGTCTTTTTAATAATTTTTTGGTAGAACAATATTGCACTTTCTTTTAAGATTTGGGTGCCACTGCTGCTCTACTTAGAAACTACATTCTGATGAAAGATGCTGTAGAAGAATTACATGTGTGACATGAAGTTGTATAGATAAGTCCAGTGAATAAGTCCGAGGGGAGCTGTGGAGGAAGGTGGGTAACCAGCAGAAGAGCAGGATATCAGGCAAAGCCTTGCTGGCAGAGGAGGAGTTCAGCAGTGGCCATCCTCACCCTCAGGTACTTTCCCATGTGTGTCTGTTATTTTAGAACAAGCACCGGCTTGTACTGTCACTGGACATACGTTTGAGGAAAGAGCACTGATGGAATGGGGAAGACGTTTTCTATTGTGTTCAAGGCCAGGATTAAATCTCAAAGCATTTGTTTTATCTTCCTGGGCTTGTTAGTCTTCCCACTAAGGAAACCAGTGAGTAAATGTCACCCTAATATGGCATCTGCTTCCTGAATGGTCTCTGGCCATGCAATGGAAGTGCCAGTAGATTTCTAACACCTCTTGTGAGCAGGTAAATGTAATCTACTGCAATTCCATCTCTGATACTGGGTATAGCCTTGGCTGTCAGTGTCAAAGGTCTATGCAGGTTGTAACATAAAAGGGTGTACTGTGTCTTGCCAACAGAGAAGGTATGTTTTCCCCAGTCAGAAAATGTTTTGTGAAGTGTGACAAATCCTTACAGTTAGTCCTTCAAAATACTCCAGCCTTGCAATAGAGCAGAGTGGAATATGGTTGTCAAACACCAAACATGGCATATTTTAAAATTATTTTAACCTTGAAAATGTTGCGTAACTGATTTCTTTGGTAACAACAGACAAACCAAAAAGGTGAACAGTGTTTGTCAAAGCCTTAGAAAAGTGAGCACAGCAACCCAGTATGCTTAAATCAAACTGGCTTAAGGAGAAGCTTTCTTAACAGAAGTCCAGTGGAGAACTGGATGAAACTTTCATCTGGAGGTAGCAATAACACCTGTAGCCTTAGAAGAGTTCTCAACTTTCTTGCTTCAGAGATGCTGAGGCAAAGTTTGCAGATCTCCTTTGGGTGAACTCTCTCCCCTTTCCTGGTTCAAATGGGCTTTGTGAAGTACTAGTCAACCTTGCAAACCTGACATTTTCCCATGCTGTTGTCATGAGGGATGTTGAGGCATTAGAGAGTTACTGTGTGTCTGTTACATTGATGTATCTATACCTAAAGTATTTCAATGGAAAACTTTAGTGGACATGCTCCTGGATAGTGACCATGGAGTCTGAATGCAACTTTTAGGTTGGATACGCTTTGGCTACATTTCCTAGATCTGCTGCAGACTATTTATCTTTTTGAAAAATACCATGTATTATTATAGCTTATTTTGAAACAATATGTTAAGTTATATATGTGAAAGCATACTTGGAAAGAGAGAAGTCAGCTTTTTTGGATTCTGTTGGACATCTGCGGTTTTTTAATATTCAGATTTGCTGGTATGTTATCAGTGGAGCTGTACTGCTGATTTTAGGAATATGGGATAAACATAGATGCAAATCCGTGGTTGAGCTGAGGGTGTTCTGGCATGTTCAATATGTGTAATTTACAGTGTGCATGGTATTTCCAGTGTAAAAAACATAGTGACTTTGAATAAAATGTTTTTTTCTGGATTTGTGTGAGCTGCTTATCAGGCAGGGAGTGTGTTCCAGGCTTGGATATTATTAAATTGAAGCACTATAAAAAGATTAGTCAAAATGCCCAGACACTGTCAGCACCGATAATGCTCTTCTGCAGCCTCTTAATGAAAAAAAAAAAAAAAAAGACAAAGATTATGTAACTTACCTGCCTGATATTTTAATATTCCTTGCTCCTAAAATATCATGTTTGAAAAATGAGGTGAAAATCAGTTAGGACAAATATGTGCTGTCAAAGTACCATTAACAATGTATTGGATTGTCTAGTTGCTTTTAGAGACTTGACATTTTTATTCATAGATGAAAAAAGTCAGAGTCCATTCCTGGAAGATTTTTGGAGATAAAGATTATCATCTTTTACAGTTTCCTCTTCCAACCTGTGTTGGAAAAGTAAAATGTGTTTTTGTCTTTGATCAGGTATGGACATACCAGAACATATCTCACTGTGGGAACAATTACAAAATTCTTCCCTTCAGGAGTTATTTTTATGTGTTTCTGTACAATCTATGGGTTTGTAGTCTGTGAAGGAACACATAAACAGAAGCTTCTGGCAGAAGAATCCATAGACTGTAGGGTTAGTGTTTGCAAAGGCAGAAGTTTGTATGCTGTGTGTATGTGTAAAGAGAGGACACGAATTGGACTGGACACCTACAGTATGGTGTTCTTACATTTTTTTTCAGAGCTCTGAATAGTTTGATGTATGATTGAAAAGGAAATATGTTCATGTCACCTCCAAGCATTTTCCTTAACATTTAAGTTTTATTGTCTTTATGACATTGTATGGTACTTCTAGTTCCAGGTTTTATTTTTGACTGCAATTTTTGCTTCCTAAATAGTATGGAAAAGCTTAATTTAACCTTTCTGTTACATGTAGGAATAATATATATGCTTATGTGCTCTGCAGAGATATGTAATGACCTCTGATTTCAAAAATTCTGTGTGATAAAAGGATGGAGGTTTGGTGTGGGGATCTGATGCTGATAAAGATAGCATTTTGACACTGGTGGCAGTCTTCATTACTCAGATCCATGTCAGGATTTCCCATATAAACGAGCTGTCTATAGAAATGGCATATATGTTCTGAAGATGTAGATTTTTTACTACCTCTAATGAATAGAAATATTCATTAAGACTCTGCAAATTGGCTTACATATTCCCACTGTGATGTAATTATACATGAAATTGTGTCATTGGAATTAAAATATTGATGAAAATATTTTCAGACCTTCCAAATTTAAAGAAATGCAGAAAGAAAAGTTTTTTCAGTATGCTTAGATTTACCCCACCTATGTATAAGAAGAATGCTTCATTTTAAAATCCAGTTGTTTGCAGTATTATTGGTTGCATGCTAGATTTTGTAAATTACCATCAATAATCTTTGTAGAATTTTGGAAATGCTTCAGAAGCTGGATTTTATTGCAGATTATCAGAATATCACAAGAATGTAATACATCACAAAGTAGAAATTTGCATCAGGATTACGGCCATCTGCTGACAACTGAAATGAGATACTGTTTTAAAAAGAGGCCATTTATACATTTTAAAATGAGAGGCTATTTCAGTGTTTGCTAGGTTCATAACAGCACCTCTGATTTCTGATCTGCCAGAGCAACTTTTTGAAATGTTTCCCAAAAAAGTAAATTGTTTGGTTGCAGCGGTAGAATTATAATTGTCAACACCGACCTGTGACTCATAGTTGTAATGACAGAGAAATGTAAGCTTGTTACTCTGTATTGTGATCAGTCCAGAACTATTTCATTGATGACTCTGTGTCCTTCTAAACTGTGTTTACAGGGGTTTGGCTGAAGCTGGTGTTCTGACAAAACTGCACAAGTGCCTATCTTGAAAAGTCTATCCTTTGCAGACTGTAAACCCAAATGTACCATTTACTTGCAAAGACATTGTTATCTGACCTTTGTTTACAACGGGCTGTGATAATCCTACCCAAAACTGTGCTCTTTTACTTCCTATCCTTCAGGGAGCTGAATGCATCTAGTTTGATAACATTTTGAACTTTGCATCCTATCCAAATTGCACAGGCTTCTTAACCTGTTGCCAGGTACTAGGTAGGACAATCTGGCTGGCTGTTAACTGTAGTTGGGATCATAGTGCCATTCTTCAGGTAGCACATCAGCTGTATCAGCCTTCCTTTGCCCAGATTTGTGTGCTTGAGATGGGTTTTGCAGCTATGTACAGAAACCAAGGTGGTTACTGGCATCTGCAGGAAAGACCAGGTACTCACTTTGCAATGGTGTACTGAGTACTATCCTGTACTGTTTTACACACTTTACCTTGTGGGGTTTTGTTGTTTTTTTGTTTATTTGTTTGTTTGGGGGGTTTTTGTTTGTTTGGGTTTTTGTGGGTTTTGTTTGTTTTTGGTGGGTTTTTTTTTACATTCTATGTAAAACATTTTTGTTTTACATTAGATCTGTAGGAGGTAAGTTCATTTTTCCACCCCTTAACTCTTTTTCCCCTTTTACTTTTTTTAATGCACAGCAGAATACAGCATAATTTTTTTCAAGTTACTGATGCTGGTGCTGTCTGATTTACTGGCTAAGGTGGTTCTTTTTATTTAAACTGATTTGCAGACATACTGGGTTCTTTTTATTTAAACTCATGGTGGTCTACATGTTCATCGGCTGTTTCTTTCTTTTTATATATTGTAATCCCACTCCTCTAGGAAGAGATGATTCCCTTGTCATGTTTGGTATACCAAATGTCAGTGTTCTACCAGGTATAACTCACATGGTGGAAGGTCTGGCCCATGCTAAAATAACCATGCAGTTTCTTTCAATGAAATATGAAAGTAAATTAAATCTTTGAGGGAAAAAAAATGTCTCTGCTTGAAGCATTTAAGTGGCTGCTATATGTGAAGGACAAAAATTGTTAACAATATTTCCAATTATGCTTTCCTTCTGTCTTATGAAAAGCTGGATTAAAGAATGGATTGAATCTCTGTATTTCTCCTTTCCACTGATGGATATCTTTTCTATGGGGCAAAGTAGTAAAAAGTGTCTTAATTCGTAAGAGTCAAGTCATGATGGCATGTAGATCTGTATGATCTAGTTACTCGGTGAGAGCGATCTGCAAGACACAGAACTTTTTTTCATGCCTTTTAAAACTTACCAATTCTGTCTCACATCCTGTCAGGCTGAATACCTATGAATAACCATAATAATCTTACTTTGTGAAACTCCATGTGGTTCAGTTTCAATACCTACCCCTTCTGCAATGGAAATGAATGTGCTAATTGCTTTTCATGAAGGTAGGTTTTCTCCTTTCCTATGAGAATTTCTTTACCTTCCTGTATTTCTGTATTATGTGTTATGCTGAATCGCTTTTTACAGCTCATTTAAGCAGTTTTAAACATAGTAATTGATGCCAATGGGGTTTAGGTAAGTGTCACATCTCAGTCAGAATGTTACATAATCATATCTTTCAGTAATGAGATTTCAGTTCCCATTATAGAATCACAGAATGGTTGAGACTGGCAGGAACCTCTAGCTGTCACCTGGTCTAAGCCCTTGCTCGAGTGAGGACACCTAGAGTCGGGTATCCAAGAATATAAAAATCCCAGGTGGCTTTTGAATATCCCCAAGGATGGAGACCACCACCTCCCAGACTAACTTGTGACAATGCTCGGTCACTCTCACAGTGACAAAGTGTTTGCTGATGCCCGGGGGGAACCTTCTGTGTTTCAGTGTGTACCCATCACCCCTAGTCCTGTCACTGGGCACCACTGGAAAGAGCCTGGCTTTGTCCTCTTTGCACTTTCCCTTCAGGTGTTTTATACACTGCTGAGATCCCCCTGAGCCTTGTCTCCTCCAGGGTGACCAGTTCCAGCTTTCTCAGCCTTTCTTCACAGGAGAGGTGCTCA
The DNA here is from genome assembly GCA_013396755.1 of Sclerurus mexicanus. Lineage (NCBI taxonomy): Eukaryota > Metazoa > Chordata > Aves > Passeriformes > Furnariidae > Sclerurus > Sclerurus mexicanus. Next base: position 34,740 of record VWZF01005015.1, read on the forward strand.
AGGCCATTTGTCATCTTAGTGTCCCTTTGCTGGACTCTCTCTCCAGTGTGTCCATGTCTATTTTGTACTGGGAGCCCAGAACTGGACACAACACTCTACTCATGGCTGTCACCATTTCTGGGAAGAACAGAAAGATCACCTCTCTTGATCTGCTGTCAGTACTTTGCCTATCCAGCCCAGAATACCATTCACCTTCTTTGCAGCAAGAGCGTGTTGCTGGCTCATGTTCAATTTGGTGTCCACCAGCTTTCTTAGGCCCGTTTGCCTTCAGGACCTTATGCCATGGGACTTTTCCAAGGGGATGTTTGAGTGAAGGCTCTGGTTGTGATCAAGATTTTTGACTTCCTCTCTCCTCTCTGGATCATAAACTTCACCACCTTGTTGTCATGAGAGTGATCAAATAATATTTCTGTAAGTGCATGAAGTGCTGTGGCTTTGATGATGATAGGAGCATGGGACATACTGGAACCAAAAACAACAACAACAAAATTTAAATAATCACCAGTGTTTTTGTGAATAAACAAAATATTCACTTGCAGAACATTTATTGAGTTAATTCTGTCAGAAACTTCTCTGTCTTGGAGTGGAGAGTGGTATCCTACCATGATTAACTCCTTACAAGGAATTAATATACTTCAGAAATTGTCAGTTTATTTAAATGTTTAATTTCCTTCTGCTGAAAATACTACAAAGCATGATCTTTACCAATTAAGTAAAGGAAAAAAAATGTTCCACTGTTCCTCTTTATGCCCTTGCTGCTAATTTTTAGAATAAGTTATAGTGGCTTTTCACAGAAGAATTTTTCCTTCCAAGAGAACAAAGGAAGAATTTTGCAGTTTTAGTTCTTACCAGATGTTGACATTATGTATGTTCTGTCTCGTATAATGCCACCTTCATAAGGTTCTGAGAAAGCAGTACTACAGAAATAAATCACAGTAGGAAAGTTTAAATTTAGATTTGTTTTTTTCAAGTATGGTAACATGGGAGTTTCTAGTGATAATGAGTCTGCTGTTTATCCAGAATCCAGCTCAGTTTGCTCACTTAAATCAACTTTGAAATTAAACTTGGATTTCAGAGACATGTTTATAGTAAATTCAGTCTAAGAAGAATGTGAATAACTCCTGATGTGGGTGTAGGTGTCTTGGTTGTTTAGTAATGCATTATATCAAGTCCCCTGAAGATGACAGATCTATCTGGCATATCTGTGTATTACTGCCAGCGACTAATGGGACACTGTTTCTGAGAAGCAGGAAATTCAACAGTGGTTAAGATCCATACATACTCTGGCTCATTCACGGTTTGTATGCACAGTTCCCAATGGATTAAAACGAAGTTAAAAATTAGTAATCCCCTCCTTTGCTGTGAAAGGGATTGCCTCTTAAGACCACTGTTCTATCACTGTTGTGTGAACACTCTGTCTGGTACTTGGCACCATCAGGGTGGAAGTACTCTGTGGGAAAAGCTGAGAACAGGAATTTCCAACCATTGGGAAAGGGGTAGGGAGAAGTGGGAAAATGTCCAGAGGAAATTATGCTAAGAAGTTCCATGAGTTTCTCATTTGTGAACATTTGCCATTATTGCTCATTCATGACTTCAAAGGGGTTCCAGGGCATCATTCTGACAACTGAGTCAGCATTCTTTTTTTAATCTAGAGAAGAGAGATTTTACTGAGAAATTAAAATGGTGAATTTATGTGGTCTTTTGGACTCAATGAAGTAATTCACAGTCCAGTTATAGTTCAGTTTTCCAGTATTTTCTAGATTTTTTTTTTCCTATCAAACTGGGCTGTGTCTAAAGCTGCACTGTTAATTTGTCTGAATGGGAATTGTGAACAGTTGGTAGCCTTAACTTATCTATCTGACTTATCGTCGAATGGTTAAAGGACCATGCTGACAAAATTTAGCAAGTATTATTTATTGAGACCAAGTGTAATACCCTGTCTTTTGTACAGAAAATATAAATAGAACAACTGACAGTGAGCTTTGTGTTGAATTTGAAATGCCAGTAATATACAGTACCATTGCCATGACAGTGATGCTTTGTACTTCACAGTGCATTTCATTTAAGGAGCTGAAATAAGCTGTTCACATTACACATACATTACATTACATTACACATACATTACATTACACATACATTACATTGTAATGTATAAGAACTTATATTTCAATTTATTAATTACATTATATTACCATGCTTTATCAGAAATCTTGTTAGTCAAACTGGTAACTCAATTGCAGTTGCCTGGCTTGGTCTTGCAGAGAGGAATGTGTCTTGTTGGGGCATGGTTATGTAATTATACTTTAAAAACCTTTTATAGAAGAAAATGATTTTTAGATTATTTTAATGGTAGGCTGAGTTGGGACAGTTTTACTTTTTAAGAATGACAGTATTGTACCTTTAATGCATATTTGATGGCATTGCTTGAAGAGACAATGTGATCTAGTAACTTTGAGAAAATAGATTTATAAAAAAGGATGATCTTAACACAGAGAATTTTTAGACCATGGGGTCTCCTATTTATATACTTAAAGAAAAATTGTTAGCAAAACTGCTGACAGTCCTTTTTCTCCTGCTCATAATAGTTGTATTTAGAGCCTTGAGGCTCAATCAGCAGATCTCAGCTTTCATTGGCCCTTTCTTTCTGCCCTCTCGCATTTGCTAATTTATTGTTGCTGGCCTTCATCCATTTGCTTTTTACATGTGCCAGTCTAGCTCTTCTCTGTTGTTTTATTTATGTTGCACTACAAGACTGTACAGTCCTGTGGAGTTCTCACTGACTGTCTATAGTTAAGGAGGAAGGAATTCCACCTCTTGCAGGGCTGACTGTATGAGGCTGCAAGTGCTTGGAGGAAGGGGTTGATTCTGTTGGCACAGAATTAATTCTGCCCCGTGATTAATTAGTGTGATGTTGTAAGAAATGAACAGTTGCAATTAAACCAGTGTAATAACTAAGCCTGGCACAGACAAGGGGAGCATGATCCCAGGCAGTGTTGGTCCAGTCATAGTGCGCTGCTGTGCTCTGACACAAAACCGCTCCTGGTGTCTGCCCATAGATTTAGAGTTCCCAAGGATTCCACAGTACTTAAAAATGTAATGATAAAAGTAAGATTTATGGAGAGCTTATGGTTAAGTTTTTTTTGTTAAGAGTTGCTCTATTTTACTGTAAAGTCAAGGTTCCTTACAGAATTTCACAGTGTGAAGGAGGGGTTTTCCTGGAGAACTCACAAGAGCTGATGGCCAAGTTTGCTGAAATTCCAGTGTGTCATATTACTATTTTGCAAGTAGCTGTTTCTTTAGATTTTAGGTTGGATTATTACTGGCCATAAACAACAATAGATCATGTGAGGGTACCTTTACATTTCCCCTGTGAGCCCTCATGCAATCTCCTGAAATATCCTCTTCTTCATTAACTTTTTTCTGCTATGGCATTTGAAAGTTGTCTGAATGTAGTTAGTTCTGGTTGTTCTAAGATACAGTAATAGTAATTTGCAAATGTCATATGCCCAGGAGTTCCCTTGCCCCAGTGCCACTACTGTTTCTTCTTCTTGTCTACAACTAGAGTAATATGGCAGCCTAAACAGGAAAAGAATTTGAGCAGAGAAGGAAAACATAACTGAATGCTTTGATCCTCTTATTTCCTTAAAAGAGAATAAATGCCTTTGAAGTTTAACTTAGTTCTGTTCAGTCTAGTGGTCTACTAGTGGTCTCTTTGGCATTTTTACAGAAATTATGAAAACCAATTGATGTAGATAGACGGAGACCTTTGTTACCAAGTGAAGGCATGGACATTTTAGCATTGCTGCACTCATTAGAGGTACTAACCCTAGTGTTTTGCTTTCAGTGCTGCAGCATTTCATGCATAAAATTCTACATGCGGAAATATAAAGACCTTGCAGCATCCTAATTAGCAAATCTAATAAGTGGTAAACAATTTATGTTGATGTGCCAAGTACATTGGTTATGACTATGAAGTTATTGCAATATAATAATATAATTTTTCAATATAAATCAAAATCTCCATTTATTGAATTTTTTTAAGCCTCACAAAAACATTTCTTCTCATTGGGCTGAAATAAAATGAAGTAAAAAGATACTGCAAGGGACAGAGAGTACAGTTCTTTTGTAAGTCATGTCCCATGAAGTATTTTTTGCAAGCCTGACAATATGTTCAAATTTTAATTGAAACCTATCAATTTGAAACTCGGTGAATATAAAAATACCACCATTTTTTTTGTTCGCTTTTTTGGTCAAAGTTGTTTGAAAAAAAAAAAAAGTGCAGTCCTAAAACACCTGCAAACTGCAATTTCTACAGGGCTGCTGAGAGAGTTCTCTTGGATTTTAGTAGACAGAATATTTCTAAGACTGGGATGACACGAAAAGAATAACTGATGTTTTTTCTTGATCAATAGTTGCTGCCAAAAATATTGTCTTAATAGTAGACTAATGAAGATCACACAGTTTTACGTTAGTTTACTAAATGAGAGTTTGCAATCCTTTTTCCTCAAATAATTTTATCTTTCTTCCTTTATTGCTCACTTTAATTTGAATCCTTAGGCTTTTCCTGGATTCATATTCCTAAATTTTAAATGAAAGTTATTTCTTGTGTATCAGAACCTTACTCTTAAACCTGGTATTTTTTCAACCAAACAAGGCAATGTCAATACTAGCATTTTTTTTTAAAGTTCTCTTTCCTGCTAATATAACATACAAAGTAAATTTTCAGATCCCCTAGAACAGTTAGGCCCACAGTGCCTTCTGATTTGATGATAAATACCCTGAATTTACTGTGCTGTCATTGAAGTAAGGAACTCTAATAGGCAATGGCTGATGGTTATTATTGAAGTAAACTTGCTGTTGGGTCCTGGACTGCTGTTCAGCGACATGGTACATTCGACTTCAGGAGCCCTGTAGAGTGGAGAAGGAAGAAAAAGGAAGAGGGAGGGGAAGAAAGAAGGAGAGGAAGGAAACAGAAGGAAAAATTCGTACTTATCCTTTGGAGTTGCTCAAAATATCCTGACACATTCATTTTTTACCAGCAAGCTCTACACCAGACCAGGTAATGCCTGAACTCCCTTATGTTTCTGCCAGATCACCTGTTGTCTATGCTCCAATGGTCAGTATGAAGGTAGAATCTGGTATAAATGAAGTTATCATTCCTTCTGGGTTATTTGTTGGGAATACAGACATGTGGCTTGTCTAGTCCCGATGGAATTTGTTTTCCTAGGGGTCTGGTGACGTTGAGATAGGGTTATAGTAATTGTAATGCCACAGACTAAGCAGCAGCTTTCAGTACATCTACAAAATACAGCGGTAGTAGGGAGGGGCATAGACATGCTTGAGCTCAGTGCTCTGTGTTCAGGTTTGTGCTGCTTTAAGGGTGAAGTATGGAAGGAGACGAAAATCAGAGTAGGAGTTCTTACTACAAATAATCTAAAAAAAATTGCTATTTTTTCACAGAAGATTGGAGGATAGAGCTAGATGCTATAGTTTAATTTCTTTTTTTACATATTGGACAAAATAACATTTCAGGATATAACTGATGATCACTGTTTACTGTGATAGGCCTATACATGTTTCTAGTGACTTTCTATATGAAAGCTGAAACTACCCATATGAAATTAATTTCTACTTTTATTAAAAAGCTCAGTGCAGATTATAGTTCGGCATTTTCCAAGTGTTCTGTGGCTGAATGAGAACTGAACTAGTGCTGTGTGGTTCTGTTGAAAAGTTTTTATGAGTGTTAGGACACATTGTAAAGGGTATTTTTAACTATTCCAGAAAATACACATTTATAAAGTGGGGGAAAAAATTAAAAGTGGTCCAATTTTCCATTTCATTAAAGCTTGTGAACTTATCGGTGGTGGATGAATTCCATACACAGAGGAAAAAAAAATTAAATTCCTTTAAGAAAAGCAAAATCAGTAGATGGAAGCTGAACACAAGTAAAAGATAAAGTGCGTCACAAATGGCAACGTATATGATCTATTACAGAGCTTTATGCTGGGGTAGCTGCAGAACATGAGGAGAAACACATGGGAATTTAATATCCTTGAGCCTTCTAAAGCTGCAATAATAAAGCTGCAATCTAGTCACTTGTTGTTTGTGGTGTGCAGCTTTGAGAATTACAGACGGATTATATGGACCTTTTTTAACATGTAAGATTCTTGGCATGAATTCCAGTTGAGGTGAGGCAGAAAGCCATTAGAGACAGCAGGGATTCCAAATGGCTAATTGTTTTAGAAGGAAGAGCAGTAAGTGCATGTAGTGTATTTGTCCCAGGGCAAGAGGAAACTTGGTGATCCCTCCCTTCCCATGCTTAATTTAATGAGGGTAAAGATATTACTCTTATTTGTGTCTATTTATTTGCCTTTACAAGGTTGTTCTGAGCATTAGTCAGTGATTGCACAGTGTCCTGAAAACACAAAATACTGTGTACCTACTATACATGACTCACCTCTTTAAGATATCAGTGTTAGTGGGAAAAAAAAAGACAACTGTTTTTCATTTAAGTTAGAAGGAGATAACATGTAGGAAAAGTATTTGCTGATGGAAGGAGCTAAACGTTGTTTGGATTTTTTTTTTTGTTAAGCTAAATTATTTGCAGAATCATGTTTTGGCGAATGAGGCTGACACATTCTGCTCTGTATGTATCTGGATTTCATTTTTTCCTTCTTTGCACAATTGATTGGAATTTCCAGAATCTGGCTGTTTGTTTCTTATAAACTGCTGGTTAGTAATACTCTAGCTCTATCCTCACCCTGTTGTAGTCTAAATGGACTGTCACACTATCTTTTTTGGCTCTTGGAATATTTTATTTTAGAGCTTTATCAGACTCCTTAAAATGTTCCTCCCTCCTCCCTTTCCTCCTGGCTCCAGTTTTGAATACATGAGAAACAGATTGTTTTTTTGAGCAATGCCATGCAGTTTTTCTGTTGCTGTTATACTGATACATTTTTTTTTCCATTAACAGTGTGATATTAAATATTTTTTCCCCTGTTTTTCTTCACATTTCCCTATTTCTGTGAGCCCTGCTTTCTCTGGCTGTGTTCCAGAGAAAAGGATGTTGTTTCCCCGAAGGATTACTTGAATTATATATATAATATAAAACCTGCCAATCTCAAGGTCTGTTTCTTTATATAAAAATACTGATCTTTGTTAGATTAAGTGCACTAGGGAACATGTCTGAGAGTCTTACAGTTACCATGAAAGTAGACAGGATTAATTTTTTTTAAAAGGCCCCTCTTTGCTTTCTACCAGTTACCATCCTGATTAGCTTTTGGTTCTAATTGAAGATGGATAACTTGACCTATTAAACTAATATGCTGTTTTATTGTGATAGTAACAGTAATAACAATAATCTAAAACCAATTTCTTGGACAGCTGTCAAATACTTTGAAATCCTTTTCTTCTATGAATCATGGAACAGGTTTACTGAAATGCAGACTGCCCATCATTTCAAAGTAATGTTCTGCCTGGCATCTTCTGAACAGGGCATAGCTATCCACAAAGCAAAAGACATGGCAGTAATTAGACCAAGTCCTTATCTGTGCTATGACATGTATCTAACTATAAAGGATATGGGAAATTAATGTGCACATACTAATGCATCCATTTATATGGCATGTCTTTAAAGCAAGTGGCAGTACAGGAGAGTTTTTGCTCTTACCATAGATTTTAGCAGATTTTATATTTTCCTTTTGAAGAATTAGCTCTCTCATAAACCCAGCATTTCCATTTAGCTCTCTGATTTAAAATACATTGTTTGATAGCAGCATACTTTTGTAGCTTTAGCTGAGGTTCTTGGGATGACAGTCTTTAACTCCAGGGCACACGATCTAACATCTCTCCTTGGCACTTGATTCTCTCGAAAAGTTTGTTACATTAATGTCTGTTTAATTTCAAATCAATTAAGAATTTACTTTGCTTTGAATTTTGTCCAGGTTTTGCCTGTGCCTCATAGTTACATCATGCTTTCCTGACTACAGCAAGTTCACTATCTTGATAAAGCAAAGATTTAAGAGAGCTACTCTGACTTGATGACTCATCTACAAAGAATAACAAAAGGGCTTGACACAAGAGTGAATTATTCTTTAACAGACAGTGATTGGTCTTGGTGGAGATGAAAACTGGGGATAAAATAAAACAAGCATGTCATGCTCATTTCATAAAAACTACCCTGGTATAATCAGCATGGCTCTCAGGGGTCTATGCAAGTCGTGAGGAATCATAATTTGCACAAACAAAGTCTCTTTGGTCTTATTGACTGTATCTCTTAAAAGCTTCAATTATGCAATGTCATTAATCATCAAAGAAGTTTGGGGTTATGGTACATATACAAAGCAAACCATTTTTTTAAAATTGCTGGAGCTTTGTCTTGAGGATTTTGATGAAGTGCAGTAATAAATGCTTAATTTAAAAGGGACTCTATCAAACGGAAACATACTCCTTTTTATTTTTTTTTTATTTTTTTTTCAGTTGAGAGGCATCTAAGAAACTATGTCAATTCCCTTGCCAGCATGGTGATTGCGTGGCCACTCTGCTTTTTGCTTTCTTCAAGGTGTTTTTCTTTCCAGCAGTCAGTAAGAAAATTGATTAGCATATCATAAGCTTTAGAGAATATGCAAAATGTAAAATACGTAGAGTTAAGTATTTTTCCCAAATGATAATTAATCTTGATAGATCTGGTGTTGTGACCTCAGTATTATTTTTTTTTCTTTAATTTAAGGAATTTCTGAACCTTCTCAGCATTCAGATTACCAATGCTTTTGTTATAACATATTATAGTCACTAGTTAGCTGAAACTTTATTTTCAAATGTACTGCATGAAGGATCTTAACAGGAGAGCTCAAGCCTTTCTTGCTGCAGCTGTCTGAGAGGTTGCTGTTCACCAGCTGTCTGTGCCACCTCTGCTGGCAGCTGCTGTTCCAGCTGGCGCCTCTGCTTTCATTCTGTCTAAAGCCCAGTTCCTTTTATTCTGAAACCCTCTTCATAAGAACTACTGTCCTCCCCTTTAGTGACCCATGGAGAACCCAGGTAGGTCGTCCAGGAGCTCTCTGCTGCTGGGAGTGCTGCCGTGTCTGAGAAGTTACTTTCTCATGATGCTCCATGGAAAATACAATGATTTCTGTTTTAGCTTAACTGCAGCCTGGCTGGTCTATCATAAACTCCCAACTGAGTCTTAGACTTGTGTTCTTTCTGTAATGATCCTCATGTGCTCTCCCTTCTTACCGCCTGGCAGAGAGTTTACAACGCATGCTTCTGCTCCACTTTGCTTTCTTTCCTTCCTTCCTTCTTTTCAGAGCAGTAGGCATCCTGAGGTACCTGTGCTCAGCTCAGTCTTTTCCTGCAGTGCCTGCTGGCTGTATGAGCCATGGATACATCAATGTATAGACTCATCGAAAGACATTGATGTCTTTTGAGTCCTAGCTCTATTCTGCAGGTCATTGATATTGGTGCCAGGAGAGATTTGTTGAACAGAAGTAATCTTTAGAAATACAGCTGGTATGTTAGTGAGTACCTGAAAACACTCTAAATGTATAATTTTAAAAAACCTCAGAAACAATCTTTGAATTTTTTCAAGAAATACATTTTGAATATTTATATGGGTTTCTGTGTCTGTACATATATTTGTAAATACTTCCATGTAAGACATTAAGCAGCACTGTCTTGTATTGTTTAATTCTTGTACTGATAATTGTACTGCAGTATATCTAGTAACAGTTTATTATATTGGTATTGCTTACTATGAACTTGGGGCTTGCGAAGTGTGCGTTTCTTTCCTCTTCTAAGCACCTATTTGATCAGCTGTTTTAACAGTGATTTTCCCGTAGTCAGTGGTATAACAGTGATTTAGTCTGACAAGAGATATGGTGACTAAACTTCCTCTGAATTTGGAGGAATCCATTTTTATTTGTTGGTCATAGTTTGTGTGCAGAGTTATGGTCCAACTATGCTTTACATGACAGTGCAGAAAAACACACTGATACCACAGGAGGAACCCCTTCAAGGCAGCTTAAATGCATTTCTGCAACAAAATCACCCTCTCCCCACTTCCCCTGCCATTTTTCCTTCCCTGTAAAATGTGCTAGATTTTCTGGAAATATTTTCACAGAGACTGTACATTCTGTGAAAGCCTAATCTGTGCCAAATGCAGATCTCTTTTGCTTTCTGACATTTCAAGTTTACAATTCCTCTTTCACCTGATGAAGTGTGTGATGGAAGCTTAATAATATATTTGAGGAAACTGATTAAAAGCAGACTGCCAAAGTAGTAAAAACCTAAGTACCCCTCTTTTTGTACATACTGGCTTGCCCAGCACCTTGAACATGAGAACAGGAAACCTTACTTAAATGAAGAATGAAATAGGTACCTATGGGAGTGTTGTGCAAAATGCCTTAAAACACAAACACGGTGTGCTTACTATGAAATGATCCCAGTAGGTACCAGCATGGCTGCTGTAACTCTTAGCATTTCCAAATTGGCTACTTCTTAAACATAACTTCTTGTCACTTGCTCTAGAACCCATCTCATGTCACGTGGCATGTGTGGTTTTTTAATCACAGTTTCCACAGACCAGAATAGCAACTTCTGTCATTCACTTGAATTGTTTTGGGGTTTTTTTTCCCCAACCAACTTCTGCTGGTAGTAGAAGAGCGAGTAGTAGAGTGTTCCCGGTGCTTTTCTTCATGGTACCCTTCATGCCACTCTGCCCTTGCATCGTAAGAACTCCTGTGCAATACCAGGCAGGGAGTGTGTGAATGAGACTGCACATCAGGCCACATAGTACAGGTCATGGGGTTTGTGGCCTTACTCTGGAAAGTATAACCCTCTTTGGATCTTTCTCTACAGAATTAAATATTAACACAAAGTGCCATTATTTCAAATGTACTTAGTACTTTAATGCAAACAAGTTCCAGATGGAAGTCCTCAAACTCATCTGTTGGGTGTCTCAACCAGGTGGATATTTTGCATGTTTGTTAACCTACAGATATTTTCTTGTGTCAATCCACTCTTGCCACCAAAAATGTCTCAGATCTATTTAAATAAACAAAAAGTACCATTATTAAATAAAATACAGATAATAGAGCTTGCAATATTACTGTAGAGAAATAAATTCTAAAATATATGAAGCTACCTACTTTAAATAAATGTAACTTTATTATACCAACATTTAATAAATAGTGTTATTTTTGGTTCCTTTTGTTGTTTTGGTTGGTTGGTTGGTTTTTAAACACAGCAATGGCTTCGGTTATTTACATTTTATTCCAACAGATGAAGTTGAGTCTGTAATTTTTATTTACTTTTTACAGTCCAGACGTTCCCTTTGTATGTATGCAGCATTTCTGAAAATAGATTCTTCTAGACTCCAGTGGATTTATTTCAGACTATTCTGATGTGGTTATAACATCTGCCAGTCAGAAGCAGGGTGCTTATTGCACTGAGCTAATCCCTGTCTACTGCAGCTTCCTGAGGTTTAGAAGTTAGTGGCATGAATAACTTAATTCTTTTCAGAGTACTGTTAATATTTTCTCTTTCTGAAGGCAGCAGGATGGTTGGTATCTCATTGTATTCATACATTACTTTGAGAATGTCTTCTGAGTAAGTCATCCTGCTATTAACCTATTAAGATTATTCTGTAACTTGCTCTTTTGAAAAAAAAAAGAAACTAAAACAAAAACAAAACCAACAAACAAAAACCACATGTGGAAAAAAATTATATTACAGGGACTGTTTTTTCCCTTACGTGTTTTGCCACAAGTTCATCAAGAAGATTGGAAAATCAAGAAAAGCTGCCCAGTCACCTTGAAACTACCTCCACAGGAGTTAAATACTATGTTTCTTGTACACTCTGAGTATCCTCTTCAATAAAGAAAGTCCTAAAGTCTGAATTCCCTGTTTTTTCATGGATACAGATTTATTTTTTTGCCATTGGCATTTTCTGGAGATAGTTATGTTTATGTTTAGCTGAAACACCCAGGTGTCATTTAAAAAAAAAGAAAACAAAAACCAAAACCTTAATTTTAAAAAGCAAGGAATGATCACAGGTTAAAAACAGTAGTGTAGAATGAAAATTAAAACTACTCAAACTACTCCTTCCAATAAGTGCAGGATGTTCTCCCTTTTTTGTTTGTTTGTTTGGTTGTTTTTTTCTGTTATTTGTTATTTGTCTTTTTTCTTGTAGTAAAATGCCACTGAATATGCAAAGTGGATACAGGCAAAAACACCGTGAGCTCCTGCCTGTGATCACGTGAAGCTTACAAGAAAGGTTATGGATTTATGTCACTCTTGTTTGGTTTTGTTGCTCGAGGAAGGCATCAGATATGGTTTAATCAAAAAAAAAGGAATAAAGGAAGGGCAGGACAGGTAAAAGCAAATTTAATCTTTTGTAGCTCACACAAAGTTCAAGGTTGTGTACAGTTTGTAGAGCTGAACTTTCAAGTATTTTGTCTTCCTGTTCAAGCTTCCATTTATGCAGTCAAATATGTCTGACCTTCAGCCAAGGCCTTGCAAACCAGACCAATGTGACCTGTGCTTGCAGGTAACAAGGTTACTTGTGTGTTATCTTTGACTGTGATTTAATATGCACCAAAAGCAGCAGTAAGAGCTATAGCACTTCTAAGGGAAGATAATTTGTAATTAGAGAGAGGAGAGAAAAAAAGTGAGATGGGTACACTGTCATGGTCTAAATTGGCTGAATTGTTAATAATGTGCCTGAGCCTGCCACTTATGGAGCATCAAAAGAGTAGGAGAGACATATAAGTATTTTATTTGTCCTCTTAGAGTTGAATCTGTTTAGTACATAGACTAATTAGGAGTCCAACATAGTTGTGAATGAGAATATACTTCATGTTTGCAAAACAGAAGTGTAGCAAAAATGGAGAAAAGGTATTCCCATTAGAAATCTGCTTACAAAAAGATCTGTGCTAACAGAGATGTAGTGCCTTATCTGCAGATTATACAGTTGCATTGGCTATTCTATACATCGTATACTACTATGTGTAGTTCTCCTACCCTTGAGGATTTCAATTGCAAAATTATGCACCCACAACCCCCCACCATTATGGCTCATCTCCCCATCCCCACTGAAGAACTCCCAAACCTCACATGAGCGAGCTGGTTTGTTGCTGTGACTTTTGGGTATTTAGGCTATGAATTAAATTGCACATCCCTTTAGATTACCTGTACCTCAGCTGTCAAGTGTGCTTCAAATGCCAACAAGCACTAGCAGGGCCCTTCCAGACAGCAATCTCTACATGCTGTAGTACTGCCTACTGTAATTTGAAATAAGTGTGGTATTCCTTTAAAGCTGAGTTTTTTTGAAAGAAAATTGTTAGACTCCTTGAAAACTTTAATCTGTATTGCTGGGGGCAGAATTCAAGATTTGTCTCTCTAAGTCTATGCAAGACTGTAATCCTGTCTGAAGTGAGCTTTCTTCACCCATATCTTCTCAGTTCAGAAAATAAGTTTCCCTGTGACATTTAAGAGAGCAACAGAGTACAGTCCAGTGTTAACCACATATAAACAAACAGGAAAACTGTTGGTGAGTATGTGCTCTACTTTTCTAGATGTAGCAACTAATAGCTACCAATTTATAAATAGCCAGGGTGCTAATTTGGTGGCTTGGAATATCTAAAGTTAGAAGACTAAATACACTTTTAATGTATGTGTCTAAAAAAGTAACAAAAAAGAGTAAATTAAGTTAGGTTCTCTCCTTTTCCTAATGTTTTTCTTCAGGAAACAGCCTATCCCAACATTTGCCCGGTGAGAGAGTCCTTTCAGGCTTTCCTCAGTCCTCCCGAATGTGGGGGGTTTTTTGTTGTCCATATTGAAGGTTATTTTAACTTTTGAGCCATTAGATGGTTCAAAATTATACCATTTTACATCTGAGGTAGGCCATCCTTAGACTGGTCCAAGTTTTATGTCCTTCCACAAGGGGTAGTGGTAAATATAGCTGTTTGAATTTCTTTGTCATGTTTAAAAATTTCTGTAGCTTCCCTCAATACTATGCACAGAGGTTAAGTAATATATCTTTGCTGTATTTAATACTTTAACTGTATTTTTTTAAGTTCATGTCAAGTATTTTGACCTCAGAGCTCTGCTGACTGTGGTCTGCTCATTTAAAGAATAAACACAGCAGTGTTGTTTTTCCATAGTCTCCTCTGTGTGTGGTGTATTAGCTGGTTATCCATTATTGGTTATCCATTGTGGACCAGCCTGGCTTCAGTGTACCTGGGATGTCTGAAGCTGGGAATGTTCCAGTGGCAGCAGCAATTTCAGTTCTGGTTAGTGCCAAATCACTTTTTTTTTAATCCTTCTTCCAGATGACTTAGGTGAACAATAGCTTCAACAATATTCCAACACAAGACACATCACCATTAGCTAAAGGGAGAGCTATCATACTCTGGCGTTGCTAGAGACACTATTTTTTGGGAAAAAAGCTCAAGAAAGCAGTGCCATCTGAAAAAATAAAAGCTGGTGAGATTTAATGTTCACATAAAAAAATTGCCCATTCTATTTTCTATAGCGCTGTAATTACTTAACACCCTCATGATGAAAGAAAGTGGAGTTATTCCCATATTACATGCAAGAAAACAGTAAGGGCTTGTCTACACAGGGCTCTTATGCAGTTGTGTTGTCAGCCAGTGCACTGCTGTATTTAAACATCTGTAATTATGCTGGTAGAATTCCCTGAGTGAGACTCTCCTCTGAGTAGAAGCATGCCCTTTTCCAGTTCCAGGTGTACTGCTTTGGAAGCAATTTCAACTGACCTAAAAAAGGAAAAACAACCTTAAGTTTCTGGCTAAATACAAACTAAGGCCAAATACAGAGCAGAGTTATACTCAGTAACTATGGCATTTTAAACATTTCTCCATCCTCTATACCTTTTCTGGCTAAACAAGCCTTGAACCAGTTAGTAATAGTCTTGTGTCACTGTTTGTTCTGCTTGTTAATACTGTTAATATTGTGTTACTGTTCCCTTGCATCTCCTCTCTTCTCCCTGTATCATTTAGTGTACATTGTAGATTTTTTGCTTGTACTAGAGGGTTTCTTTTGCAAAAGAGTTCATATACAACAGTAGTGCAACAGCAAGGATAAATGGGCTCTAGAAGTTCTTAGGGAAAAAAAAACCAACAAAACAACAAAAAAAACCCCACCAAACACGAACCAACCAAGCAAAAAACCCTACCCAACTCTAATCTACAGAATATGTAGCAAAAGATGATGGTGCTTCTTCAGGAAGATTGCTGGTCTAATGCCTTATCTTCTTATTGCATGACTATTAAGGATCTCTCCAACAGTATCCAGATGTAGAGATGTACACAGCCACACACAGATATAGAAAAACGCATTTGCCTTGTGAAAGAAAAATCTTTGTAACAGTTGGAAGAAAAAAACTACAACTTTCCTGCCTTCACTGTGAGGAGAAGAGGCCACTTTGCTCATTTTCCTATGAGTGACAGGCTTGTACCATTAAATGTATCATTAATTAATGATGTGGTAAAGATGAACCAGTAGGCAGATGAACAAAACAGGACCATGAGCATTTATGAAAAGTGTGAAACCTCACTGAAATGCAAGAAAATAATTATGAGAGACAAAGGGTACTCCACTGAATAGTACTTGGTTTCCCACTCTTACTAATTATGAGGTGTTTCTAGGTACAGAAACCTGTCTAAATAAGCATGTCATTTAAGCATATTAATGGTGAAAAGAAGATATGAAAGAGATTAGCAAAACCAGTTTAAAGACTAGAAAGGAATGTTTGTCCAGTGGGAACTACATTGCAGCTGAATTTTCAACAAGATCCAGAAGAGTTATATAATGACCTCCCAAGGGAAACACTAAAGACTCCATGACTTCGGAAGCATATGCTTAGTGGTAGGTTGCATTTTCATCAGCGTTTCTGTAATCTTTCAACTACTTGAATGTGCAATTTTTGAATTTTAATTTTTGGAACTCCTTACTGGTTAGTGCTAGTTTGAAGGGTTGTTTGTTTAAAGGGTAGAACAATGAATGATGACTGAGGCCTTAGTTTTGTACATCAAACTATGTGTCTATTTTGTTGAGGCTAGAGGCCGAAAACCATTTTTCACATGTTTAACATTGTTTTAAGGAGAAGATTGTCTTAGGACATCTTTAATTGACCAATATGATTGTAGTTAGTTTTCTCATTTTAGCATTCAAATACTTTAAAGAGAGGATGAATGTTCAATTCTGAGTGTTTAACACACCTAAAATTAGATTTAGCCACAATGTAATGAGCAGTTGTGCATGTCATTGATTTCATATAATCATGGAGTCATTTAGGCTGGAAAAGACCTTTAAGAATTGAGTCCAACCANGCTGCTCTTCCCCCACCCTACAGTGCTGCGGGGGGTTGTTGTGAGTGAAGTGCAGGACTCAGCACTTGGCCTCGTTAAACCTGATGCCAGTGGCTTCAGCCCATCAATTCAGCCTGACCAGACCACTCTGCAGAGCCTTCCTACCCTCCAGGAGACCAACACTCNTGGGGTAACCTGTTCCAATGCTTGGCAACCTTTTGGTGAAGAAATTTTTCCTAATATCTAGTCTTAAACCTCCCCTGGGGCACCTTGAGGACACTTCCTGTTATCCTGTTGCTTGTTCCCTGGGAGCAGAGCCCAACTCCCACCTAGCTACAACCTCTTCTCAGGGAGTTGGAGAGAGCGAGAAAGTCCCCCAAGTCTCTTTTCCTCCAGGCTGAGCTGCTCCTAATCAGACTTCTGCTCCAGACCCTTCCCCAGCTCCATTGCCCATCTCTGGACACACTCCAGCACCTC
>VWZF01005015.1:51555-70560 GCA_013396755.1 Sclerurus mexicanus
TGTTCAGCTGCTGTTGACCAGCATCCCCAGGTCCTTTTCCAGCTGCTCTTCCCCCACCCTACAGTGCTGCGGGGGGTTGTTGTGAGTGAAGTGCAGGACTCAGCACTTGGCCTCGTTAAACCTGATGCCAGTGGCTTCAGCCCATCAATTCAGCCTGACCAGACCACTCTGCAGAGCCTTCCTACCCTCCAGGAGACCAACACTCCCACACAGTTTGGTGTCTGCAAACTGGCTGAGGGCGCCCTTCATCCTCTCATCTAGATCATCAGTAAAGGTATATATGAAACAGGACTGGCCAACAGTGAGCGCTGGGGAACCCCACTAGTGACCAGCCCCAGCTGGATGTAACTCCATTCACCACCACCCTCTGGGCCCGGCCATCCAGCCAGTTTTTTGCCCAGGAAAGTGTACCCATCTAAGCCACGAGTAGCCAGTTTCTCCAGGAGAATGCTGTAGGAAATGGAGTCAAAGGTTTTACTAAAGTCCAGGTAGATAATATCCACAGCCCTTCCCCTCATCCACTAAGTGGGTCACCTTGCCATAAAGAGAGATCAGGATAGTCAAGTAGGACCTGCTTTTCATAAACCCATGCTTGTTTATTTTCATAGATGCTAATCCCGTGTTTCAAAAGTAAGCATGTTTATTTTTGCTCTATGGTCCAAGCTCTGATCTGTTACAAGATATCAGACCTTTCATTATTGTTACTGAAAATCACCAATATGTATGCAAAAGCAAGAGCATAGTTCTAATCTGCTTACTACTGCTTAAAAAAAAATCACCAAAACTGGAGAATCCTAACACTGAAACTTAAGAAATTGTCATTCTGAGGAAAGCTTTCTGGACTAAGATAATATAAACAGCTACTGCTGCCCTTCGGGAAACAGCCTGTGTTTGAGGTAATATAAACTCATGTATTTTTGCTTATTTTTGTATCCGTGATCAAGTGCAGACTCCTGCATTGATAATAGAATAAGATGTTACTGATATACTGATTTTGTTGTTGCTGTTGGGGTTTTTTGTTTAGTTTTTTTTTGCATCTCTCTGCTCAGGGCGCAAACACACATATGATGCCTAAACTCATGGTAATCCTGTGCAATGATTTCAGCAAAGTTTTTATTTCTTGATAATTAATTTGATATTTTTTATTTCTTCTGATATTAATCTAGCCATTAGGGCTGATGATAGCAGGAAGAACAGGAAACACTGAAAGCAATTTTTATTTTCCTAGGTCTTGTGGTTTGCTGTTGTTGCTCAAGGGTGTAATTCAGATATAGGATGCAGGGCAAGTGCAATAAGATTTCCATTCAATTTAACAGTCTGAGAATTTTTCAGGTTTTCCTTTATTCCCCTTTAGGACAAATGTAGCACATGCCACTTTTTTCCCCTACTTGCCTTTAAATCTTTTCTTCAGCTTTGCTAAATCAGTATATTTCATCAGAAAGGGAAGAGGTCAGTGAGAGAAATTGTTTTCTCAAATTACATACTGCTCATATGTGGCTTTGTTTGTATGTATATTATAGTTATTGCTTTGTCTCAATGACAGGTCTGAATCTAGATTGTTTTATTCAGGCTCTTATCTCCTATTTTGAGATCATAGTCTTTAGTAAAATAACCCTAATGCTGTCATATTTATAGACCTTAAAATCAGTGTATATTCCTTTCCAGTAATCCAGAGACCTAAAGCCATTTTGCTCTGGTAAGTAGTCTGTTCTTTCCTGTCCTTTTGTTCTGGCTTTCTTGAGTAGAAGCTAGCTCTTTCTCTAAGAAAAATCCTTACCAAAAATAATTAAAATCGTTTTACAAATAGTACACTGTGAGACCAGTAAATAAATGTTGGAGGTTGATTAATAAAATCTACTTAGGCAAATATGACTATCAAAAAGTTTCTCATGTTTAGTTCCATTGTTCATGATGATAAAATACATCATGCTTGGTAGAAGAGGATGTTTCTATTAAGCAGTAACAAATACTTTTCAAGAATGAGGTGAAGGTGAAGCATTGGCCACCATGGATAGTGGGACAGGTCTGTAGGATGAAGAGAAGCCACACTACCAAGAGAGCTTCTGGGCACTTGATTTACTGGTTTCCCTGTGACCTGTTGCAATCTTTACAGTTGTAGGAAATAACTGGACCAAGGATTCAACAGTGCCTCTGTATGGAAGCTGGACTACAAATAAGTGGGAATATTAGATTCCTGGCCTAGTATTCAGGCCATGTATTCAGATTGGGGGTTGGTTGCTGTGTTCTCAACCATGGCTATAGATGATTATAGATACAGGGTGATTTTTAATGGTGTTTTCATACAGAGCCTGTCATGGCTGGTGGCTTGACTAAATTCTGCCAGATTCTGTTTCATGGGGAAGAAGTTGTGTGTCAAGAATTATTACTCAAAGTAGGAGGGACGTCAGGATATCTCTAAACCAATTTATGGTTCAATTCAACGCTGAATTCAGACCAGTCAGGTCCAGAAACCTCTACAGAGATTTCCTCTTGGAGCATGTTTTTGCAACCCCTTCTGTTTCTTGGATCTCCTCACAGAGAAAAGGTTGTTCCATACATCTGGCTGGAACATCCTCTATTTTGACTTATTTTCATTCTCTTGTCCTTCCTCTGTGCACCTTAGCAGAAGGCATGGTTGTGTCTTCCTGCTAACCTCTTCACAGGTAGTGTCAGGCTGCTTGAGGTGCTCCAAAGCTTCATCATGTTGAGCCTGAACAAGCTGAGTTCTCACAGCCTTTCCTCAAGTGCTTCAGTCCCTGGACCATCCTGGTGGCCCTTGGCTAGCCATGTTCAAGTTTATTAATTATAGGACAAAGGGGAATGACATTAAAATGAAGGAGGGTAGGTTTAGATTAGATATTAGGAAGAAAATCCTTACTGTGAAGGTGATGGGGCACTGGAACAGGTTGCTCAGAGAGGCTGTGCATTTCTCATCCATGGAGGTATTCAAGACAAGCTGGATGGGTTTCAGAGTAACCTGGTCTAGTGGAAGGTGTCCCTGCCCATGGCAGGGGGTTTGGAGCTAGATGATCTTTAAGGTCCCTTCCTAACCTAACCATTCTATGACTCTATGATTCTAATGTTGTTCAGATACTGTGGGGCCCAAAACTGAACACACCCTTCCAAGGTGTGGTCTAAAGAGCACAGAGTAGATGTGAATATTCACCTAGCTTGATCTGTCTGCATTCACCCTGGTTCAATCCAGGGTACTGTTAGTCTTCACTGCTGCCATCGTGAACTGTGGGCTCATCTTTTGCTGTCTCTCCAGTAGGTCCTCCAGCCTCTTTACAGCAAAGCAGCTGCCAAGTCTGTCAGTCCCCAGCATGGGCCATGTCAGAGTTTAGTTTGTCTGACCTGGCAGACATTGCATTTGTCTGTATTGAATTTAATGATGTTACTGCTGGCTCACTTCTCCAGCCAGTTTATGTCCCTCTCACTGTCAATCTTGCCCTTGAAATGGAGGCTGATCAAGATAATTAATAACAATAAAGAATGGTTCATCAAAGAAGGAACAAAAGATACCATAATCTTTGTATGATACCTTCTTCATTAAAATACTGCCATTTTCAGGCACAGTGCTACAGTTCACCAAGCAGCTGTGGAGGGTAAATTGGAGCAAATTGAATACACCTCCTTTTTCTCTACTAAGAATAAACGTGGTTATACTGAGGTATGTAGATACTTATCCATTGTTATTATAGCTTCTTTGTTAGCATTGAACATACTCTGTTGTTTGCTTCTGTCAATTACTGATCTTATTTTCAACCATCAATTCTTAGATGTAAAATATCCTGCTATGTAGGAGAAAATGAGTGCAGATTCCTACATCATTCTTAATGGAATGGGCTGAAAGATAAGGCTGTTTTTTAACTCTGAATGTGCTATGTACTTATGTGTGTGTGTCATCAGAGCTTTTTTTAATGTCTGCTTTCCCTGTCTGAAATAGGAAGTCACAAAATGCAATGAGAAATTGAGAAATGTAGAAAGAATGAAAAAAAATCTTTGAAGCTCCTAGAGAAATGTCACATGTTGGTACTAGATAATAAACTGTGCTGTCAGAAATATATAGCTTAGTTGCAAATTACTGCAAAGTGTATTTTCAGGACACTTGTCTGGAATAAGTGATCTGATAGACTTTTATAGATAATGGGAAGTATTTCTGGGACTAGTTCTCCTAAAGGAACCTCTGGGGCCAAAGGGAATCTAAAACTGAAAAAACCAAAGACCCCAAGCATTTAAGTTGTTTTCTTTTATGGATGTGGGCAAGGTGTTTATAAAGGTTTCTAAGAAAACAAGGTGTACTTGGAGGTAGATTAAGACTTTGTTATGGGTGAAGTATTCAAAGTAAGGCTCAAGTATACTTTAAAGTAAATCTGAAAATAAGAATTGTCAGGAAGATCAAAGTTAGTAGTTGTCCTGAGGGCCTGAGTTATATCCAAGTTACTGATACATATTTGAGTGGGGGAAAAGTGGTTAGGAGACTTTTGTTATTGCTGTTATTTCCTCTGCAAGAGTTTTTAAAGTCTTTCATTATAAAGACTTTTTTCATAGAACTTCTTTCCTCCTCTTGTATGGCCTATATCCTTCAAATAATTTCCACATGTCACATTTGATTCTTTTTGCGATTACTTGCTGTGAAATCACAGGACTTGAATTCTCTTGCACAGGTAATGAGGTGATGCGTGGTGTTAGATTGGTGTAGGGTCCAGAGATGTATTGTAGGATTTTCTTTGTGACTTCCTGTAATGAGCCTTTTTCTTTACTGATTAAGTGTTGCAATGTCAAAGTCCTCAAAGACACAGTTCTGAGTGGCTTTTCATGAGGCTAGTAGCCTCTGGTTAAATAAAGCAACTTGACTGCATCACACAAAAATGGAAGTTTATTCTAAGTCCTCATAGTCAGTAAATTACAGTGTGAATCAGGAATAGCAGAGAAAAAGTATCTGATGTTTACATTAAGGCATCTTTATCCTCCTCGGTGTAGGGATCTTACAAAGTACAAGAAGGAACTATTTTAACACACCATTATGTATATTCACTTCATCAAAACTATCCAACAACATACTGCTATAGCTAAATATTAACTAAGATATATTTATAAAATTGATTGATCCACACAGTTCTTATCTCTTTATTTTATAACTTTATTAATAGAGTTCTTCACACGTATCTTTCTGCAGAAATTAACAGGCTTCTTCTCTCACGTTACTGTTAGCCAAGGTATTCCTGCAGATTGCATCATTATCATTGAGGCCTCTGTCTGGGAAGCTAGTTTTGGCTCTACTGTCTGAAACCATGCATGTTCTCCAACAATTAAGTTTCAGTAAAACTTTTTATTTCATTCTAGGTCCCGAAATTGGCATTTCAGTGTAGCATTACTTGGTTATTATGTCATGCCGCCTTGGTTAATTAGCTTTGAAATTGCTTATTTTAGTTTTCCCACTTACAGAAATATGACTGTAGGAATGAGTAGTTAATGTCCCAGTGTTAGGCACTGTATAAGCTGTAACTGTTGTGCAGTTGGCTTTTGTTAATTAACAATAGGGAACGTGATATTCATATGGGAAGGGAATTGTCTGGTTTCAGGAATTTCCAAAGTAACAGAAAACAGAAAACTGCTCAAAAGGATGAGAAGTTTGCTCTCATAACTTTCTTGGTGTTTGATGAGCATGCTGGATTCTCCTGATAGGGTACTTATTTTCCACATTCTATTTTCATATTTCATTAGAAGATGCAGTCCCCAGACATTATTTTCAAAAATCAGAACATGAAATACCTTTTGCAGAATACACTATGTTTGGTCAACTATATTTAAGTACCATTTTGAGTTTAATATGGTAAAGATTTTGTCAAAATAAGTAAATAATGCCAGCTTTTCTGAGACCTTATTTTTTTTTTCATAAACACATAGTGAACAACTACATTTAAAAAATCAATGGATGACAGAGGTTGGATATGTGATCTAATTATAATCCCTGGAGTCAGATGTCACTTAAAATAAAGTCTACCTGAGTGCCATTTGAAACTGTGTGGTTGGATGCTTTATTGCTATTGCAGTTCTAGCCATGTTAACTTTATACAAGATTAAGGACTAATTTTGAAACTGCTCTAGTCACCTCGAGTTTGCCAGATAAATTGAATAATTAGGTACAGTATTTGTTGGTGTGAAGGAGAATATGGCAGAATGCTGAAGACTATGGCTCTTCAAGCCTGAATGCCTTTATAAATTTTGTTAATTTTACGGTGCATAATGAGCTATTTTGTGTGTGATTTGTGTGGCAGAAGAAAGAAAAGTGGGGGTTTTTTTCTGAAGAATGAAAGATGCTGAAAATTACATGTAGTTTCTGGTGCTACCATTAAAATAAAATATCAAGACAATATAGCTTATTAAGCCACTTACGATGAATGAGGAGTTTGCCTTTGAAAATTTTGAATTTGAACAGGTTTTGCAAAACAGAGTGCCAGTTAGAGAGCTTTTCATCACAGAAGAGATCAGATATTAGTGCAAATAGAGTTGACATGTAGTCAGAGATAGTTTGGGCATTTTAAGACATGCTGACCAGGTTAAATAATCTTAAAGCAAATTTAGACCAGAGCATGTACTTAAACTTTTCTGATTACCTGAATAAACTCGCACTTCTGAATCACAACCTCTCAAGCTGATCCTTTTAGAGTTACCAACAAGTTGGCAAGGATAGACTGTACTACACTGTTTAAAGTTTCACAGCTGTCAAGAAAATTTGCATGAATTTGAGCAGGATTTCCTTCTGGAAATCAGACTAACAAGGAAGTAGCAGAAGTGGTTAAATGATGTTTCATAACAGACTTCACTGCACAGAAGGAATGTAACAAGTAAAAGGTCATATCCTGTAAGTCCTCTCATTTCTCACTTGCCAATAGTTAACAAATTGTAACCAGATATGGCATGCAATTTTAAGAGAAAATTTTAGTATATTTTGAACTTATCTCCATGAAAGTTGGTAGCATATTGTCTTCTTTGGGTCATTTTGAGGCACTGTCCATTGCTTTATTTTGGGAAAACATATGCAAAGAGAAATGGATAATTAGATAAATGGAAAGATATTCACTCTTGCAGTCTCTCATTCTGGTGCCCATTGATCAAATGATTCTTCTGTTTCTGTTCTCACTTGAGTTATTTAGTGTTAGTGGATCATTGCTACTGTCACAGGATAGAAATTCTCTTAAAATGTTCATGTTCTACTGATGTGCTGCTACATATATGAAGAAAATTACTTTTTTATCTTTTTGTAGTCACAATTTGTCTAGGTCTTTTATGTTTACTAGTGATTTACCTTTCAGTTACCCTACTTAGGGCTGAATCTTGACTGGGGTGTAAACAGCACTGATTCACAGTGCTGTTAAATGGCTTACCTGTCCATGCTAATCAGGTCTCACAGTTTAGCTGCAAGCCTTTCTTCCTTTCAGATGTGGTTCTGATCTCATCAGGGTGTGATATAAATGGAGAACAACCAAAATGTTCCTGATGGCAGGAGCAGTCGTCCTGGAGCCCTGGTTCACTGTGATTCATTGCCATTCCACTCTATCAATAGTTTTCATGTCTGTGTTTGTGCTGCTGACCTACTCTGGAGAAACCCCTGTGCAGAATTTTTTCTTTACCTGTTTAGATTAGATTCTCCCTTGCAGCCTGGGTTGCTTTGATGATGGAAAGAAGCATAATAGTTAACATCTTTTCTTCTGTAGGCACATACCTCCCTCTCCTGTAATGTTCACTGTATGGTTTAATCTGATACTATCACTGAAGTGGTAGCTGAGACTTCAGCTGGGTAGAAATACCTCTGCTGCTCTTCCCCCTCTCTTTGCTCCCATAGTATTTTCTGCACTCTCTCAGATGCACGTTGTTTAAAACCAAGCTGTCCATTCTTCCTTCATATGTTGTGTTCTTGGGTGATTTGATGTGTGAAACCTGTATGACAGTGTGATCTCGGGTTCAAGGATTTTAAACTCCTTAGATATCCTAATCTTGTCCTCTGTGTTTTGCAGTTTCTGGTAATTACTCTGTATTGCTTTTCTCCAAGGGAAAATCCTCCTTTTAAAATTACTTTTATTGTCATTTACTTAGTGTCTACCACTAAACTTATGTGCTGTTTAGTTACCTAAACCCCAAAGATATCTTAGTAAAACCTCAGTGTACATGCTTAAAGTGCTCTCCTTGCTGGTTGATCACCCATGTCATCACCTGCTTTTTCTGCTCTACTGTGTTGGTCTTGCACTTCATCCTCACCTTCATTTTCATAAAGAACTTCTCTCCATCTGTTTTCCTCCCTTTTTCCTCTTACTCTCTGCTCGTCCAGATTCCTTCTCTTTTTAACCAGTGTTTTCCTAAAGTTTGTTGACAGCGTGAAAACAACACTGAATCTGAGGGGAAGTGAGGTAAAAGAAATTGTTCTTGCCTGCTCAGGCAGCAGCCACCAAGCTGGCATACAAGCCAAACCGTAAGTAGGTGGAATGCTCTGGGCAGAAAGCAGGGGTAGGGCTGGCACTTTCCTGTCCTGAGAGGAGAGTTTCTGTTTCACTGATGCCTGCTCTGACCCTGGAAGCTTATACTTTATTGCTTTCAAGGCACTATGTCCTATTTGTGCTGAATCAATTGGCTGCACACGTTGTGAGGATCTGGAAACAAACTTGTGGGGAGTGGGACCTAAATGCTCCATGTTGAAATGGGATAACTTTGATAAGGGACATGAACTTTCAGGAGTTGTAAAATTTGGTTTGATAAGTGAGAAGATAATGCCTTAAGCCATAAGTAAGAGCTGAACCTATATGACATCAGATCAGAAGTCAAAATACTCCATGGTCTGTGTTTCAGATACTGTCTGAGAATAGATGCTTGTTCAAAGGTAAGACAGTGAGGTACTGCTGTGCCCCGCCAACTCTGTTCAGCAGGGGACTTTCTGAGCTAGAGTAGGTTTGGGAATAGGCCATTCTGGTTTTTGAAGGATTTTTCTTGCATTAACTTAAATTTTAGTTCTTTGAATCCATGTAACTGTAAATGTGTGGCAGGGCAGCAGTCCAAAGGCTGGTGGCACATTGTGTGAAGGTACTTTTTTCTTTGTATTGATCCTGGCATCTAATTGTTTTCAGTGTCACTATTTTATTATGAGACAATAAAGAGTCATTCCTTGATTTTCTTTTTCTTAGTAGTCAGGATTTCCCTAACAGTCTAATTACTTTCCTTGATAATAGCCTTGGATTGTCCTTGCCATTCATCTTTGTTCTATTTTTTGCTCACTAATGTCTTTGCATACCTGATTTAACTATCATTTGATAGCCTCACCCTCAGAATAGCACATTGATTTTTCTGTTTGTTCAATCCTTTTCCCAGAAACATTTTAAATACATATTTTCATAACATTTCCTCCTTGTTTTATTTTACAGTTAAAGGTAGTTTTTCTTGTCTTAACACATGATTTGTCCACATTATTTCCTCATTCTTGAACTGGGGCTGGCTGGGATGGACATATAGCACCTCGTATTGTGCTGTCTTTTAGACTTGTAATCAAAACATTGCAGGTAACACACTAATGTTTTACCTCTTGATGAATAATGCTTGAACAGGGTTGAGGGTTTTTCGGTTTCTTACTCTGCCCACCCCCAGTGAATCAATTAGGGTTGGGGGAGAAGTGACAGCACCTCGTATTTTAGGTACAGATAGGGATTGCTTAATGAGTAAAGAAGAGGAAGAGAGAAAGAAAACAAAAACAAACCAGTGATGCAAAGGCATTTACTCACCACCTCCCATGGGGAGACCAATGCCCAGCTGCTATTAGGGATTAAAAAAGGTGATGCATATTGGGTGCATATTAATCTGAGAAGCTGCTTTTACCATCAGTAATGATTTTATGAGACACTGTTGGGAATGTTGTAAATAAGAACTGCATAGCAATGAAAGAAACATTAGGGGTTATTTTTGTTAAAGAGCTTTAGAAAAATCATTTACTATCAAAACTTAAGATAAAAGTTTTTTCAGGTGGGGCATAGTGATAGGAGGGCACCATGATTCTGTAAACATTTGTTCATTAAAATATTCTGAAGTAAGTTTAATATGACTGCTTATTGAAGTAAATGTGTTCAGGAGCCATGGTATGCCTAAGAGCCTAGTGAATGTGCAGACAAAGCTATTTTGCAAGGATGGAAGTACTGAAGTAATTCTGGGAAAAGTTTTGACACAACCTAAGAGGAAAATTAGCAGGAAAATTTCTCTGTAACATTAACTGTAGTCATGCGACAGTGTAAAAGGAAATAGCTTTGTGACATTGGTGAGAAATTGACTCTGAAGTGGGGCTATTTGTAATGGGAAAATCTTTTTGCAGTAATAGTTTTGGATGACAAATTAACGGCTTTGATTTAGGCTTAAATTTAGACTGGAATCCATTTCCTCTGTGACGCTTGTACAACAGGAATATAACTAATCTCAAAAGGTACAGAAGCTCTCAGGACCATAAGTGAATAAGGAGTGTAAGAATCACATTTGATACTGAAAAATTTAAGTACAAAATCTACTTAATTACTGTTTTATCTCACACCTGAGCAGACAATGTGATTTGCTCATATATATATATATGCATATAGTGGAGATATATATATATGCACACAGAGTATGTCAACCCCTTGGAGGAAAGTCAAAGGCATTTTTAAAGGATGTTATTTCAAGCTTTCAGTCATGCTTTCAGGCAGAGTGAGCTTTTATGGCAGAGACTGTCCAGATGCTGTTGCTGCCTTTCTGAGGTTGCTGTTCTCTGTGAGAGGTCTGGCTCAGCTGGACATCAGTTGAACTTCCCAGCCACATCTTTTGCATTGTTACACAGCGATGCAGCCAGAAGCCAGGAGTGATTCACACTGGTGGCGATGGCTGCGAGCTGCAGTGGCTCAGGAAGAGGTTTGTCCTCTGGAGGTAACAGGAGAAGTCGGCTGGGGGGAAGAACTGCTTCAGCTGCGCCGCCTAACTCTTCCTGGGAATGTGAGCCAGTGCCTTTGGCCATGCCCCCTGCCCTGCTTTCACAGTTCAGAAAGGATACAGCTGCAGTTTCTGTTACAAGAAATGGTTTTGTATTTCATTATAGATTCCTAATGTAGAGGACACAAGGATGTTTTCACAACATCTGAGCTAAACCCCTGCAATCGTCTGCTGTAAGCCACATTACCTGATATATGCACTGATAAATAAAAATTTCAGTGCGAGAGTTGTTATATGCCAAGTTCTCTGAATACCAAAATACTTATTTTTTGTGGTTTAGCTGTTGATAATGACATTCACACAACGTTGCTTTTTCAACCAAGCATCTATTTTAAAACTGTTTCTCTGTCTGAAATGTAGAAAATGCTATGATGTCATGGATGTATGAAGTCACTACAACTTAATAGTATTAAAAAAATGAGTAGCTGGAAGAATACTCGGGAAACTTTTTACAAATATATCAGTGACCTATGATCAGAACATTTTGAGGGAAACTTCTGCCTCAAGCCATATTGCCTGTTGGCCCATAAAACCATGTCTCTGTTTGGTTAAGAATTACATGCTTTTGCACATTCTCTCTCTGTAATTTTATATCGAAGTTAAAAGCATGAAATAGTATTCCCACATAAAAAAATATATGCTACCAGTGTTTTCTCCAAAGGATTAACGTGCTTGGAAAAGAACAACTACAACAGTTGTCTCTAGTTTATACCTTTGTAAATATTACACACTTATGAGTTGACCATGTCTCTGATAAATGCTGACAATGTTCTTCAAAATGTTGTGGTGGACTGTGTTTGACATTGAACAGGGATTAGGCAGTGTGCCCAGAATACAGAAACATGAAATACTGTGATGCTCAATAGGATAGGTGTCAGGTTGGAAGTTGCCAAAAAACATACCTACACATCAGTAAGAAAAGCCTTTGTAATTTGTTAAGGATTTTACCTTTGCAGTTTTGTATCAGTATTAAACATCTAGCCCCTATGTGTACCTCAAAAAGAAAACCTGGACTGTAAAAGGCAGGTGGTGGTTTTGTTCCGCATCTTGCAGAAATAATTCGGCTTTTAGAACTTGACCTGTGGTTTGGTTAGTGATAAATGAAGCAGAATTGAATATAGTAAATAATTTCTATTCATATAGCAACAGGGCAGAAAAAAAAAAAAAGACAAGAGAAAACCAGTTAGGCTGTTGTTACTTGAGGAGGTAGAAGGAGAAGGTGCACAGTGTTGAAAGGTGCTGTTACAACACTGTGGGTTTTCTAACTCTGAATGTGCATCGGCTGTTCTGCCTCCACATTCCAAGCAATTTGTACCACTGCAACTCTTCCAAATCATTGTGTGCAATGACAGGGAAGATAGGTACAGTATGCAGAAGCTTTCTGTCTAATGCTTGATCTGCTGATTACTGCTGCACCTGAAAGGGCAGGAGAGATCGTTAACTTGAAGATAGGTTTCTGAGGCAGACCACTTGGGTTAACTTCTTTTGCTTTGAGTCGTGATAAATACTGAAGGAGTGAATCCTGAGCAGAGAACACATGTAGGTTGCAGTCAGAAGCAAATGTTTTTTCTGGAGTTTTTGAGTATTTGAGTGCTTGTGGATGAGTATTAGAAATTTATTAAATTTAAATTTAATTTTTTTTAAATCTCACAGATTTGTAAAATATAAGTTAGTTAATTGGAAAATTCTGTATTCTAAAGAAAGCAAGACTTTAAAACAATTATAAATGTATTTTTCTGTATATGGGCTCAGGCTGTCAAATTGGCTGCAATAATCACCCAAGACTTCAAGTATGTACAAAACCAAATTTTAAGAAGAATATGAAAACCTGAAATAGTTTTATCCTGTCAATCTAATTGATTGACAAAAAAACATACAAGTCTTTGTACATATAAAACATACCCACAACTTAAATTTATTATAATGTTTGTATTGAAAAGATATCTGACGAAGCAAAAAGCAATTAGAATTTGAATAAATGTTTTGCTTGCAATGTTTCTTTTGGTGTTACAACTGTGAGATACCTTGCCCTCGCAAGGCTTGTGGAAGCCCAAGGAATTCATGCCAGAGAACTCCCTTGGGTCACTCCAAGGTGTTCATTCTGAGGCAGGGTACAAGTCCTTGAGCTAAGTCAGTGCACTGGGTGCTATCTGCTGTCTGGAGAGCTTCTGGCTTGATGGTTGTGACTGTTGGCGCTGATTTTGGAGCGTTGCATCCCGGGCGTGCACTCCATGAGGCTGGACAGGAGAATAAGGTAATGGGGCTACTTTGTGTGAGTTAGCGAGGAACTGCTCTGTCAGCACAGCCACTGGGTGGTAATGTGAGGCATTAGTCTCTGGATCCAGAGGAGGACATCCCCCTGTCTTCTGGGAAGTGTGCTTGGGAGGTGCAGAATCTGCCTGATGGAGCATGCTTCAAATTACCATTGTAGGTGAATGTTTCAAAATAGATCTGGCAAAACCAGTGTTGGTGAGTTACCATATCAAACTTGTCACAGAGGCAGGTAATTGCTAGGTGGGGTTATACAGCCTGTGTGTTATGCAGGAGGTCACATTAGATCATCACTGTTTCTCCTGGTTTTAAATTCTGTGACTCTAATGCAACCAGTTGTTCCATGCAATCACTGTCCATACTTGTTTATCACCGACACACCCACATTGTCTTGCATCCTTACGTGGCTCACACTGCAACAGAGCTGCCTGTTTTCCAGGGCATGAAGAGCTTTCCAATATGTCAATGTGGTAAGAAAATGGAACTTTAGAAATTATATACTTGCATGACATGGAATTGAATCAGGGAAGGAAAAAAATTATGGAATTTTGTATTAGAAATATAGGTATTCTTGAATAACTTAAGCTAATTTGGTAGAACTGGTTTTAAACTGAGGTAGTACTTCATTCAGGTTTGGAGACAGGAATAATAAAGACACAATGCAGAACTGTGTGTTATGCAGAATTATGTTCTTATTATTACTTGTTGTGTATGCTATGTATTATATGTATTATACAACATGTTGCTACTATTCTATATTACTATGTTCTTAATGCAGAATTAAGGACAAAGTAGATGGGTCAGCTTGAAGTGATGTTGGTTGTGTTAGTCTGTTTCCATCACTGGAATTTTGGAGTACAGGATTGGCCAAAAGATTGGTTCAATCAAATGTATTTGGTATTCTTGAAAATAATGTATTTTTGTTGTTCAGAAATGTGTAAGCAGCCCTATGTTTGTCATGGTAAACCTTCATCATCCCTTTATGTGCTGATTACAGGCATGAATTTACCTGCACATTCAACTTTAGGCCAAATCTGAAGACCTGAGTGGGGAAAGTTTAACCCTGTTTGCATGAAAATTACATGGAGAGAGATGAGGCAAAGTTTTCAGACAGTTTGTAGGCACAAAATATGTAAAAGCTGATATATAATTGCACATATATAAAAATACAGAATAGAAACTAATTGTTGAAATATTTTTTTTCAGCTTACATAAATATAAGTTAATTTTTAGTTCTGCAGATCAAAATCTGTTGCTCATACCTGTTGGTTATTGTTATTGCACTGCTGTCTGCCATGTTTTTGAGAGAGAAACCTCTCCCCTCCCTGTGTTTATTGCTTCCCGAAAATAATTGATTTGCCAGGCACATTGGCTTTTGAAGAGGGAAGGGAAGACCTGATTTTCAGAGAAGGACAAGACAGGGATGGATGTCAGAGCACTGCTCCTATTTTAATAAGGTTTCAGTCAGCATCACTCTATGCACTTAACTGCCCTGCTTCAATTTATCTGTCTGTTAGAATACTTTGTTTTATTTGGAGCAATTCAAATAGTAGAGTTACTGTGGGTAGAGTGACTGTCATGTAATATTAATTAGTTTGCTGGTATGCATAGATTTCCCTCCTTTCTCTACAGGGTTTGGAGTAGAATGATGAGTCTGTGGAGTGTTTTCCTTAGACAAACAAATACTGCATTTGAGATGTATATAAATCTTCCTCAACAAAGCTTATTAAAAAATTACTGGAAAGACTTATTTTTAATAGAAAAACTAATAAATTCCACACTCACTGTTATCTTTGATATGTTCCAAGCATTTTTTAAATGTCTTTTTGACAGATGGTCTGCATAGCTCTTCTCTGCAATCAGCTATGCCCTTTAAAAGAGGGAACATAAATAGGTCAGATGAAGCTGCTAACTGTAATAATGTAATTCAGGAGCACTGGATATAACACAGGTTTTTGGTACAACAGCACATCTTTCTGATTGTCTGAGAATTACATTTCAACCTACTCCAAAAAATTTGTGTATAGAGCTGTTGCTGTTATTGTATTTTTATCTGACAGCCCTTGCTGGTTTTGTTTATATGGTTTGGCTGGATATTTGGGGTGGTTTGGCTGGATATCAATTTAGTTCCTCTGAAACAACAATACAGCTTTAAAAAGTAATGATTAAAAATATTTCTTAAAATCCAGTTTGCCTCTCGAAGAATACGAAGAAGATTTAAAGGCAGAAAGTAAACAAGAAGATTTGCTACAGGGACTATTTTTGAGCTTACCATTTTTCCAAGGTGCCCAGGGATTACTGTGGTATTACTATTTTACTTATTTGTTAGCTGTAAACAGATGTATTTTGGGTAAGTGAGAAGGTGGTTATAGCTACTTATGGCTTTTAGGGTTATTATTACGGGTTGGCAGGATGTCTGTCTGTCTCATGTCAAATGTTTTCCAAACATGAGCGCTTTAGAGGCTGGTCTGCCATAGTCCACACACTTCTGTGCTCATTGGCTTTGGCTGTTTCATTGTACTAGCAATGTGAAGTTTTGACTGTTTCCCTTCAGAAATTCCTTCTGATAGTAGGAGAGTTGGTTGTTCCTGGTGATGTAGACCAGAAGCACCTACTTCAGTTCTGATTCTTTCAAAACACCTTTATCAAAGTGCTTTCGCAATGTCAACATGGGGTTCAGAACCTTGTTTCTTTGAGGATGCAATTAACTGAGGATATCAGGGAGTGTTTCTCACTTTAGAAAAACAGTTTAAGCACCTTTGTTTAGCTGGTTTGTTTATTATTTATTTATTTATTTATTTACAGCACAAAAGGGGTGTAAAAAAGCAGAAAGAAGCTTTGGAGCATGCAAGCGTCTGAAGCAAATAAATCCTGAGAAGTTGCACATCATCTAAACCACCTTTTAAAACATAGTTTGACACTGGAACCAGAAGAGCTCTTAAGGGTTACAGAGGAATGCTGGTTTCAGCTGTGAGGAAGGGAATTGGAAACACAACTCAGAGTTGGTATGGCACTTGGGGCAGGGGCAGGGTCTGAATCAGCTTTGTAACAGAGCAATTACAGAGAAATTATGAAGAATAGACTAGAATGACTACCAGTGTCATTCACCTGGTGATGATGAGGTTATGAGCTCCAAAACCAGTCTGTCCAAGGAAACTCCATATCTCTCAAGACAGCTAATAGCCATTATTTATGGAAGTATTGTCAAATAATTCCATTTTGTTCACATATATTGCTTATATTGAAGCAATGAATAAAATTCTATTTTTCTAGTATTCAAATTTCCAAATTGTTTCTTCTAAAAGGAACATGTGTATGTGTATATTCAAGTGTTTAACTCCATATGTGTATTTAGGGAATTCAGTTTTCAACTGTTTTAAAATAGGTCTAGATTGAAACTTGTCATTCATATTCAGACTAAAGTCATGATGAAATTTTTCATCCAGCCACACAGTGCGATTAACGCAGATTTTTTTGTGATGATTTGTGCACAACATGGGCATACTTATGCCAATTTTTGAGTCCTTTATAGTGGCTTCCTTCTATAAGAAAGTGCTTTGTAATGGTTTTGTACTAAACCGTAGTGAAAGAGACAAAAATATTTGTCTGACCACTATTAGTTGTCTTACTAGACAAAGGCTTGCAGGGAGCAGTCACAAATAACATGCACATTTTCAAATATAAAGGATCATATTCAACATACTTAAGTTGGCTGTGTTGTTAAGATCTGCAACCCAGAACTGTGTTTGTAAGGGATTTTAATATGATGACATTTATAAGCTTACTATTGACAATGATATGTGTTCATTTTATTGGTCTTCTATTGCTAAGCTTTAGGATTCTCTAGTATATGTCATATTTTTGTGGTTTCTTCTTTTTGAATTTACAATGATGACAACTATAGATTTAAGTTTAAGAACTCAAATACTTCACAGAAAAGGAGAGCATCTTCCTGTGGGCTTTTACACCTCTTATAGTACGTTCTAGATGCCCTTTGAATTGAAGAGACCTGTGTTTTAACTTGGCTTATTAATTCATGTAATACTGTTTTGCCAGAGTGATATTTAGCACTGCAACAACAGGTTAATATGCATGCTTTTATGTTGAAATAATAGTTTCCTTTTCTCCTCTCTTTCTAACCTGTGACTTCTAACCTTATGTTGAACTGTAGTGTTTTGTTCTCTGCTGTTGCATATGCATGCTTATTATATTAGGTTTGTTACTTGGGAATTTACTACAAATGTGAGCACCTGAAAATAAATCTTTTGCTAGTCTGGAAATGTGATATGCAACAGGAACACTCTCCAGCCTCCAGATAAGGCCTGCAAAGTACCATTGAGACGTAAAGTAATCTGTGGTTTGGGTCATCCTGAAAGCTCTTATTGATAGGAGATGAGTCTCGATGGAGAAGTCCTGCTGTCACATGTTCATCATGCACTGATTGAGAGCTGGGGGACTGACTCAGAGAGAGGGCTGGAGCTGAGATATTTTCTATGCTGAAGAGACTGAGGGTGTGAAAAGAGCTAATGCTTCATTAAGCTGCACTGATTAAAAATGGCAGCTCTTGTTAGACATAAGATGTTTTGCTCACTGCTAATGGGACAAGTAAGCAGTTTATTAAGGTAAGGGCATTGTTCTTCAGAAGCAGATATGAGAAGCTTTGTTTATTTTTTCTGTGTGGGATTTTAAAGTGCAGTTAGCTGCTTTGTCATCTGAAAAAAAAAAAAAATAAAAAATTGGCTGCTCTGTAAGATAGCCTTGTCAGAGAAACAACTGGAATGCAGAAATGCCTTTGAACTCAGGATGGGTTTGTTTTTGCTTCCCAGGCAGTCAGCATCGGTGTTTTTAACAAAAAGGAGGCGGCTGATTACCACAAGGTTTCCTGTTCATGTGGATAAGCTTTCATAAAGAAACAGGAAAACAGAAATTCTCACAAATAATCAGTATTGTGCTGCATTTTGTGATATTCTTTATAGATTGTAAATGAAGGAGAAATAGGTGTATGCAGAAAACAGAGGCTATGTGGAAGGTACTGAGAGAAAAGAACAATCAAAACAAACAAACAAAAAAAGTAGATTTATGCAAAATGCCTCTCTCAGGTCCTTTCAGGTATTTGGTGAGAGGTGTGTTAATGGGTGTTGTAGCTGGCCCCTGAAGGGGATGGAGGGTAGCCCGACGTTTGTAGATGAAGATGGAGAGGGTAGAGTGCAAGCAGGTTTTCCTCCTGTTTGAAGAGGCCAACTTCGCTGCTCTCTGGGGAGCCCAGCACTTAGTTTGTACTTGAAGAACTAAATTGCTGGACTGGACGCTCCTCTCTTTCAGGGCGTTGTAGCTCTTGCCCCTTCGTCTCCCAAGCATGTGTACACATACGTGCACACACACATTCCTAAACAAGGGCTCTCCAGGGGAAGTACACAGTTACTGAAACAACAACTGGCCGCACGTAGGACTTTTCAGGAGAGGGTTTTAGTCGGGGGAAGAGCTCTGCAGGGCTGGCAGGGGTCCCTGCGGGCAAGGCTGACATCGCCCATCCATCTCCTCTTCGCGCTGGTTACAACACCCGCAACCAGACTAACCACTCGGGGTTAAAGAAGGGTCTGCTCTAGGTGAGTTTATTGGTTTGTTTTCCATGTGAAAGCGGGATGGAGCAGCTGCGAGGCAGAGGGCAGAATCCGAAGGCATCTTTGCTCCCTGCGCTCCCCAGCCTCCGACTCCCACAACTTTTTGGTTGGGTGTTTG